>OX243782.1:13600000-14200000 GCA_945859555.1 Megachile ligniseca | reverse complement strand
ACTCCTCCATTCTAACACAGCAACCTTTCGTACTATATGGAAAAGTTACTATTTGGGTTTTTTTCCGTAGCTATACACAGCCTCAGTTTCTCTAAATTATCCCTTAACCTTCCTATCGCCTCCTGTAACCTTTTCTTTCCCTCTCTTCTGTCCTCAAAAGCTATAAATATTACAATATCATCAGCATACTGTAAAATACGCACCTCCATTTCCCTTAGTCCCTCCGCAATCCCTGCCGTATACACGTTATACAGCAAAGGGCTGAGCACCGATCCCTGTGGTAGTCCCTTTAACTGGTTCATCCTTATACATCTACCATCCAAGCCTATTATTTCAATTTCCTTTTTCTCTAGCCATGCTGTCAAATAACTCGTCATTCTGTTAGGACACTCCATCCTTATCAACCCTTCCTTTAACTTATAGTGCTTAACATTGTCATGTGCTGACTTCACATCAATAATGGCTGCCGTAACCATTTTTCCTTTTCCCCAATTTTCTTTAAGGGGTAAAACCACCCTAGAGCCAGAAAAAAAACCTAAATTTAACAATTTATTTTGGAAGTGCGACAAGCGGAACAGAATTTCTTTTCAGAGGGTTTATTTAACATATATTGAAGTACGAAAAATAATTTTTTGTTTGTCATTTTTGTACAAAATGAGGGCGACAGAGCCCATCGGTGGAAACAGCTTTTGTAGAAACACCGCCACGGGAGGACGGATTTCTCGCCATGTGTGAGACTTGGAATAAAAAATCAACAAAATTTATAATCTATATACAATTGGCTTTGCGAGTATGTAGGAGTTTTTTGTTTAATCAATTTTTGTGGAAGTTATGCATGTTTTAAGAAATGAATCGACTTTTTGCATGGAAAATGTGCATTAAATTGTTTATAAAAAAAAAGTTTACATTCAATCAAAAAACGGATACATACTTCCAAAGAGAATATTGTTGTGAAGCTACTGTAAAAATTTCAATTCGATCCATGCAATAGTCACCGAGAAATCCGTCCTCCCAGAATGACAAAAGTGGTTTCGAGAAAAACGCGTTTAAAGTTTTATGAACATTTTAATCCTTGAATTTCTTGTTTACCTCTAATCTGCAATTCCTGCACCCTACATTTGGCCATCCAGGTCGATGTTTGCCTCCTCCTCTACCTTACTCTACAACCGTTTGTTTTGTAGGTAACAGGTGTACTTATTATTTTAAATGGTAAAAGTAATACAAAAGCCATTAGTAGCAGCATGCCGCGTAAGTACAAAGTGCGCGCTCTGAGAAGCTGCGGCAAAATTGATAATTGACTCTTTTAAAATTTGTTTTCCACTATAAATCAAATGTCATTCTGTTTCTATGACCCTAAAGCATCGTTTTAGCAACAAAAAAAATTGATTTTTTGAAAATCCTAGAGTGGTTTTACCCCGTAATGTTATTGACCAGTATGCTGATGTTATCCATTGTCGATCTTCCTTTTCTGAAACCATTCTGATTAATATCCATCTTGTTCTCTTCCTCCGCCCATATCTTTATTCTTTCATTTATCATCTTTTCCAGTATTTTTTCTATACAATTCATTAAAGATATGGGACGTAAAGCCTTCTTCTGAGGTTTAGGTATGAACTTTACCATCGCCTTTTTCCACTTTTCCGGGACCTTCCCCCTCCTCCACACTTCATTATATAGAATCAGAATAGCATCTTTCCATACCTTAGTCCACATCTTCATTACATCATAACCTATTCCATCCTCTCCTGGAGTTGATTTTCCCTTAGCACTGGCCAGCGCCCATTCCAATTCTTCAATGTCCAAGTCCCTCACCAGCCATCTCCTCATTTCCCCCTCTTCTCCATCTACTTCTTCACCCTCCTCCTGTTTCGCATCCACCACTGTAGCTGCTTCCTCACTATCTGATTCTTCCTTAATCACATTCTCAGTCCTACAACAATACTCCATCTCCTCCAATTTTCTTACCTCCTCATCTTCCATCTTCTGAACTTCCCAGAGCCCCATACTTCTCTGTTCCTCTGCAGAAATTCCCTTCGCTAAACTCCTCACCTTACTTCACATTTCTCCAATATTTCCCTTGTGTTTTATACTCCTAATAAACTCTTCCCACGCTTTCTTCTTCTTTCTCTTAACCGCCTTTTCCATAGCCAGCCTTGCTTCTTTCATTCTATTTCAACACTCTTCGTTAGGAAATCTTCCCATTTGCCCTTCTTCTTTCTTCCTTCAACTCTTCACATTCCCTATCCCACCATGGCTGTCTTCTAATTTTCCTTTTCCTACCCCCATTTCCACCTATCCTCTGTCCTCTTCTCGCTACATCATCCCTACTTCTCCCCCCACCACTTCTTCCGTTAACCCTACTATTACCTTCGATCCCCCTGCCAAACAATGTCACTACCTCCTCACACTTACTATCTATGTCTCTGCCTGATCTCACTATTTTCATAACCTCTTCCTCATTTCTAATTAGCCATTTTCAAATCTCTACTCTATCTAATTTCTCAGCCTTGTACCTTCTCTTCTCTCTCATGCCTCCTATCAAAGTCAACTCCTCTTCCCATACAAATTCAATGATCTCATAGTCCGATCCCAATGTTTCCCCCGTCTCTCTTGTCTGGATATCTAATGCCATTTCCGAAGGAACTATCACTATGTCAATATTCGAAGCCACCTGATCCGGTCTACCTATTCTAGACAAAGTTCCAAAATTAACCACTATCAGATCCTCTTCATCCAGCACTACTTCTAATAATTCCCCTGCCGGATCACTATTCTCACAGTTCCAGCTCCTGCTCTTAGCGTTAAAATCCCCAACGAAAATTCTTCTAACTCCCCTTCCCGAATTATGAAACAAACTTCTCCAATCATTCTTCCTAACCACACTCCCTGGTCTCCTATAAACCACCACTAATTCCATCCTTCCGTTTTCCATCTCTAATTCCACACCCAGATTTTCCATCTTACTATCATCTCTCATATACACCCCTGACATAACGATTCTCACATTCTCTCTCACCATTATACACAGACCTCCACTTCTGTTTTCCACATCATTGTCCTTCCTGACCGAATCCCATCCAGGCAACTTGAAAATATCCTCCGGTCTTAACCAAGTCTCCACAATAACGATCACATCCAGATCTTCACTAGCCCTCCTTAATTTCTCTCTCTTATTTCTTATACTTCTCGCATTCCACATCCCACACCTCATTTCCCGTATCTGATCAGCACTGACGCACAACTCGACTCGCTTCCACACACACATTTTATCATCGCTCTTATTCTTAGCCATAACCTTAAAACTACTAACGCATAAGTGATTACATACCATATAAAATAATAAAAAACCAGCCTAATATAATACATAGATTCCCTATTACATTTTCAAGTAGCAAAATAAAATTACTCGTATCCATATATAAACTGACAATAAATAAAAACCACATAACGAAAATATATAGAAAAATAGAAAAATATAATAATATAGAAACATATAAAAACTACAAAAAAAAAAAGAAAGGAACTTGTTGTCTTACTTCTACTTTGCTTCATCGCAACTAATAACGTTATAAAATGAACTTCTTTTGACAAATAGCACTGCAAAACTATATCTAATACTGGTATAAATCTTAATTACTAAAAACCACACTTTTAAAATCTTGTCTTCCCCATGGAATTCGTCAAACTTATGCCTACCATAACCTTCTAGCTTCTTTTTCTGACATTTCCTAGTCCTCCCTGCTCATCCCCTCTCCATTCTTTTCTTCAGCTCCTCTTTGACCCTCCTAAATCCTCTCCTCTTCCGCCTCCGTCCTTCCCGCCATTGGATATGAAGATACATTTATTCTGTGCCCGGCCCACCGAAGCAGGACGCGGACGTGCCTCCTCACCCGCTCGGGTATATGCAACGTAACACCCCATTTCTAGACCCCGAGTTCGCTACCCCTAAGAATCCATCCCAAATTGGCATAGCACCGGTCCACGTCCCGGTGGGGCTTTCAATGCCACCCTTAGTACCTGTGATAGCGAGAATGAACCTCAAGCAACGTTAGACAGGTCGTCGTCGAGGGCGTGGCACCGAAGGGCGGGTTTCCTCTACAGCACATCAATTTCTGTCGGTGGCAGCCGTTGCTCAGGAACCTGAGATTGGGCAGCTGCGTAGCGACAGTTTTAAGGGTAAAAGTCGTGCCGTCTGCATCACGGATACTGTCTCGTCTCGGATACTAGAATGATTGGGTCCATCATTCCGACACCTCGGGTGACGGCCGTGCAATTACCCCACGCACAATCCTATGTTAGAAAGACTCCTCTTCCAGTGTTTGATGGGGAACCGCCGAGGGCACTCATCGTGACACCTCTACCGCGCAAGTCTGCACACTGAAGGCATCCGTTACCCAGAGTTCTGGGATTGGGTTGCTTCATTGTGGCTTTTTAGGGTAAGCGGTGCGTGGTCTCCAGGATCTCGTCTCGGATACTAGGTCAAGCCCGACACCTCAAACGACGGCCCTGTCACGCAATCCCTTGAATGTGTGTGTGTTGTGGGAGTGCGACGACACCAGCCGCCCAGTATTTTGGAAAGGACCGCACGCCATTCTTGTCCAGGTAGGACTTTGCCTCCTGGCCAATTTCTTTTTGATGTTTGCGTGCGTGTGAGCGAGTGTGCGTGTGCGTGTGGGTGGTCACTCGCGACAGGAGCACCAGCCCGGCGACAAAGACCCGAAAGGCCGCGTTCCGTATCGTTACCGTCGATTTCCGATTTTTCGCGCCTCCGTGTCGCGTCGCGCCGCGTTTCGGTTACCGGTGCCGTAACCTTCTTCTTTTTCTTTCGTTGTATTTCGTATCTAGGTCCAGCGTCCCCTCCTCTGTCCACACCACAGAGTGGGTGTGCTCCCGCTTGCGTGTGTCCGCATCCGTTCGCTTCTTTTTTGTACCGTGAGCCCCCGCGCCGCAAAAACCCTCTTCCCGGCCGTGCTCTGTATCGCGAGGGGCTCCCTTTGTTTCGTTAGTGTTCCGTACTGGTACCGGCGACCGCAAGCGGTCCCTGAATGTACCGAATATTCATAATATTTATTCTCTCCGCGTCCTAAACGGATTTAAAGATTAACGGCAATGCTCTTCCCTTTCTTCTCATTACCGTTCGCATTGCCGTTAATTTGGTTATTGGCCCGGTCGCACGTTGCGCCCGATTAGCGACAGCTGATTGGGTCGTGACGTCACGGAGCCTTTAACCGCCTTTCCGAAATCAGGGATCGTCTTGCTCTCGCCGGTTAGAAGACAACGGAGCCTCGGGCACACCAAACGTAAATAGCGACAACCCTGACGTGCACAGCGCCACCGAATTTAAATCCAGTTTTAACTTTAATCGTATCGTGTGTGCATCGTGTTTTAAAGTCCAGTCGTGTCTGTGTAAGTGTGTTGAATAAAGTGTTTTTTTTTTTTGTTATAAACTAATTGGAGACCAGTTCAGAATTTTAAAAGACCTTCGACCCTTTCCTCCATTACCAAACAGTTAGAGTGGCCTATTTCGGCCTCTAATAAAGACTACTCATTATCGAATACTCGCGGGTCATCTATTTATTTACTGACCCCTCTTGATTACCGCTCCCGCCGGAGCAGTCGGAAGGGCGTGTACCCTGGACGTGTGCCTTCGCACTGGCATGGCGCCCGGAAAATAAATTGTGTACGTAGGTATCCGGAGGGCTACTTTCCCTGGTCGGCCACCCCCGCAGGGAACCCTTTCGTCGTTCCCCGGACCCGTACGCCAGAGTGCTAACTCCCTCCTCTCTTGTTCAGCCCTTCTCTCCAATCGCTCCGACGTTCTCCTGTCTACGCACATGTAGGATGGGAGCAGGAAGATGAAACGGATTAACGTAATAATAATAATAAATTTAATATATTCCAAAAATAAAAATCAATCCGAATCGTTACACGGGTCAGTCGCCGCTGCCCTTCCGACGGCTACTAGTGGGTAATATTTTAATGGGTGGTAGCCGGGGTGATTCTGAACAACTTTTTCCTTTACCAAAATGTTGGTTAAAGCTTAGTTTTTGAATTATTAAGGAAAAACACTGACCAATCAGAACGCGAGAATATCGCGCGCCTAGACGCGAGAGTGACAGCTTCGAGCTTGACGGCTGAGCGTGATCGTGAACAAGCACGTTTGCACCATGACAATGTAATTGCGAACAGAAAACCACTACGTGAAAGTTAAATCAAATAACGAATAAAACAATTAAAAATAAGATCCAGTTATGCATTATTTACAGATAGGGGATAAACTAATTATTTGTTATTAACTTAAACCAAGTAAATCGAATTTGTGTGATATTTGTATTCGTTATTCGAAAAGAATAAGGAATAAGATATCGAAAATTGTTCTTGTCTCTCGTTATAAAATACAAAACAACAAATTCGCACATTTTGAAGAACAAATAACTTGTAACGCGTAGTAAGGCGCGAATGCCGTCATTTAATATTGCCGCCGGTAGAGGGCGACGACCGCGACCGCAATTCCCGCAGGAGAATCGGCGCCCACGGTAATATATAAGACTAAGCCGCGGGCCCACTCTCCGGAGAGCACCAGGCAACCGAGCGAGCGACTGCGAACCGTCCGAACCGCTTTCAAACCGCTAAAACCGTGCCAGGCTCTCTTGTAATTTTTGTATCTCTATACTTTCTCCATGGAGGGCACCAGACGCGTGCTGAAGCAGCGCTTTGGGGCGGAACAGACTCCGATCCACCGACCCGGCGTCGTAGCTCGATCTACGAAATGAGGGTCATCCCGACCGCCGAGGAACACGGAGTTCGTGTCCTCGGACAACCACGGTCATCTGCCAGGGAAAGGTCGCGAGCGTAACGCAGCGGCCCGACCTCAATATCGGCAAAAGGTGTTACTCCTTTTCGTGCGCTCCCCCTACCCACCGCGAATCATTGTAAAATAGCGATTAGTTTATAAGCTGCGTTGCGTTTTGCGTTTCGTCAATTCCGCGTTTTGTACATAATACCGCGTTTAGTCTATATAAGCCGCGTTACTCCGGGACCGAACCCCGGACAGCCGACTGACTATCGGCAAAAATAAATAAAACGATTACAACGTGTTGGATGAATGTCCATATAAGTGTCACGTCCCAGGTGGTATCGTGAAAAAGGGGAAATTTTTACGAGATCGCGTATTGGGTCATTCCACGCCAAATCGATCACGTTTGGAAGTCACCATCTGCGATTTTGCTCTAATCGAAATATGTTTTAGTCCATGTGAAATAAGGGGGGGTTTAAGTCATCATTTTGCCGGTTTCGAATTTGTTAAGGAATAACAAGCCTTCAAAGTTTGCAATTTTTGCCCATTTTTGCAAAAATAGGCTTCACTTACGAATTTTTTTCTTAGAAACTACTCAACCGATTTAGCAAAATTTTTTTTTGTTTTATTCATGAAGGATTGAGCTTTTTTAAAATATTTTTTTTAACTTTGTCAATTTGTTATAAAATGTCGGAAAATTTGAACAAATTCTTTTTTTACGTTCTTCTCAATGAGGGGCGTAAAGGGTTAAAATTTTAAAAAATATGGTCATATTTGTTGGGAAATTCCCGACAACCCATCCCCATAAATCAGGGACGAGGGACACTTGGCCGCGAAAGGATGACCACCCTGATGACGAGGCCCGACGCTGGGAATTCCGGGCCATAAACAGCTCTAAGACCCCAAGTTTCGCGGGGGACTAGGAAACCTCCCGGAACGGAAATAGGATTCATTCTAGAGAGAACTTTGAAAAGCGTAACTTCGCCTCCGAAACGAAATATATATTGAATTTTTAAAAACGGACTTATAAAACGCGTCGGCTCTTTTTCCCTGTTTCTAACAAGTCAGAAGTGGGATAAACCTCGTGCTTTAAATCCGCTCGTGAGATACAGTGCCAATTTTAGACGTTCTAACGCGGTTGTGCCTGTGTGCAGCGTGCTTTGTTATAGTGCGAGTTAGTGAAATGGGTCGACCAAGCGGGAAATCGCGGAGGTCTTCTCGGGATTGTTCACGGGGACGTTCGCGTGAACGTGAACAATCAAAGGACTCGGTCCGGAGTAGGTCGTGCGATGGTGCTCGTGATCGTTCGCGAGACGGTTCGCGAAATCGTTTGCGAGATGATCCGCGAAAACACTCGCGGTACGTGCGTGAACATCGGTCGCGAAAGCAAAGGAGCGCCTCGTTGGCGTACGATAGTGACCGTTCGAAGGGTCGAAATCGGGATGAGTCTCGTGACGGCGGACGTGACGAATCGAGGGGCCGGAAAAGGGACAGTTCGCGAGGCCGCATGCTTGACGAATCGCGGGATCATCGACATCGTCGTTCGCGAGATTGTTCGACTGGAACCCATCGCGAATCGTCGTACAACGGTACACGAGAAGCGCGAAGGCGTTCGTGGGATCGCGAGCGAAAAACGGCAGGTGGTCACTCGCGCCGTCGGAATCGTTCGACGGACAGCTCCGGATCGGAGAATTTGCGTGCGACGGTGAAACGGTTACGCCAGGAGCTTCAAGCCGTTCATTATCGCCCAATTAATGAGGAGTTTGTGATCCCCAAATTCGACCCCTCTAAAGATAGCGCGGACGTGGAGCAGTGGACACGTCAAGTGGACCGTACCGCGCGTCGATACAATTGGAGCGACGACAATATATTCTTGGCGGTCGCTCGAAGTTTGACGGGGCACGCGCGGCGCGTATACGACGAAGAAATTGCTAATGATCATACGTGGCAGTCATTAAAAGCAATTCTTTTGCGGCGCTTTGAAAAGCCTCTTCCGTTCGCGCGGTTACTACTGGAAGCTGCTACTTATACCGCGAGCCCTGGGCAGCGCTTGGGTGACTACTGTTTCGAGAAGTTATCGAAACTACGGGCGCTCAAACTAAATATCCCGGATAACTACCTCGAAGACGCGGTAATTGGCGGCATCCAGGATGATAATGTGGCTCGGACCATCCGGTCCAAACATTACGAGGATGCGGATGAACTGTACGCGGCGATGAATGAGATGGGTTCGATGCCGCAAACGTCCTACAAACCGACGGCACCGCGGACATTCCACCGCGGGATCAGCGACAAGCGGGGGAATCCAGCATCCACAGCAACGGCAAAGCTTGGACCTTCGACAGTCATGGAGCAGGTACAACGGCCCACGATGGCCTGCTACAATTGTGGGGAAATTGGACATATTTCCGCCCAATGCACCAAGGGGTGCAGTACATGCACGTTGTGCAAGAGATTGGGGCATTTAGACAAGTATTGTCCAAAAAATAGACGAATCAATGCAACTAAGGTGAGTCAAAGTAGGTACAATATGTATTTATTACCTGCGTCGGTTAATGGTCATGGGGTTGTTTGCCTTATCGATACCGGTAGTTCGAGCACACTGATCAAAAAGTCGGTTGCTATAAGATTTAATATACAATTAATAAAGGATAACGAGTTGCAACTGCGAGGCTTTACTGGGTTTGGGACGTCCACTGACCTATTCGCGAATGTAACCATTAAAATTATGGAAGCGACAGCGAAGATACGCGCGATAGTCGTAGAATCGGACGCGATGCTGTATGAAGCAATCGTCGGTCGAGATTTTCTAGATCAACCGCACATCATGTTGATAAAACGTAAGAGCAATATAGTTATACGGGAATTACCACCGATCGGCGAGACAAAACAGGACACCGTGGTAGTAAATGCGTTGGAAGAAATCGTAGACTTAAGCGGTTTAGTATTCGGCGACATCGACGATAGAAGTAGGGAGTTATGTAGGAACCTTATTAATTCGTACGCGGATAGGATTACGACCTCAATGAAAACGCTAGGGAAGACGAACGCGATAGAAATGGAAATAAAATGTACGACGGACACACCGGTGTATTACAATCCATATCAAATGGCAGAGGTCGAGAGGAAGATCATACATCGCCTTATGCGAGTCCGATAACGTTAGTAGAAAAAAAGACCGGTGATTACCGATTATGTGTCCATTATCGGAAATTGAATGCGGTAACGATCAAGGATCGGTATCCGTTACCGCTGATCGAAGATCAAATTGATAGATTAGGCGGGAACGCGTACTTTATAGGGCTGGACCTTGCTTCTGGATACTATCAAGTACCCATGAGCAATGACTCCATAGAAAAGACAGCATTCATAACACCGGACGGTCATTGCGAGTTATTACGAATGCCATTCGGATTAAGCAACGCGCCTGCTGTCGTTCAGCGTTTAATCAACACCGTGTTAGGGCCTTTGAAAAACTCCATAGCGTTACCTTATATAGACGATATTATAATTCCTTCAACCACCATCGAAGAGGGTTTAGAACGACTACGGATTGTCCTCGATAGATTTAGGGAACATAATTTAACACTGAATTTAAAAAAATGTACGTATCTAACGACAAGCATCGATTATCTCGGTCGAGAGATAAGTGCGGAAGGCGTTAAGCCAGGTCGAAAGAAAGTACAGGCCGTTTTAGAAATACCAGACCCCACTACGGTTAGGGAAGTTCGACAATTTTTAGGGTTAGCCGGATATTTTAGAAAATTCATACAAGGGTAGGCGACAATAGTTACACCGTTAACACAGCTGACGAGGAACAACACGCCGTGGAAATGGGGGGATGCGCAAAAAGGAGCGGTCGCTAAAATAAAAGAAGCCCTCACGACGCGACCTACTCTCGCGATATTTGATAGTAAATTACGGACAGAATTACATACCGATGCTAGTTCGATAGGGTTAGGCGCTATTCTATTTCAATATACTACGGAAGGTAGGCAACGGGTGGTAGGTTACTATAGCAAACAGACTAGTCACGACCAGAGCAGGTACCACTCCTATGAATTGGAGACAATGGCGGTCGTTTTTGCTTTGCGTTATTTTAGGGTATATTTGTTAGGACTGAATTTTACAGTTGTTGGAAAATGAAAATGCCATTTCTCATTTGTCGCCTTTTATTAAAAGAATTCAGAAGTATGTAGGGACAAAGGAACATTCCACGACCCCGCGACCCTCCTCGCCACACGTTGAACGGATGACTCATTCGCGAACACCAACAAGCGCTATTTCGAATATTACCTTAAAAGGACATGTAGAGCGAATTATGACAAGTTATTGGTGGACGCGGAGTCGATGAAACAAATCCGTGTGACCGACAAAAAATGGGCCGCGGTCGGCCACGAACAAAGGTTCCGTATACTTTCAGTGCCGAGCAAGCGTTTACAACGAGTAGGTCGAAGCGAATAAAAGTTAATCTAAAAAAGTACATCTTATATAATTTGTATCATCGCCGACGGCTGCTGCATAATATTGCAGCATACCAGAGTAATTCAACAAATAAAATTATTGTACAAAATTTCTCGCACAACAGTTATTACTGATTGCAACGCACTACGTACGACCTTCACGAAAAAGGATTTAATCCCTCGTGTTGGGCGGTGGTGGTTAGAAGTTCAAAATTACACATTTAATATAGAATATCGCGCGGGAACGAAAATGCAGCATGTAGATGCGCTTAGTAGGAATCCGGCACAAGGAATAGAAATTTATCCCGTCGACATTACGGAATCGGACTGGATATTAGCAGCGCAGTTACAAGACGAACAATTAGGTAGAATCCGGCAAATATTAATCGATAATGTGCGGAACGCGGATACAAAACAGCATTTTGCTGACTACACCCTTAAAAACGGTAAAGTTTATCGACGATTAGAAAAGGAGCGCATTGCGTGGGTAGTACCGAAAGCGGCCCGGTTTCAAATATGTCGCTTATGCCATGATGATGCGGGACATCTGGGGTTGGCAAAAACGTTAGGTCGTATCCGGGAAAATTACTGGTTCGCGGGGATGAGCGCGTTTGTAAAGAAATACATTAAAGCGTGTTTAAATTGTACCTACTATAAGCGAATAGCGGGGAAAAAACAAGGTCGTCTACACCCCATAGAAAAGGTCCCCGTGCCGTTTCATATAATTCATATAGATCATGTTGGACCCTGCGAGGAAAGAGGAGGCCTTCAATTGAGCACGATACGATTGCACACGATCGCATTGGACACAGGTGTTTTGAGCACGCTATCATTGTGCACAGGAACGATTGGGCACAAGAATGATATCTGAACCTAACCTAAACTAACCAATGAACCCAACCTTTTTTTTTTTTTTTTTTTTTTTTACGTGGGGGAAATCTTCGAAAGATGCCCTGCGCCCCTGGGGGAGGGCGCAGGGTTATGCCGGATTCTTACCGGCTAAAACCCCCACGGTGGTCCTCCTTGGCGCATAGGGGAGCCCCAGGAACTCTCAGAGAACGCAACTGGGACTCCCCATAGCGCCCGCGCTCATGTGAGCCCTTCCTCCAGGCCAGAGTTTACAGCGACACCCGGACCACCGAGGTGTCGCCGTCCCCCGCGGGGCCGCGTGCAAGGCGTCCTGGGCCCCCACCCAGAGGGTCGCTTCATACCCCCGCGGCATTGAAATCTCAACCAGCGGAGATCAAGCGCCTCCTGGACGAGTTCCGCCAAACACAGGAGGCATTTAAGGCGCTCGGCAAGCCGGTCACGGAGTGGGATGAATAGTTCTTGTTCCTCTTTACAGAAAAATTGGGAGGTCTCTTTAACCGACCCGCTGACAATTCCTCAGTTTAATACTGTAACGAGGCATACTTTTGCCTCATTACGAGTGGCCACCAGGCCCGCCGGCCTCCCTCGACCGCCCAGCGACACCCCAGCCGCTGGGGCAGTGTCGAGGGATGAATGCGTTACTTTGCTTTCTTTTTTATTATTAATAGTTTTTTTTATTTTTACAACGCGGCCCCCCCCCCCCCCCTCCAGGAGCACCACAGGAGGAGAAGAGGAGCCCGTGTCCCCGGTTGCAACGGGAACCTCCACCCGAGTGACGGAGGCGCGGGATGGGTCCACCGGAAGGATGACGCCGCCGGCTGGCCGGTCGCCGAGCCACCCCGTCTGCTGCCGCGGGGGTGACCGGCAGCCCACCACCAGGGGATGCCAGGCCTGGGGACAAGCCACCCCCAGCCACCACCCGACGGGGGCCCCAGGACCTGGCCGACAAAGGATGCGCGGTGGCCCATCCCCAACACCGAAATCCTCGGGGTGGGGGAACCCCGCGCATCGGGAGACCGGGCGGAAGATCGACGAAGGAGGGATCAATTCGTCAAGCGAGCCGCGATCGAGCGATAGACAATTAAAATCTTCCTGTGCCTTCCGAACGTTTCTATCATCCCGTTTCACTTTTTCGCTTTTTCTAGTTTTTTTTTTGTTCCCTTTTCTTCTTTCTTTTTTGTGTTATCTCGCGTGTGATTTTGTGCGTTTAGTGCGTTTTTTTGTATTGCGTCATTTTTGTTTCCTGTTTGTGTGCCGATGTCGAGAAGGCGTCCACCTCCACCATCTACAAAGGTAGGACCCTTTTTTTTCTGGGATTGCATCCCGGCGCGCTCCGCCGTGCGTTTTTTGTGTGAGTGTGGGTGGTACCTCACGGTAGGACCACCAGCCCCGGCGACTGGGACCCGAGTGGCCGCGCTTCGTTCGCGTTCGCGCCGGTATCTTTCCGCGCCTCCGTGTCGCGTTGCGCCGCGCGCTCGTTATTTTCGTTCCGGTCCATTCTTGTGTATTTTGGGTTTTAGGACCAGCGTCCGCTTTCTGTCCACACCACAGAGAGGGTGTGCTCCCCTTACGCGTGCGTCCGATATCGGTTGTTCCGTATCTCGTTTTCTTTGTATCGTGAGCCCCCGCGTCGCGAAACCCTTCTCGCGATTGGCGACTGCGTACCCTCCTCCCGACCGTACGTTGTACCGCGAGGGGCTCAGAATTTTTGAAATCGTCGCGGCCTATTTCGGCCAGAATAAAGTTTATCGTTACCCAATACTCGCGGGTCATTTATTTTCTTTTTACCGACCCCCTCTGAGTTTCGCTCCCGAACGAGCTGCCGGAAGGGCGTATTCCCTGGACGAGTGCTTACGCACTGGCGCCCGGATTAAAAATCGTCCGTGGATTGTAGACTTCAGTAAGCGGAGGGCCACTTTCCCTGGTCGCCCTCCCCCGCAGGGAACTTTTCCTTCGTTCCCTGAACCGATACGTCACAATATTGGCGCCCAACGTGGGGCCCTTGTATACTTGACCAAGGGACGCGAGTATCCCAAACCAAACGACGGTTCTTCCGTTTGGTTTGAAAATCCCGTTACTCGTATCGTTGAGTTTAACGGCGAGTTTTTTCTTCTGTATCGCGAGCGGTTAATAGGGAACCACCTTTGTCTTTCTGACATCTATTTGTACCCCTTGTGTACAAATAGATCCCTGTTACCCTCGCGGCCATTGTTAGTAACGGTATCTGTTGTTTTGGCCTATTGTCGTTCCCCGAGGAATTTACCGTTGTACCGGGCCGATTTGAAAGGAATTTCGTTTTTCTACCGTGCTAGGAGTCGATACCCGTCGAAGTTATTCTGCCTCGTGTTGTCCTTTTTTTTTTTTCTTCACGGTCGAGCCAGATAAACTCCGGGTTAGGTTTTGTTTACCAACATGTCCAGCTCCGAGGCCATCGAAACTGACCGCTCTCGTCGCCAAGCCCTCCACGAACAGAGGGCCGAGGTGCGGTCAAGATGCGCCACGTTTTTAGAGCGGCATTACGCCATCGACATCATTATGTTGATGGACCTCCTAGGATTACGAATTGCCGGTACCTGGGCAACGTTAGTGGACCGTTTTCAGCGCTATCATTTTAGACGCGAATTCGGACCCAACGCGGCCCAATGGGACCCCGAACGGGACACCACGGGTGGAGCCTTGACCACCGCGGTCGAGACCGTTCTGGAAAGCGGCAGAGGAGCGGACTTGATAGGGAGATATGAGTCCATCCTCCGCCATTCCACAATAGAAGGGGTCACCTACTCCCGAAGGGCACAAGCGAGCCGTGAGTCAGCCCCTCCAACAGCCCCGACCACGACCGAGGCCGCAGCCGCGCCTCTGGTCGCGGCGTAGCGAGCGAGGGACAGTCACGTTGTGTCCGGTTTACCGAGGGGTGTAAATAGCCCTGAATTGCCGCGTAGGTGGGTTGAGTCCCACGGTTGGCTCCCCGGTGGCCAGTCCGCCAGTCGAGAGAGGGATCCGTTTAGTATCCCTCCAGACGGGGTGGAAGTGGCCCGGCAGACAGAGGCTACTCCCCATCGCCCCCTAACGCCCTTGAGCCCGCCTCGCGTTAGGGGCACGCGACCCGCGGAGTCCGAATTCTCCGGACGTAGGAGGGATCGCGAGACATCTCGCGTTTCCCCTCCGCGAGAGTCGCGGAGATCTTCCGTTCCACTCCCCGAGATCGAGCCGATCGTCAGCGATCGACGCTCGACGCGTTCCGCCAGGGAGGGGATTCCCGACGCGTCAAGAATAGAGAGAGATAGGGCGAAGGATCGGCGCTCACACCGTACGCCGGCCCCCCTCCTCTCTCGCCGACAGCCGCGGTGCGAGAGCACCGAGAGCAGTGGGAGCGAGAGAGATGTCCCACTGCCAGCTATCAACAAGTCCCGCGTCACCCGTCGTTCGCCGCATAGCGAAAACCGACGAGAGGTTCGACGCGAGGCGCGACGCGAAAGGAGGGAGGAGAACCGTGACCTCTCCCCCCACGAACGATCACGACCACGCGACCACAGGGACAATTTGGTGTCCCGTGGTCAGTCCCGTGTTCCCTCCCCGTACGGGGATGATTCTTCGGAATACGAGGACCGCGAACGCCGTTATCGCAGAAATCTGCCGTCACGATCCGTGGAGTACCGTGACCTCGACCCGAGGGTACCCGTGGAGGCGCCCCATGTCCCCTCACGAGCGACAAGGAGACAAAAGGGAAGCTCGTCCGCTTTCGGGCGAGCCACGCTCTCCCCGCTCCCGCCGTGTTGCGCGACATCGGGATGAGGAGAGCGAATTCGAGGATGATGCCCGGTTCCCTCGACGGTCATCCCGCAGCGGTTATTGCCGCGTAGATAGAGCCGTCGATGTGCTGAACAAGTGGCACATCTCGTACTCCAACGAGTTCGAGGAAGGGGCCGAAACTTTTTTGGACCGCCTCGAACGATGCCTGGACAGTGCCGGATTGCCTGACCAGGATATGTTGGCTGCTTTACCGGCTGTTTTCCGTGGAGAAGCGTCGAAATGGTATCGCCTCCGAGGAGCGAGCTGTCACACTTGGCGTGCGTTTTCCCGGGCTTTCCGGGAACGCTTCGGCGCCAGTGACCTTCAGCAGCAACTCTGGAGCGATGCTAAAAATCGCACGCAGGGAGAACGAGAATCGATCGGCGCTTTCCTCGATAATATCGAGCTGATCTTCTCGCATATGATCTCCCCTCCACCGTACTCCGAGCGCCTAGGTATCGCCTACGATAACCTGCGACCCTTTTACCGGCGTAGGTTCCGTCGATCGGAGTTCTCAACCTTTGAGGAACTCCGCGAGCTAGGGAAAGAGGTGGAGACTGCCGCGGCTAGGGACAAAGCCGGGCACCGTCCCCCTCCCACCGCAAGTGAACTCGCGTTGTCGGAGACCGCGTACAGGCCACCCCCGCGAGGGCCTCACGCGAGAATCGCCGCGATCGACGCGACAACGAGCTCCGAATCTTCATCGGACAGTTGGAGGCGGGGAAAATCTGCGAAGTCGCGGAAAAAGAGATCGGGCTCCTCAATGCCCAAGGCCGAGGAGAGACGTGGGAAACCGCGCCCCCCGGCCCCCGCGACAGCGAAAAATCCCCCACCGAAGGCGACCGCTGCCCGCCAGCCACCGCGGAGGAGCACTCCGCCGCGACCTTCAGCGCCGCAACAAGCGCGGAGGAGCCCCGCGAGGCCGGCCGTGGCTGCGCCCCAACCCGCTGCACCGACCCCGTCGACCTCTAGGGGGGGGGGGAGTGCTACAATTGCCGGCAGTGTGGACATTGGGCTGCCGATTCCCCCTTCCCCCGCAGGACACGGGTGTGTTACGGGTGCAACAGGGAAGGGGAAACAATTTTGACATGTCCCGATTGCCTCGCACGACGGTCGGGAAATGCGAGGCGGGGAGGTCGCTAGAGGCCGGCGACCACCCGCATAAAGACGTGGAGGCCTCACTTGCAGGCACGACTCAGGTGGAGGAGAAGCCAACGGGTCCGAGCCTTTGTTCGGATTTTCCGGAAGCTCCAGAGACCCCCGCCGAGTTGACCCTCCCGTCTCTTCCGCCAAAATCCGCGGGGCCCCTCCCCTGCCCTCCACTTCCGGAGGAAAGGGAGGAGGCCAACCCCAAGTCCCTACTTTTTCCATGTGACGGCCAAAGTGCCGGTTGGAACAGGGGACACAGGGGGGATAGTTTCTATCATGCAGCACCTCTCCTCACTCCTCCACTTCAGGAGAAAACCGAGAGGGCCACCTCCGAGTCCCTACTTTTTCCATGTGACGGCCAGGGTGCCGGTTGGAACAGGGGACAACGAGGGGATAGTTTCGATCCCGTGGGACCTCTCCCTACTCCTCCGCTTTCAGGAGGAAACGGAGAGGGATACCTCCAGATCCCTACATTGTCCATGCGACGGTCAATTGGCCGGTTGGACCAGGGGACAAGGAGGTGGTGGTTTTAGCTCGCGAATCGTCCAAATTTCGCCACGATTTTCCGCCGGGATACGTTGACCGCAGCTATTATGTCCGGTTGCTTTTAGCCGGACATCCGCTGTGGGCGTTAATCGACAGCGGGGCCACGCGTTCCTATTTGGGACCGGACGCGATCGAGTGGTTAGGATCGCGTCTTGATTTCACCTTTTCCGGTGAAATGCGAATGGCCAATGGCACACAGGACCGTATCTTAGGCGAAACGGTGGTGGAAATCGAGATCGACGGGCGGAAGATAGATCTACCAATTCGAGTCGCGAACAATCTCGATTACGATTGTGTGTTAGGGATCGATTTTCTTGAAGCTTTCGAAATCTCCCTAGACACCTCCAACGCGACTTGGAGAATTCGGAAGGGTCCCGTTCACGCTTTCGTGGTTCCAGGTTTCCAGGATTCGGAGGAAATTATTCACGCTGATTGCGCCGCGATCGTGGAGCTTACTCCGAAACAAAGCGAGCGCCTAAATCAGCTTTTAGACCGAATAATTTCCCCTCCTGCGGAAAAACCTCCCGCGACGAGTCTTGTCCAGCATCGGATCGACGTGCAAGGCCACGAACCGATTAAGCACCGCGCGCGCCGAGTCTCTCCGAAAATCTACGAGGTCGCGCACGCGGACGTTGACATGATGCTTGCGGATGGGATTATCGAGCGCTCGGAAAGCGCGTGGGCGAGTTGTCCCGTGATAGTCCCAAAACCAAACGGGAAATTCCGATTTTGTGTAGATTATCGCGACGTAAACAACGTCACCAAAAAAGATGCGTACCCTCTTCCGCACATGGACGCGATCCTGGACAAATTACGCACTGCATTGTACATTTCTACAATCGATTTAAGTCAGGCGTACTTCCAAATTCCTCTGGAAGAGTCCAGTCGAGAGATTACCGCGTTCATAGTCCCAGGGAAAGGGTTATTCCAATTTACGCGTATGCCGTACGGGCTGACCAACGTCCCGGCAACTTTTCAAAGGCTGATGGATCGCTTGATTGGTCCCGAGCTTGAGCCTCACGCCTTCGCGTATCTTGACGACATTGTCATCGTCAAAGAGACTTTTGATGACCATCTTCAATGGATCGAAAAAGTCATTGGAATTTTGAACGGAGCAGGGCTCGAAATTAATCGGGAGAAGAGCGAGTTTTGTCGCCAAGAGGTCCGGTACTTGGGATATTTAATCAACCGGAAAGGCCTCGAACCCGATCCGGAGAAGGTTGCGCCGGTTTTGTCCTACCCGGCGCCCACTACGGTCAAGCAACTGCGGAGTTTCCGCGGCATGGTCGGCTGGTACGCCCGATTTTTGCCGAACCATGCGCGTGACAAGGTCCCCTTGGTGCAGTTGCTAAAGAAAAACGAGCCCTGGCATTGGGGTAAAGCTCAGGAAACGGCTTTTCAAAATCTGAAAAAAGCCTTGAGCACCGCCCCCGTTGTAGCCCGTCCCGATTTTTCGTTACCGTTTGTTCTTCAGACTGGCGCGAGTCACTACGCTATTGGCGCGGTCCTCACACAAAAACAAAACGGGGAGGAGCACCCCATTGTTTACGTGAATCGTATCTTGACCGCTGCCGAGCAAAAATATTCAGTGACCGAGAAGGAGTGTTTGGCAGTCCTGTGGGCCATTAAAAAACTCCGTCCGTATCTCGAGGGGTACACTTTCACCGTCATTACGGATCACAGCAGCCTCAAATGGCTGCATAATTTAAAAGATCCGACGGGTCGATTGACGCGATGGGCCCTTGACATGCAACAATATTCTTTTTCTATTGAGCATCGCAAGGGGGCCCTCCACCACGTCCCGGATGCACTTTCACGTGCGATAGTACCCCCGAGCGACGTTGTCACCGAAGAACATACCGCTCACGATCTCTTGGCGGCCCTCAAGGACATTGAGAGTAATTGGTACGCCGGTCGCCTAGAGAAAGTAGAATCTCACCCCGCGTCGTACCCCGATTGGCGGGTTGAAGATGGACGTTTATATTATCATCGTCCGTCTCCCACGCAAAAGATTATCGGCGAAGATGACGACGCGTGGAAGTTGGTTCTCCCCGAGGATCTCCGGGAAAAGGCCATTCGAAACGCCCATGACCCTCCGGCCGCCGGCCACCCAGGAATTAATAAAACATACCAAAGGGTGAGCCAAGAGTTTTACTGGCCGGGGATGATCCGGAACATCCGCCGATTTGTGCAGCGATATCGCGTGTGTCAACAGCACAAGGTCGAGCAGCGCGCTCCCGCTGGGCACATGGGTCGGTGAATCCCCGAACGGCCCTGGGCCATGGTATCCGCCGATGTAATGGGCCCTTTTCCGCCCGGGCGTGATCAGTCTCGGTACGTTGTAGTCTTTTTGGACAATTTTACGAAGTGGGTGGTGTGTAAGGCGCACCGGAAAGCTACGGGGTTAACTATTTTGACAGCTTTTGAGGACCTCGTACTATTTCGTTGGGGAGCCCCTGAAATACTCCTCACTGACAACGGACCCGAGTTCTGCAATAAAGATATCGATACCGCTTTGAAAGAATGGGGAATCACACATTACACGATTCCCCCGTATCACGCGCAAGCGAATCCGGTGGAGCGAGTTAATCGCGTCCTGAAGACGATGATTTCATCTTTCATCAAAAAGGACCACCGTGAATGGAACGTGCACTTGCACGAGTTCCGATTCGATGTTAATACCGCTGTGCATTCTTCAGCCGGCGATTCTCCAGCGGTGCTCAATTTTGGACGAGCCCCTCGGCCGGTCGGCAGTCTTCGCCGCGCCGTAGAAGGAGAACCCCTGCTCTCCCGCGGAGATCCGCAGGCTTGGGCACAGCGATCGCGTCGCTTGTTATTGTTGCACGACTTAGTACGAGAACAACTGGAGCGTGCACACAAGCGACAAGCGAAGTATTACAACGCGCGTCATAGAAACGTTCGATACCGGGTAGGCGATTTAGTTTGGCACCGAAATAAAGTCCTCTCGTCCGCCGCGGAAAACGTGGCCGCGAAGCTGTCGCCAGCTTACATCGGCCCGTTCCGGATTAAAAAGGTCCTGTCGCCGGTTGTGTGTGAGTTGGAGACGTGCGGAACCCGGATGATTCCGAAGGTGCACGTCTCCGATTTGAAGCCGTTTGTCGGTGACGTCCACAATGACAGCCCGTTACCGACCGCTTCTAATCTTTCTTTGCCACCACAGGATGCTGCGTCGAGGAAGAAGAGGTGGTCGAAGCGGGGCCAGGAAGCAGCCGGACCCGCACCACCCGGGCCCGGTCTTCGACCCCTTTCCTCCGGGGGCATGCCTGGACCCCCGGGCCTCGACCGCGGTGGCACCGCCGACGCCGGTGGCGACAGGAGTCGCCACCTCCGCAAGGCCCGGATCGACCCGGACGGCCAAACGGAGGGAGCGGCGAAAAAGGACCCGCCAAGCGCGGAAAGAGTCCGCACGTCCCGCGGCAACGATGTCCGCCACCGTAGCGCCCGTCTCCGGGTGCGTAAAGAGGGAGGTGCGAAGGGGACGTCGCGCCCCCGCTAAGAGCGCGGCACCTCTGCCCCCTGCCCGACCGTTGACCCAGAGCCACCACGCTCCGGGTCAACGGCCTGAAAAGCGTAGGCGGGATACGGCGGAGACGCCCGCGGACGGACAGGCTGCCCCTCGCATGCCAGACCGCTACTTTTATACCGCGGCGAAAATAATCGCTCTCATGAGCGACCTGGCGAAAGAGGAGCCGCTTGGGGGCCCCCAAGTGCAAACAGCAGGCCCGGCACCACCATGGGTCTGCTTTCAGTGCCGGCGGAGGGGGCACAACCGGGGTAATTGACCCTATCCGCCCACCGGAGCCTATTGCTACCGGTGTGGGTGGCCCAGCGTGACTTTGCAGTCATGCCCGCAGTGACCGCAAATGACTGCCATCAACGTTTAGAATTTTGTAATTGGGCTCTCTGTCAAAGTGTCGACCCAGCCGTATCGAAACTGCGATCTCAACCTGTCCAGTCCGCCTATCCTTCCAACTTTCCTTTTTCTTATTTATGGATCCATATTATAGTCGCTAGTCACGCGACCAATCGGAACAGGGCCCTTTGCCATTTTCTCGTCCTTTCGCTGATAACCGATCTTCCCTACAAGGCCCCATTTTCCTTTTTGTTATTTATGTTTCCTGCGTCAATCCCTCGCTAATGCAATCTAGATTCCATTTTCCTCTCCTCACGGCTGGACCACCACATCCCAAATTCCAAAAACCCCTACCCTTGACTTTTCCTCTAAGACCTTAGTATAAAAAGGGAAACAGGAAAGCTCAAGCAGTCTTTTGTCTGAAAACTCCATCAACGCCGAATCTCTGTCTAACCACATTGTGCAAATTGTAATACGAACAAATAAATAAAACTTTATTCAAACTCAACAAATCGACTTTGTGAGTACCTCGACGACAAAAGAAACTACTTTTTCAACAATGTCATGTTCACGGACGAAGCAACGTTTACGAAAAATGGATCAATGAATTCAAAAAATATGCATTATTGGTCAACCGAAAATCCTCATTTGTTTAGACAAATGGATAATCAACATCGATGGAGTATAAATGTTTGGATGGGCATACTGGACGATAAATTTATTGGTCCATACTTTATCGAAGGATCACTAACCGGATCAAAATATGCACATTTTTTATCAAACTTTCTGTGGGCAGTTTTAAATGATTTACCATTGCATACACGACAAATAATGTGGATTCAACAGGATGGTTGCCCTGCCCAATATTCAAGAATCGCAAGGGATACATTAAACCGAATGTTCCCAAATTGTTGGATAGGGCGAGGTGGTCCCATTCATTTTCCGGCAAGATGACCAGATCTAACGCCCCTCGACTTTTTCTTGTGGGGTTATTTAAAAAATATAGTGTACGCTGAGCCTCCGACTACAATGACGAATATGAGGGATTGTATCATCAATGAGTGTAACAAAATAATATCAGATACACTGCGCAATGTTAGTAAGTCATTAACTTCTCGATTCAGAAAGTGTTCTGATGCAAATGGTCCCCACATTGAACCTTTTCTGTAAATAGATATTAAAATTAAAATATCTCCTAAACTAATGATTGTTTTATATAAATAGATTAATACTTTTTTGTAAAGAATATGAAGGAACATCAGCTGATGCAATAAAAAATATATGATTCCATTTAAAAAAACATTAATGACCTTCATATCTCTTTTACACGTCCACCTACAAAAAAAAATATACCATCAGAATGTGCCCCTCTCAAAACTATTTAACTTAATCTGAAACATTGTTTGCTATGAGTAATAATAATGACGTAAATCTAGATGGCAAAATGTGGTGAACCACCCTGTAGAACAAAGTGGTCCTTCGAGCCGGATCTCCGGATTAAACAAAGTGGTCGTTCGTTCGTTAATTAATTCTTCTCGCAGTGTAAACACGTGGTTTAAATCCAACGGTCGTGACCTTCGACATGGCGGAACTCCTAAACGAACAATTGAGACGTTTTAACGTTTAAACCGCGTAGTGGAGAATCTCAAAAAGAAGGGGATTAATAATATTACCTGCGGTATGGTGCAATCTCGGTTGGTAGTGCTTGAAAATTTGTGGAAAGAGTTCTAAAAAACTCACCGAGAATTGCGTAAGTGCGTCACGGGAGAAATCGCGAAGCACGAATACTTCACGGAGGAGTGGTACGACACCGCTGAGGAATCCTTCATGGACCAAAAGGGCCTTTTACTGGATCATCTGAAAAGGTTGGAGACATTAATGTCAGCGCATAAGGAGAGTCCCACGCTCTCCTCCGAATCGTACGACTCGCGAGCTCGCACCGTTCTCCCGAGAATACAATTCGGGAAATTATAAGGAGTGGGCGTCCTTTCATGATCTATTTAAGTCTCTTATTGTGCAAGAGCCCTCCCTAACCGATGTCGAACGGCTCCACTATTTGAAAAGCTGCGTGAAGGGCAAGACCGCGCTGCTTATAAAACAATCTACCCATTACCGATGGGAACTTTAAACGCGCGTGGACCACTCTAACCGACCGATTTTAAAACAAACGGTTAATGGTGCGATCTCAACTCTCAAAAATTCCTATATTACGGGACCTGGGAGGTGAACGGGGCACTTGCTGACATGGGATGCCCTGTGACTAACGCAACATATTGGGTTGTCCACCTTACTGTTGCACGCCTTGATGAACACTCGCGACGGAAATGGGAAACGTCCCTGGGCGCCTCCACCGAGCCCCCTAGCTTACCAGAATTGCAGAAATTCCTGGAGACTCGGATCCACACCGTTAAAGCCCTCGAGCATCTAGGGAAGGAAGGCTCCTCCAACGCTAGACGAGAGTGGAAGGATTCCGTGAAGGTAATCAGGTGGCTGCGGAGGCGTCGAGTGCGAGGGCGTGTCCTCTGTGCAAGAATGGTCGGCATTATCCCTCGCTAGCTATGGTCAGAGGATAATTAGGCTCTTGTGCGGAAAAACTAAAGTGGATCCCCTCAAGCAGGTTTCGCTTCCACGATTGGAGCTTTGCGGTGCGCATCTGCTGGCTCGGTTAGTGTCGCATCTAAGGAGAACACTCAAACTGCGAGATATGGCCACCCATCTCTGGAGCGACTCTTCAGTAGTTCTCGGCTGGCTTGCTGCTCATCCGGGCTGCTGGCAGACCTATATAGACAACCGGGTGGGAGACATCCAGCGCCTTCTACCGACCGCTAAATGGCAGCATGTCCCCGGCACGGAAAACCCAGCCGATTGTGCCACCAGAGGACTTTCACCGGACGAGCTCAAGGATCATCCCCTCTGGTGGCTTGGGCCTGTTTGGCTTGGAAGACGTGAGCTCGTCATCATCAAATCCCCTACCTTGCCGCCGACCCGCTGGGCACTCGCCAGAGTTCTCGCCCTGCATCCCGGTCCAGACCAGGTCACACGGGTGGTCTCAGTCCGCACTGCAAGGGGTGTTCGGCGGTCTTAGGCCGCCGATCGTCCGGGCTTCTTTAGCCCGACGGAGGCGCGGCGGCTCCGGCGAGGTTTTACGCCTCCCCTTGCAGAGCCGTCCCAGGGGCCATGGCGTCCTGGGTGAGAGCTCAGGACGTCTTGCACGCGGCCCCGGGGGGACGGTGACACCTCGGTGGTCCGGGTGTCGCCGTAAATTCGGGCCTGGAGGAAGGGGGAGGTCTTGCGCCTTCCCCGTAAAGGGCTCATATGAGCACGGGCGCTATGGGGAGTTCCAGTTGAGTTCTCTAAGAGTTCCTGGGTTTTAGCCGGTAAGAATCCGACATAACCCTGCGCCATCTCCCCAGGGGTGCGGGGTATCTTTGGGTGATTTCCCCGACGTAAAAAAAAAAGTCCGCACTGCAACCGGGGAGTTGATTCGTCCTGACTCCATGCTAATCCGGCTGGATAGCGAATAGGAATAAGAAGAGACCTCTTCTTACTGCCGGCCGTTGCAGCACTTTAATATAGTTATTATCGGTTAATTTGAGCTTAGTCATTAAGGTACCATTAGTTAAGGATTGTTTTATTTACTTACCGCGTTAATTATCCATTGTTGTGCGCGTCATGTAGATCCTCAATCGAATAGAAGTTTTCGCGAGCAATTATCTGTTCGTACGTTCCTCAGTTACTGCGTAGCACCGTGTAAACCACTTTGGATCGTATCGTCGCGACACTGTTTCGGAATTCACTGTTTTGCGGGGCCGCTTCCTAGAAAATTCACCGGCACGCTTGCCGCGGAATTTTTCGTAGAGCGAATTTCCGATTGCGGAATTGAGGCTACTCGGTGCGAATCAAAATTGAGAGTCTCCGTTCAAACGTGAAAAGGACAATACGTTAACAAGCCGTACTGGCAAATTAAAAGGGCATGCTCGCCAAATTTAAGACCCGCGTTCGGGAAGCCTTTTTGGGCACGCTTGATCCTTAGTTAGGATAGAATTAAGTTCCTTCGATCGCTAAGTACCGTGATCTCGACCCGAGGCGCGCGAGAAAAGGGATGAGCGCTCCCGCTAAGGGAGCGGCGCCTCCCTCCGCTGTCCGCCCGCAGGAAAGGGTCCGGAAGGAGCCGGTTGAACTATGGAGGCTGGCGACCTCGAGCGCGGCCCGCGATGGGATGACTTCCGCGGTGGGTCCAGCCCCGGCAGGAGTTTGTTTTCAGCGCCGGCGGAGGGGGCACAACAGGGCAAATTGCCCGCGATGTTCGCAGGCATGGCAAGAAGAAAAGAGGGTGGCCCCGCACCGAAGGCAGTAGGTTTCCGTATACCGCTGCAATGTGTTGTCCTTTGTCTTGTTTTGTAGGGTGGTGGGTAATTGTTGTAGATAGTAATTGAAAAAAAGAAGTATAAAATCAAAAAAGAAAAAAAAAATTTATTTCTGTGTTGTAACGAGGCATACTTTTGCCTCGTTACGAGTGGCCACCAGGCCCGCCGGCCTCCCTCCTCCGCCCAGCGACACCCTCGCCGCTGGGGCAGTATGGAGGAGTGTGTGTGTTTTGTTTTTTTCTTTTTTTTTCGTTTTATTAATAGTTTTTTGTGTTCACGCGGCCCTCCCACTCTTTCCCCCCCTCCCCCAGTAGCGCCACAGAAGAGGAAGAGGAGCCCGTGTCCCCGGTTGCAACGGGAACCTCCACCCGAGTAACGGAGGCGCGGGATGGGTCCACCGGAAGAACTACGCCGCCGGCTGGCCGGTCGCCGAGCCACCCCGTCTGCTGCCGCGGGGGCGACCGGCAGCCCATCACCGGGGGATGCCAGGCCTGGGGACCAGCCACCCCCAGCCGCCACCCGAAGGGGGCCCCAGGACCTGGCCGACAAAGGATGCGCGGTGGCCCATCCCCAACACCGAAATCCTCGGGATGGGGGAACCCCGTGCACCGGGAGACCGGGCGGAAGAGGCTCAATAGCGAGCGAGCCGCGATAAGAGCCGCCGTACCGGAATTTTTCTTGTTTTCTTTCGAACGTTCCTTTCGAGTTTGTCTTTCCCTTTTTCTTGCTTTCTGTTTTTTTTCCGTTTTCCTTTTTTTTGGCGTGTTATTCTCTTTGTTGGTTAAATTTAGTGGTGTGTTATTTTGCGTTTTGTTGTGTGTTGCCGATTTCGAAAGGGCGCCCACCTGCGAAAAAGGTAAGACCCTTGATACTAGTGTGCGTCTTACCACTTTTTTTTTTTGTGTGGACGAGTGAGTGCGGGTGGTACCTCGCGACAGGACCACCAGCCCCGGCGACAGGGACCCGAGAGGCCGCGCTTCTTGTGCTACCTAAGGGTGACCAAGACTTTGGAGGCGTGCATTGTCAACCGAATGACAGAAAAAATGACCGCCTTCTTGCTGATCAACAACGCAAGAATGAACCAATCAGGAAAGTCACCGCCATCGACAGCCCTCAGGCTAAGGTGGAAAACGAGCGTTTTTTCGGGATCAGATTAGATTAGATTGAGATTCAGATCAGATTTTGTAAAACAAGTCGTACGAACTTACGACATTAGAATTTCTCCAGGCGTACTCCTGCGATTTTTGAACTTGTGCGTGCGAACTCTCGTACAACTAATAATTAATTATCCAACTGTTACTTAGACTCATTTTGTATTTTCATTTTTACAATTTTTACTTTAAAATTATACGTACTTTGACACAGTGCGCTTGTGTTATTCATTTTAAATTTCCTGGTGCACAAACATTTTGTTTGCAGTTTCCACTCATGTCGAGGTACTCTTTAGGTTCGTCACTCGCTATGGTTTGTAAAATAAGGGTTAAAATGACCGATGCGATTGTTAACTCCGTTTTTGAAAATTCAATATATTCTCGTACACTGTGTTTCCAAAGGCGAATCTACGTCTTCCAATGTTCTTTACAGAATGCTCTCTTCCTGTTTCGAGAGATTTCCTTGTCCCTGGCGAAACTCCGGGGCCACGGGGTTGTTTTATGGCCCCAACGTCCCAGCGTCGGGCCTCGTCACCGTGATGGTCATCGTTGGACGGCCATGTGCCCTTCGCCCTGATTTATTAGGATTGGTCATTGGGAATTTTCAAACAGGTCATTTTGGGGAAAACCCAGACCACTTCATACGTCACTGATTTTTTCCATTTCCATTCGAATTTAGTTAGCCAATAGAAAATAGTAAACTGCTTTCCCTCACCAATGTACCAAAAATTGTACGCCCACTCCGAATCTTTGTAAAATGTAAAATATCTTCGAAGGGACATTCTCAAAACAACAGTCAACAAGTACGCATCAGAATAAAATATAGTGTTTAAAGTGTTAAATATGGCCAGCAAAAAGAATGTGACTACACTGACCATGGAGGACCGCTTGAAAGTGTTGGATAACTTGAAAACATTGAGTGTTTCTAGTGTTGCAAAAAGTTCAACGTGCATAAAACAACAATTTGGAGGATAAAAAATAACGCTCCAAAAATTATAGAATTTTTCGACAAAAATAAAGTGCAACAGAAACGTCGAAGAATACGTGGATCTTCATATAATATGTACTGGAGCAAAATTTGCTAACATGGTTCATAGAGAGGAGAACCCTTGGTGATTTTGTATGAAATGCTGCGCTTCTGGAGAAAGCTATTGAGCTGAAGAACAACATGAGTTTACCATTCGAATTTAAAGTCAGCAAGGGTTGGTTAACAGGCTTTAAAAGCCGACATAATATACAGCGACAAAATTCATAAGTGATTTTTCAAAATTGTTGGAGGAAGATGACAGCATCAGTACGGACAATATTTATAACATGGATGAGACTGGCCTTTTATGGAGAGCCTTACCGTCTAAAACTTTAGCGGAAAGAAAATACAAAAACATAAAAGGGTACAAAAGCCGTAAAGAGCGGATTACGGTAGCGCTATGTGCAAATGCATCAGGGACACACAAATTGATGCCTCTAGTTATTAATAAATACGAAAATCCCAGAGCCCTCAAGCATTGTAAAAATGGTCTTCCCGTCGTGTTTAAATCACAGAAAAATGCGTGGATGAGGCAAAAACTATTCAATGATTGGTATGAGAATCATTTTAAAACTAGTGTACGATCATATCAACTTAGAAATGCAGTGGCTGGAAAAATAATTTTATTAATTGATAATTGCGGAGGACATGCAGTTCCATCACAATCCTTAGATGACGGTCATTTTAAAATAATGTACCTCCCACCCAACACAACCAGCTTGATACAGCCGATGGACCAGGGAATAATATCCAAATTCAAAACAGTGTATCGCCAAAAAATTCTCCGAAAAGCTACAACGTACGAGAACGGAATGAATGAATTTCATAAACAGTACACGTTGAAAAATTGCATAGAAATATTGCATGATTCGTGGATGGAAGTATCAGCAGAAAATATTTTCAATGCTTGGAAAAAAAATTATACCCTACCAAACAGATGTATACCATTATGCCATACAGCGAGACTTAAGTATCTTGACCGGAGAATCTATTACACAACAAGATATTGTACAATTTATGACAAATTGTGAAAAAGACGAAACGAGAAGTTCGAAAGATGAAAATAATGATAGCAACGGCGAGGATGAAAATTTGGAAGAAAATACAGATGAACAAGAGAATAAAGTAGAAGATCTGAAACATTTATTTTATCGTTTGCAGAATTATGTATCAGAAGAACCACCTTTTGTTCAAAACATATTCCAGGTCTTCAAAAATCATTTTTTAGGTAATTTTAATATTATTTATAAGTACAATTATATAATTTTATAGAAATTATAAATATAATTTTCATTTTAATAATTAATTTTCTTTTTTAGGCGCCAATGATACATGAAGAAATACATGGACATCATTGTACATTTGAATTTGAAGTAATTCTATCTATGTATATTTATTTCTATCTATGTATAGTATTACTTTATATTATAATTTTATTATTATTTTAAGAAGCACAACACGTTTTTGTAATGTGTGGTACTTATTTAATCCGTGTCAACAAGTAAATATAATTCAAACTATATCATGTTTGGTCTCATTTTAATCAGAAAAATCTCACAAATTCGTTAGTGAAAATTTCATTACTAACAATTGAGAAACAAAAAAGTTTTATTGTTGCATTAGTATTGTCTCATCGATATGCCTATTCGGATTACATTACATACGCTGCTCGCTTCTCAAGTATCAACATTGAAGGGGGAATCCCCCTAGTGGTGGGGATAGTAACGTTGCAGTTATCCAGTCCATCTTTTCTCGCAGTTATCCAGTTTTTACTGTATTTCGAAACCGACAGTTTCGAGGCGGGCTGTATGTTCGAGAATCCAAGCAAGGAGGCAAGCCAAAGTCGTTAGCGGCTCGAAAGTCACAGTCTTTTTTCTCGCCTAGAATAACATCAGTAAACTTCGCTGGAGGTTAAAACGTTTTTCTGACTTACAAGGGACCATCCCGAGTTGATAATGTCCGATTTTGATAAAACTTATGTATAATATAGTTCTTGAAAAAATATTCGACACGTATTTTTTTTAGCTGCCGACATTCATGTTAAGGGGGTGAAAATAGCCCCCAAAGTGGGGGGTGTGAATCATACTTTGTTGAATATCTCGGGAACCAATAGAGCTAGAGGAATGGTTTAGATTGCAAAGTTGTGTGTTTTTTAATGGAGAATCCGAATGTGCAAATGGATTTAAAAAATTCGCATTTGTTTAAATAATATATTAAGAAATGACACTTTTTTGTTAATTTTTCTGTTCAAAAGTTGTTGTATCTTCCCATACTTTTCTGTGTGAAAAGTATACTAGTAAGTGCAAAATACGGATAAAATGGAATTTTCATTTTTGCATTGTAAATATAGTTAACGTGGTTGTATTTTTATCGCACTTTTGCAAGACGCAGTCCTCAAATGCATATAATCAAGTACGTAAAGAACTTCTACGTCTTTACTGGTAACTGTATTACAGTGAACTTGACAAATTTTTCAATTGAGGTCAGAATTAGAGTCCCGGGTATAAGAGTTAGCCGGCGCTGACCGTTGAGGTCTTTCCTCGCGGTCATAAGGCTTTTATTGAGGGGGCTATTGCACCCAAATTTTTTCAAACTTTTGGCAACTGAAACCAAGGTGTTCCACGTTTATAAAAGTATGGGAACTCTAGAAAGAGCTGGTGTTAATATACAGTGGCGAAAAACGCCAAAAACGTGGACAAAAGTCAAAAAACGAAAATCGCAATTCTTGAAATCCGTTTAGTGGAACTTGTTTATAAGGAATCTGTGCATAATGTTCTCACAATTTTAATGATTTTATTATTACCATTTCGAAGATATGAGCCTTCAAAGTTGAACATTTTTTAAAGTCAATTCTTCCGGGCAAAGTTTAACATATTGTTGCTCATTACTTTTTAAATGTTATGTTCATCCACTATTATTGGCATTTAATATGATACTATAGTATTATAATTATGCAAATTGCACAACAAAATGTTTATTCTTAACACCGATATGGAAAGAGATATAAACAATAGTCATATTTATTGTTTATGTAAGGTAATAGTTTTGATCTTCACCTCGGTTCACCTACCAAATAGGCTTAAATGAAAGCTGGAAGCTTCCCGAATAAGGATCTGTAATTATATCTTGCGGTAATTTGCGGTCTTCTGAGTTATTCACATTTTTGTGCATACGCGCGCCCTAATGGCGCGCGCGACAACAGCGGTTTCGGACGTTTTTGAAATATGTCGTCGCTGTTGATGATCTATACACCATTGTGATACATATTTTAGGCATTATGTTACAATTTTTTATCATAACGGGATTCAGATTAGTAAATGACAAGATTCTATGTTAAGAGACAAAGTCACGTTTACACTGCGGATATATTAGGGTGTCCCATAAGTTCCTTCCGTTTTATTATTGTCTTATTTAAATTTATGTATGAAACATACCTTTAATGATTATGAAGAAATGTAATCACCCTCTCATTCTACAACATTTTTCCATCTTTTTGGTAAGTTCATCTTTTGGTAAATTGTGACGTATCGGTTCAGGGAACGAAGGAAAAGTTCCCTGCGGGGGAGGGCGACCAGGGAAAGTGGCCCTCCGCTTACCGAAGTCTGCAATCCACGGACGATTTTTAATCCGGGCGCCAGTGCGTAAGCACTCGTCCAGGGAATACGCCCTTCCGGCAGCTCGTTCGGGAGCGAAACTCAGAGGGGGTCGGTAAAAAGAAAATAAATGACCCGCGAGTATTGGGTAACGATAAATTTTATTCTGGCCGAAATAGGCCGCGACGATTTATAGGCTCACGATACACAGAAAACGAGAAGTAAAGGTGACTTTACTGGACGCACGCGTAAGGGGAGCACACCCTCTCTGTGGTGTGGACAGAAAGGGGACGCTGGTCCTAAAACCCAAAATACACAAGAATGTACCGGAACGAAAATAACGAGCGCGCGGCGCAACGCGACACGTTGGCGCGGAAAGATACCGGCGCGAACGCGAACGAAGCGCGGCCTCTCGGGTCCCAGTCGCCGGGGCTGGTGGTCCTGTCTCGAGGTACCACCCGCACTCACTCGTCCACACAAAAAAAAAATGGTAAGACTCACACTACAATTAAGGGTCTTACCTTTTTCAGAGGTGGGCGTCCATTTTCGAAATTCGGCACACGGAAAACGCAAAATATCACAAAACCAAAACGCACAACAAACGCAACACGCAAAATGACACGAAGAAAAAAAGGGAACGGAAAAAAATTTAAGAACCGGAAGCAAAAAAACGTTCGAAGAAAACACGGGAAAAATTTGACGACGATATCGCTCGCGGCTCGCTCGCTTGACGAATCATACATAACCGTCCTTAGAATAGCCACACATATATTTACGTTTGTCTTCTGAGTTTATTAACCAAGTCTTCGCGACGTTATCGTATATGTTATAACCCTCAGATTGTAAAGTAATCATAACAGTGGACGAAAAGGAACCACTACCGTTAATTAATAAATCAACATACTTACGATATTCCGCAGCATTAATTTCATCCGCTAACACTGTAATGTGTCTGTATTCTATAGCAGCGTTGATGTACCTAATATCCGCGCTATCGCCGATGACATATTCTGGTAATCTTTTATATCCAATTTCCAAATCCGTAAGTTTCGGGAAGGTCAGCGGCTCCACTACTTTCTGTACCACGGTATTAACCATCTTGAACACTCCGTAATTATTAGACCTATAATAATATAAATTCATTCTCCGCTTGTTAGAGTCGTACGCATTATACAACATCATAACATTAGCGCTCTTCACGATCTCAACAGCCAACCGATCAACATTAGTCGGCAACCAAGAAAAAAAAACTTTAAAAACATCCTCTATATCGTTACCACTCGCGACAATCATAACATGAACATTATTATAAGTCAAATAATAGCCGTTCCAATCACCACTAACGACCATAAATTTATTCTTCATTTTCCGCTCAAATCCCTCAACGCTATTTAAATTCAAAAATTTTTTTAAACCATGTGATATAGTCAATTCACCCTTGTGTTCATCGGCAAAACAGACCACCACCTCGCACTTGTTTGGGAACAGAAACCACGGCATTACCGTTACCCATTCGTCATCGACATCTCTCACCGGCAACATAGGTCTAAGGTCAGCCGTGTCTATCCGCACAAGTCTACTAGGCTCCCGCTTAAACCAATTACTGACTTTCAAAATTTTTTTTGATCCGAATAATTTAGACTTAGAAGTACTACTACCAAAACTTGAAACGCTATCGCATCTGACCATCCTATTATCATCACCACTAAAGTTCGACGAGTCAGTCACCAAAGTTTCGGTTAAGGCACTCTTAGACGAACATTCGCTCTCATCAACTACACTCTCACTTTCAGTCTCAGTTCCAGACAAACTTCCGCTCTCATCAATGGACTCACAATTTACAGCACTCTCCAAACTCACAGAACCACAATCACTCTCCCTCACACTCTTAGAGGTTTCAATAAAATCGTCCCAACATAAACTACTACACTCAGACTCAAAATCATCGCACTGCACACCAACATCTGCAGTATCCCGCACCTTTGAAACCGAACTTCTAACAGTCCTGATCACCTCAACCACACTTACCTCAGTGTCGATCGCCACCGTACGCAAATAAGCAGGCTTACTACTGACAACCACATTGATTCCCGAATTCTTAACAAAACTTGAAATACTGGAGTTAATTCTCCTCTTTCCGTCAGTAGCGCACCCACTCATCTCGATTCCGACCACGCCCGACTTACCGTAGGATTTAACGTGGATCCTGGCTCCATCGACCTCACATTTTCTCTGACCGGGCTTGACTAAAGTCAGAGCCAAATTCCGATCAACCTCGGGTGCCAAAACGTCGACCACCTCAACGATCTTCGGCAACACACTCTTCCTTGGCAAATTTTTGGTTGTGACACACCCGTCCTTCACATTCCATCCAGAATCATAATTCGAATACTTCTGTACAAAGGATCTAATTCTTCCAACTCGAGTGAAGTAATTATCCATTTCCCTAAAAAGACGCTTATCAAAATCTTCGCTAAAATTCGAAAGACTGACCCACCATTTCAGCAAACGAGAACCAATACTATCAAATTTAATTCCTTTTAGACGCGAACAAAATTTCTTTAAGTTATCTCGAGCAACACTACCACCGTCCGCGAACCGACATAAGAAACAATAACCGAACTCATCCGGGCAATGCAACTCACATCGACCAGCCGATAATCTCACTAACATATCCAGAGGACTAGGCACCACCAAATTACGCAATTCGTCGACAGAAGCGATTTCGGATTCACCCCTAATTAAAGCACATACGTCGGACAAACAGCGTTCAAAAATGTCCCGATTCTTAAACTCAGTTTCGGAACCCGGTTGATAACCAATGCATATAAAGTATATTTCGGTGTCACTTTCAGAAGAGAAAAAAGGTTTAAACAAATCAACTTCTAAAAATTTTCCATTTAATCTAGAAAGAGCGCTTTCTATATTATAAACACATCCATGCTTTATGATTAATGTACCACCCAATTCCAAATGATCAAAAGCACAGTCCAACGACCAATCAAATATCGAAAAATCCTTGTACGAAACCTCCGAACCACCATCCGATAAAATCAAAGAAAACTTTCTCTCCACTTTAAAATCTTTAACATCAGCTATCACAATATCCACACTCGCGTGGTCCCTCACCTCGTCAATATAACGGTCCTCAATACTAACCGTGGTAACGTGAGCAGTCCCATAGTCCAATAAAACTTGACAAAAACCCCCCGGCGACCCACATAAATCCAAAACGGGGTCTGTTAACTTCACATTAAATTTATTAATTATTTCAACCAACTTATAGGCAGATCTATTTTTGTATAAACCTAATTCAATGAATCTTGACGAACGGGAATTTACCTTCAACTTATTCTTAAAAACATAATTGTAGATTGACTCCCACACCGAATCACCTAGCAATTCGTTAGGCAATTGGATCTGCAAATTACTATCGACAATAAACCTATCAACGGCCGACCGCACCGAATTCTCCTCCAACAATACGTCGACGTGGCCACCCTCCTTGAATATAGTCCACCGAATGTGCACAACATCAGTATAATCACCAGAATACGCGCGCGTGATTATGGTTCTATCACCATCCACCAAGTGCACGCAAACGGTCTTTGAGAAAAGTCTCGAGAAGACTTGCAAAACATCAGATTTTCCTTCGCCCGCAACTGAACCATCAGTTATCCGCAAAAAACCCATATCTTTCCTTTCCTCTTCAGTGCAAGCCTCCCACAAGATCTCCCGCAACTCTGGAACGGATTTACCAACAAAGTATCCCAGGTAACCACTTTACTGGCACTGCACGAACAAGTCAAAGTTTCCGACCTAGCGGCACGCAAACCAACCACACTAGACCGAGATGTAGTAGAACACCGCCTATGAAAGTTATTAATGATTTTCTTTCTCTGAACTGTGACGGATCCCGTCCTCGCTGGGGTGGCGACTCCTGTCGCCACCAAGGTCGGCGGCGCCTCCGCTGTCGAGGCCCGGGGCTGCAAACAGGCCCCCGGGGGAAAGGGGTCGAATGCCAGGTCCGGGTGGTGTGCGGCCGGCTGTTTTCGGGCCCCACTTCGACCACCTCTTCTTCCTCGACGCAGCAGCAAAAATACTAGCTCTGATGAGCGAACTGGCCAAGGAGGAGGCGCCTGGGGGCTCCCAAGCCCAGCCCGCAGGCCCGGCCCCACCAGGGGTATGCTTTCAGTGTAGGCGGACGGGGCATAACCGGGGTAATTGCCCCTATCCGCCCACTGGAGCCTACTGCTACCGGTGTGGGTGGCCCGGCGTGACTCTGCAGTCATGCCCGCAGTGTTCGCGGGCATGGCGTGCGGAGCAACAGGCGGCCCCGCACCGGCGGCAGTAGAGGGCTTGCGGGGACCCTGCCGGACGTCCCGTATCGTGTGTTGTCCATTGTCTTTCTTTTTCTTGTCCCTTTTTTATTATTATTGGTGGTGGTTTGACTTTGTATATAGTAGATTATAAGTAGAAAAAAAAAAAAAAAAAAAAAAAAATAATGTATCTATTGTGGTGGTGGGAATTTTTTTTATTTATTTTATTACATATGTCCTTAAGTTTTGGTTTTTTCTTTCTTTTGATTATTTAAATGTTTAGTGTTTCTTTTATTATTACTTAAGTTTTGTCGGCCACTTAGGCCAAAAAGGCATATTTTGTTTAGTTTTCTTGTCTTCGTTTAGTGTTTGGTTGTGTTTCCCGTTCTCGTACCGTTATCGTGCGCCTGAACTATCGTTCCTTTCGTTCCGTCTCGTTTCCCTTTTTCTTTTCTCACCGCCCCCCTTTCTCCGTCCCGTTGCAGGGGACAGACTTTTCTGTTCAGCGGACGAGAGAAATTGAGGGCAGCTCTGCTGATCGCCCATAGAGCACGATGACTCCACTCTGGAGGTCAATTAGCATATGGGGTTTCGGATTTTGAACGCCGAGTCTCCGCCGTTAAGACCGCCAGACTAGTTCTTGCGTTGGTTCTTATACCGCGGCCCGTCGTTCGTCGGGGCGCAAATTATCGTATACCGTAGGAGAGCATGCCTGGTATGATTTTTTTTTTTTTGTGTTCTTGAATTGTTGGTTACGGTCTCTCTCTCCACCCTCCTTTTTTTTTCTTCCTAGCCCTACTCTCACTCCTTTTTTTTTAAAAAATCTTTTTTTAATCTTTGTTAACGAGTCTGTTCTAGGGCAGGAGTTTTTTTTTTCGATCAGCCGTCTTCGCCGCTCGCTTGCCGAGGCAAGCGGCCTCGAGGAGCGGGCGCGTAAGTGGGGAGGAGAGGCAGGCCAACTTTTGGGGGGGGGGGATGTAACGAGGCACACTTTGGCCTCGTTACGAGTGGCCACCAGGCCCGCCGGCCTCCCTCCTCCGCCCAGCGACACCCCAGCCGCTGGGGCAGTGTGGAGGGATGAGTGTTTTGTTTTTCTTTGTTTATTTTATTAATAGTTTTTTTTTCGTGTTCGCGCGGCCCTCCCACTCTTTCCCCCCCTCCCCCAGGAGCGCCACGGAAGAGGAGCCCGTGTCCCCGGTTGCAACGGGAACCTCCACCCGAGTGACGGAGGCGCGGGATGGGTCCACCGGAAGGAAGACGCCGCCGGCTGGCCGGTCGCCGAGCCACCCCGTCTGCTACCGCGGGGGCGACCGGCAGCCCACCACCAGAGGATGCCAGGCCTGGGGACAAGCCACCCCCAGCCACCACCCGAAGGGGGCCCCAGGACCTGGCCGACAAAGGATGCGCGGTGGCCCATCCCCAACACCGAAATCCTCGGGGTGGGGGAACCCCGCGCACCGGGAGACCGGGCGGAAGATCGTCGATCAAGAAGCGATTTAGCAAGCGAGCCGCGATCGTGCGAGACGTTTCATAACTTTCTTTAAATCATCATCCCGTTTCCCGTCTTCTTCGTTTTTTTTTTGCTTTTTCTAGTTTTTTGTTCCGTCCCTTTTCTCTCGCGGGTTATTTTGTATTGTGCGTTTTGTTCTTGGTTTTGTGTGAAATTTTTGTGTTCCGTGCCGAGTTTCGAGAAGGCGTCCACCTCCGAAAAAGGTAAGACCCTTAATTATAGTGCGAGTCTTACCATTTTTGTTTGTTTGTGTGGACGAGTGAGTGCGGGTGGTACCTCGAGACAGGACCACCAGCCCCGGCGACTGGGACCCGAGAGGCCGCGCTTTGTTCGCGTTCGCGCCGATTTTTTTTTTCGTGCCTCCGTGCCGCGTTGCGCCGCGCGCCCGTAATTTTTGTTACCTTTTTCTTTTGTATTTTGGGTTTTAGGACCAGCGTCCCCTTTCTGTCCACACCACAGAGAGGGTGTGCTCCCCTTACGCGTGCGTCCGATATCGGTTGTTCCGTATCTCGTTTTCTTTGTATCGTGAGCCCCCGCGTCGCGAAACCCTTCTCGCGATTGGCGACTGCGTACCCTCCTCCCGACCGTACGTTGTACCGCGAGGGGCTCAGAATTTTTGAGATCGTCGCGGCCTATTTCGGCCAGAATAAAGTTTATCGTTACCCAATACTCGCGGGTCATTTATTTTCTTTTTACCGACCCCCTCTGAGTTTCGCTCCCGAACGAGCTGCCGGAAGGACGTATTCCCTGGACGAGTGCTTACGCACTGGCGCCCGGATTAAAAATCGTCCGTGGACAGTAGACATCGGTAAGCGGAGGGCCACTTTCCCTGGTCGCCCTCCCCCGCAGGGAACTTTTCCTTCGTTCCCTGAACCGATACGTCACAATTTTTGTAAAATTATTCTTAATTTTTCCTTCCGGAAGAAGGAAGGGGAGTTGGAAGATGAAGGATCAAAAATGAGTAACAGTGAAAGTTGATGACTAGTGAAAGATAAAGATTTGGAGGAATCAGGGATGAGTAAGGGCAAATATTGTTATAGGGATGAGTGTATAACAATAAGATACCGAAAATGAATTCGCGTCTGACTCATGGTTTCTTAGCTTATAAATGACAATAACGCTTATTATTTACGAAATTTTTCTTTCAAATACTTCCTATAGACTAAACTCAATTTCTAAAGTCCGATAGATTTGGTCGCTTATCGCTCTGTGTTTAGTAAACACACTACAGAAATTATAAACGGAACCGCGGAAAGAACTTGTGGGACAACCTAATACCTTCTTTATTTCCGATATTTCTGAAACTGTTTGCTTTAAGCACTTTATGAGGTAGTTTAATCTAGTCGTCGAGTTTTTCAATAGTAAATTACCTATCGTAAGCTATATGCGCCTTAGTTCGAGCTCAGAAAATACGGACTACTTTTAAGAAAAAGGTTTCTATTCTTTTCTCAGCAATTGACCGTATCGTAAAAAGTCCTTACTTTAAGAGGATGATTAACATTGTGTACACATAACGATACGTATTGCTGAGTGCATAATTAACTCTGGGAAAAACCCATAATGCAATACTACCGAACTTCTGAGATCTGCGCGGTCTTGCAGGTATCGTGACAGCTTTTCCAAAAAAAAGGGTAGCGTGTAATAAAAATGGATGGTCACAATGAAATGTTCCATGAACCTGTTGATTGGATAATTAACGTTTTCGGTAGAACCAATCAACATGCTTCTTCCACCACCCTGACAGAATGTTTAGGACTCCATATTTTCAGTTTTCCGTTTCTCAGATTTCTAGAATTAGATTTGTTTCAATTACTAGTCAGTGAAGTTCTCGGACATTCGTTTGACATATTCGGTAGAGTATTTCGCAAATCACAACTTTTTCGTTCGTGGGACGTACGCGCTTCCGGTATTAAGATAACAGGTGTTAATCGAAGTGTGAATTTTAATTCTTGTTGTCTTTTCTTTCCTAAAAACTATTGTTTTCGTTAATTTTTATTAATATTTAATTTAAATAATATGGCATCAGTACCTGGAAGTTCTCAATCTGATTATATGTCACTTACCAGACAGGAACTTCTTGATATTTTTCGAAACTGCCCAGTTAAAAGTTATAAAAACCAATGTAACCATTTTTATGAAGAAATAAAAAAAATAACTAATACTAGTGAATTTTCAACAGAAACTAAACAATGTTTAAAAAATTTCATAGTTCGCTTCAAAGTGAGGTGGGATGCTTGTGGTAGAAATTATGCTACTTTTAAAAACAAATACCATACTTGGTTACAACAGACCATAACATTTCCGATTGGCACCGTTTGTACTCAAACCGGAAGACCGCCAACAGAATTCTCTGAGGTAAGTGAAAGATCCAAAAGGCGAAAAACTGAAGATCTTCGATCGAGTTTTAGTCCTAACCAATTAGCCTATGCCGCACAAATGCAATTTCGAAAAGATCATATGATATAATAGATACAGCTACGGTTATAAAAGACGTCTTTACTTCGCCTGATCGAGCCACGGAATATAGAGAAGCGCATAGTAAGATGAGTACCGCTATAATACCATATTCGCCTGATGTGGCATTATCAATAGTAGTAGAAGCAAAATTAACTAAATTTCAGTATAACGTTGTTAGAGACGCGGCCAAAATTCATAATAGCCACATTTATCCAAATTACGAAACTATTACTGCAGCCAGAAAAAGGTGTTACCCCATAAATATGCTTATTACTGAATCCATCGCTAATATACCTTTACAAACCTTATTAGATCATACAATTACTCGGTTAATTCAAATCGAAGAAGTTTCAAATATTATAGTTTCAAATAAAATAAACAATCTCTGTTTAATAGCAAAATGGGGTTGCGATGGAACCTCTGGTTTTACTGAATATAAACAAAAATTCACAGATCCGAATGTTTCTGACGCTAGTATATTTGTTAGCTCTCTTGTTCCCGTGCAATTAGTATCTGGAGATCCAAGTTCGAATACAAAAATTGTAGTGTGGCAGAATCCTCGTCCTTCCTCTCCCAGATATTGTAGGCCCATTAGATTAATACTAACCCATGAAACCGCGAACCTAACTATTCAGAAAGTCGAAAATATAGAGAATCAAATTACATCTTTAAATTCAACCACATTTCAGATTAGGGATATTAGTGTCTCAATAGATTATAAATTATTATTTACTATGATCGATGGAAAAGTTTGTAACACTATTACAGAAACTTCCTCCACACAAAGATGTTATTTATGCGGGTTAACTTCAAAATATTTTAATAACATCGATCTAGTTTTGAATCAAGAAATTTTAGATAGATCTAAGTTGCGTTTTGGGATTTCGCCTTTGCATGCATGGATACGATTTTTTGAGTGCCTTCTGCACGTTTCATATAAGTTAACCATTTGCCATTAACCATTTTCAGAGGAGAGGCAGGCCAACTTTTTTTTTGGGGGGGTGGGGGGGGGGGGGCGGTGTAACGAGGCATCTTTTTGCCTCGTTACGAGCGGCCACCAGGCCCGTCGGCCTCCCTCCTCCGCTCAGTCGCTTCGGCGCCGTGTGTGGAGTGAATATGTTTATTTTTTGGTTGTGTTTTTTTTTCTTCGCGCGTTCCTCCCTCCCCCCTCACGAGCGCCGCGGGGCCACAGGAAGAGGAGCCCGCGTCCCCGGTCGCGGGGGGATCCTCCACCCGAGTGACGGAAGCGCGGGACGGGTCCACCCAAGGACCACGCCGCCGGCTGGCCGGTCGCCGAGCCACCTCGTCTGTCTTCGCGGTGGCGACCGGCAACCCATCACCGGGGGATGCCAGGCCTGGGGACCAGCCACCACCCGAAGGGGGCCCCAGGACCTGGCCAACAGAGGCAGCGCGGTGGCCCATCCCCAACGCCGAAATCCTCGGGGTGGGGGAACCCCACGCGCCGAGAGACCGGGAAGAAAAGAAGAGGAAGTCGCGAGCAAGCCGCGAATGCGAAAAGTCACGTGTCTCGATTTTGGATATTTCCGTTGTGCTTTGCTTTTCTCGGACGTATTTTCTTATTTCTTCTTTCCGGTGCAATTTTGCTTTCTTTTTTTTATTCTGTAAGTGTGTACCGTGCTTTTTGTTCTTTTGGGTGTCTTTGAATGTTTGCGATTAGTGCTAGTTTTTGTGTTGCGTACCGATCTCGAGAAGGCGCCCACTTCGGCAAAGAAAGGTAAGACCACTTTGCTACTAACGAGCGCCTTACCGTCTGTAAATTTTTTTTTTGTGTGAACGTGTGTGTACGGGTGGTACCTAACGACAGGACCACCAGCCCCGACGGCAGGGACTCGAGAGGCCGATTTCCTTTTCATCGCGCCTCCATGCCGCATCTCGCCGCGCGCTCTGTAATTTCGCGTTTTTTCTCTTTTGTATTTTGGCTTCTAGGACCAGCGTCTCCTTTCTGTCCACACTACAGAGAGGGTGTGCTTTCAATGCGCGTGCGTCCTATATCGCGGCTTTCTTTTTTTTGTACCTTGAGCCCTCGCGTCGCGAAACCCCTTTCGCACTTGGCCACAGCGTACCCTCTTCCCGACCGTACGTTGTACCGCGTGGGGCTCGTCGTATTTCGGCTTTCCGTGCCCGTTTAGGCCATAATAAAATTAATCGTTACCCAATACTCACGGGTCTTCTATTACTTCTTTTTTCTCGACCCCCTCTGATTTCCGCTCCCGTACGAGCTGCCGGAAGGGCGTATCCCCCGGACGAGTGCGTAAGCACTGGCGCCCGGATTAAAATTCGTCCGTGGTTTGTGAAGGTTGGTACGCGGAGAGCCACTTTTCCTGATCGCCCTCGCCCTCAGGGAACCTCTTCCGCGAACCGATACGTCACAACTGTTAGTGTATTTATATGGTCTACTATTATTATATTTTTTTAATATTCACTGAAGTTTTTAAAATTCTAATAAAACACTGTAACGAGGCACACTTTGACCTCGTTACGAGTGGCCACCAGGCCCGCCGGCCTCCCTCCTCCGCCCAGCGACACCCCAGCCGCTGGGGCAGTGTGGAGGGATGAGTGTTCGTTTGCTTATTTTTTTTTAATAGTTTTTTTTTGTTTTGTATTCGCGCGGCCCTCCCACTCTTTCCCCCCCCCCCCCCCCCCCCCTCCCGCAGGAGCGCCACGGAAGAGGAGCCCGTGTCCCCAGTCGCAACGGGAACCTCCACCCGAGTGACGGAGGCGCGGGATGGGTCCACCGGAAGAAAGACGCCGCCGGCTGGCCGGTCGCCGAGCCACCCCGTCTGCTGCCGCGGGGGCGACCGGCAGCCCACCACCCGAGGATGCCAGGCCTGGGGACAAGCCACCCCCAGCCACCACCCGAAGGGGGCCCCAGGACCTGGCCGACAAAGGATGCGCGGTGGCCCATCCCCAACACCGAAATCCTCGGGGTGGGGGAACCCCGCGCACCGGGAGACCGGGCGGAAGATCGTGGATCGAAGGGAGAAGCGATTGAGCAAGCAAGCCGCGATCGTGGAGACCATTGATTTTTCTGTAACTTATTATCCCGTTTTCCGTCTTGTTTTTTTTTCGCGTTTCTAGTTTTTTTTTCCGTTCCTTTTTCTTTTTTCTTTTGTGTTTCTCTTTTGCGTTTACAGTGTGTTCTTGGTTTTGTGTGAAATTTTTTTTTGTGTTCCGTGCCGATATCGAGAAGGCGTCCACCTCCACCATCTGCAAAGGTAGGACCCTTTTCTTTTTGGGATTGCATCCCGGCGCGCTCCGCCGTGCGTTTTTTTTTTTGTGAGTGTGCGTGTGTGCGGGTGGTACCTCGCGGTAGGACCACCAGCCCCGGCGACTGGGACCCGAGAGGCCGCGCTTCGTTCGCGTTCGCGCCGATTTTTTTTTTCGTGCCTCCGTGCCGCGTTGCGCCGCGCGCCCGTAATTTTTGTTACCTTTTTCTTTTGTATTTTGGGTTTTAGGACCAGCGTCCCCTTTCTGTCCACACCACAGAGAGGGTGTGCTCCCCTTACGCGTGCGTCCGATATCGGTTGTTCCGTATCTCGTTTTCTTTGTATCGTGAGCCCCCGCGTCGCGAAACCCTTCTCGCGATTGGCGACTGCGTACCCTCCTCCCGACCGTACGTTGTACCGCGAGGGGCTCAGAATTTTTGAGATCGTCGCGGCCTATTTCGGCCAGAATAAAGTTTATCGTTACCCAATACTCGCGGGTCATTTATTTTCTTTTTACCGACCCCCTCTGAGTTTCGCTCCCGAACGAGCTGCCGGAAGGGCGTATTCCCTGGACGAGTGCTTACGCACTGGCGCCCGGATTAAAAATCGTCCGTGGATTGTAGACCTCGGTAAGCGGAGGGCCACTTTCCCTGGTCGCTCTCCCCCGCGGGGAACTTTTCCTTCGTTCCCTGAACCGATACGTCACAATTTTGGCGCCCAACGTGGGGTATTATACAGACCATAATTGTTTCATTAATTGTACAAAAATATTGATGAAGATGTCGATGAGAGACATCCTTAGGACTTGCGATGACCATGAAATGTCAAAGACAATATTCTAAGTAACTTTCCATTATGTGTTTAATTATCTAAGTTGTTCATGTAAGACATTGAACCGAATTGTATATTACAAGTTGCATATTCTATATGAATATCCACTACACCATCACTGTTATCTAATGGAACCGAAACAGATGAATACTTAGAGATCTATATTAGTTTAAAACACTAGAAACTATTTTTGAAGAACTTCTTTTAACACGTTCAACCCGACGCACTTTTTCGAAGTCTATATGACGGGCATGCGCGATAATCTAAGTTGTTTATTCAACTGGCGGCGCTTGCTTGGCGCACTGTTTGTTTTTGTTGTTAGTAGCTTGCGTTTAGCTTACCAAAGAAAGTTTAAACTACCGTATAAAATACAAATTTTTTAAATTAACAGTATATATTATTATTTATCCACTTTCCAGTCACTCAATTTAAAGTATGCTTTAAAAAATATAATTAGAAACATATGCGAACCACCGGTGGTCCACGCCGCCAGATAGAGGAAACTAGATGTGGACCACCGGTGGTCCAAGCCGGGTTGAACGTGTTAAATCAAAATCAAATAAATCTTTAACACTAAAACTACTAAACCGATTAAATGACTGGTTTACAAGATTTTTATTTTGAATATTACAAATTTTGTTAGAATATTTATCTTGAAATGTATTTTTATCTGTGTCAAGATAAAAAAACTTCATACGAATTTTAAGTTATGTTATATCAGTAATTTATAAGGTTTCCTCTTTATTTTCTGTTACAAAGTAAGTGTGACAGTAGGGTTAGTGTTACTACTTTAAAGAATATAAAGAATACTATAATTCATGTCACAAAATAGCGGCATCCACAAAGTGCTGCTATTCTAACAGTATAAGTAAATGGGTATCTCTACACATTAATACAATCATACTATCAGGTGTACAAAATCTGTAATGCACATGTAGTTTAAATCTCGATACTCTTTAAATAAATATTTCTTAAACAGCGTTAAATATGACATATGAGTAGTCGTTACAAAATAATTACGCGTATATATCATTTATTGAAGTGTTAAATTTCAATTAATTTGTAACGACTACTAAAGGCGCGAACTCGCTATCGCCGCCGATAGAGGGCGACCGCCCCGATCGCGATTCTCGCCGGAGAATCGGCGCCCGCGGCATATATAAAGACCGGCCCTATCACCGATGAGCCGGAGAGCACCCGGCAAGCGAACCGCGTAGTAAGCGAACCGATACCGCACCGCCAAGCGAACCGCAACCGTGCCAGCTCTCTTGCTCTTTTTGTACTCCCGTATCTTTCCTCCCCGGAGGGCGACTACGCGGCAGAAGGCCTTTCAGCCGCCAAACGCGTCGCAAGACACCGTCCCTAGGCCTTACGTCGTGGCTTGATCCACGAGACGGGGGCCATCCGACCGCCGAAGGAACGCGTAGATCGCGTGCTCGGGTCCACGGTCTCTAGCCAGGGAAGGAGTGCCAGGCGTTCCCCGCAGCACTCCGACCTCTATTGCGGCGCACTGTCTACTCCATTGTCCCACCGTCCCTCTACCCAGCGTTAGTCTATGTTACTTTGCGTTAGTTCGTAAGCCGCGTACCGTCTTGTAAAAACCCGCGTTCCGAGCTCCGGCCCGTCGGAGCTAGTCCCGCGTTAGAAGATAAGCCGCGTCTAGGTTAAGTATAATATATCCCCGGGACCGAACCCGGCGTACCGGCTGAGCCGGCTGTGTAAATATAAAATAAATTACGCCGGACCAAGTCGGACGGTTATAGTGTCTTGACCGCTGCCGAGCAAAAATATTCAGTGACCGAGAAGGAGTGTTTGGCAGTCCTGTGGGCCATTAAAAAACTCCGTCCGTATCTCGAGGGGTACACTTTCACCGTCATTACGGATCACAGCAGCCTCAAATGGCTGCATAATTTAAAAGATCCGACGGGTCGATTGACGCGATGGGCCCTTGACATGCAACAATATTCTTTTTCTATTGAGCATCGCAAGGGGGTCCTCCACCACGTCCCGGATGCACTTTCACGTGCGATAGTACCCCCGAGCGACGTTGTCACCGAAGAACATACCGCTGACGATCTCTTGGCGGCCCTCAAGGATATTGAGAGTAATTGGTACGCTGGCCGCCTAGAGAAAGTAGAATCTCACCCCGCGTCGTACCCCGATTGGCGGGTTGAAGATGGACGTTTGTATTATCATCGTCCGTCTCCCACGCGAGAGATTATCGGTGAAGATGACGACGCGTGGAAGTTGGTTCTACCCGAGGATCTTCGGGAAAAGGCCATTCGAAACGCCCATGATCCTCCGGCCGCTGGCCACCCAGGAATCGATAAAACATACCAAAGGGTGAGCCAAGAGTTTTACTGGCCGGGGATGTTCCGGGACATCCACCGATTTGTGCAGCGATGTCCCGTGTGTCAACAGCACAAGGTCGAGCAGCGCGCTCCCGCTGGACACGTGGGTCGGCGAATCCCCGAACGGCCCTGGGCCGTGGTATCCGCCGATGTAATGGGCCCTTTTCCGCCCGGGCGTGATCAGTCTCGGTACGTTGTAGTCTTTTTGGACAATTTTAGGAAGTGGGTGGAGTGTAAGGCGCTCCGGAAAGCTACGGGGTCAACTATCTTGACCGCTTTGGAGGACCTCGTAGTATTTCGTTGGGGAGCCCCTGAAATAATCCTCACTGACAACGGCACCGAGTTCTGTAATAAAGATATCGATACCGCTTTGAAAGAATGGGGAATCACACATTACACGATTCCCCCGTATCACGCGCAAGCGAATCCGGTGGAGCGAGTTAATCGCGTCCTGAAGACGATGATTTCATCTTTCATCAAAAAGGACCACCGTGAATGGAACGTGCACTTGCACGAGTTCCGATTCGCTGTTAATACCGCTGTGCATTCTTCAGCCGGCGATTCTCCAGCGGTGCTCAATTTTGGACGAGCCCCTCGGCCGGTCGGCAGTCTTCGCCGCGCCGTAGAAGGAGAACCCCTGCTCTCCCGCGGAGATCCGCAGACTTGGGCACAGCGATCGCGTCGCTTGTTATTGTTGCACGACTTAGTACGAGAACAGCTGGAGCGTGCACACAAGCGACAAGCGAAGTATTACAACGCGCGGCATAGAAACGTTCGATACCGGGTAGGCGATTTAGTTTGGCGCCGAAATAAAGTCCTCTCGTCCGCCGCGGAAAACGTGGCCGCGAAGCTGTCGTCAGCTTATATCGGCCCGTTTCGGATTAAAAAGGTCCTGTCGCCGGTTGTGTGTGAGTTGGAGACGTGCGGAACCAGCATGATTCCGAAGGTGCACGTCTCCGATTTGAAGCCGTTTGTCGGTGACGTCCCCAATGACAATCCGTTACCGACCGCTTCTAATATCTCTTTGCCACCACAGGATGCTGCGTCGAGGAAGAAGAGGCGGTCGAAGTGGGGCCCGGAAACAGCCGGCCCCACACCACCCGGACTTAGCGTTCGACCCCTTTCCCCCGGGGGCCTGTTTGCAGCCCCGGGCCTCGACAGCGGAGGCGCCGCCGACCTTGGTGGCGACAGGAATCGCCACCCCAGCGAGGACGGGATCAGCCCGGACCGCGAAAAGGAGGGAGCGGCGGAAAAGGACCCGCCAGGCGTGGCGAGGGCCCGCCGCCCCCGCGGCATCCACCTCCGCCGCCGCAGTAGCGCCCGTCCACGGGCGCGTAAAGAGGGAGGCGCGGAGGGAGTCCGCGCTCCCCGCGGTGACGACTTCCGTCGCCGTAGCGCCCGTCTCCAGGCGCGTCAAGAGAGAGGCGCGGAGGAGAAACCGCCGCGCCCCCGCTAAAAGCGCGACACCCCCGCCCCCTGCCCGGCCGTTGACCCAGGGTCACAACGCTCCGCGCCAACGGCCCGAAAAGCGTAGGCGGGTAGCGGCGGAGGCGCCCGCCAGCGGCCAGGCTGCCACTCGACCAGGTCGATACTTTGACACGGCAGCAAAAATACTGGCCTTGATAAGTGACCTGGCCAAGGAGGAGGCGCCTGGGGGCTCCCAAGCCCAGCCCGCAGGCCCGGCCCCACCAGGGGTACGTTTCCAGTGTAGGCGGACGGGGCATAACAGGGGTAATTGCCCCTATCCGCCCACTGGAGCCTACTGCTACCGGTGTGGGTGGCCCGGCGTGACCCTGCAGTCATGCCCGCAGTGTTCGCGGGCATGGCGTGCGGAGCAGCAGGCGGCCTCGCACCGGCGGCAATAGAGGGCCTGCGGGGGCCCTGCCGGACGTCCCGTATGTTGTCCATTGTCTTTTTTTTTCTTGTCCCTTTTTTCTTATTATTGGTGGTGGGTTAATTTTGAAATAAGTAGATTTTAAGTAGAAAAAAAAAAAAAAAAAAAAAAAATAATAAAATTCCAAAAAGAAACAAAAAGAAAATATTTGTCTATTGTGGTGGTTGTAACGAGGCACACTTTGACCTCGTTACGAGTGGCCACCAGGCCCGCCGGCCTCCCTCCTCCGCCCAGCGACACCCCAGCCGCTGGGGCAGTGTGGAGGGATGGATGTGTTGCCAATGTTTTTCTTTGTTTGTTGTTTTGTGTTCGCGCGACCCTCCCACTCTTCCCCCCCCCCCCCCCCTCCCGCAGGAGCGCCATGGAAGAGGAGCCCGTGTCCCCGGTTGCAACGGGAACCTCCACCCGAGTGACGGAGGCGCGGGATGGGTCCACCGGAAGAAAGACGCCGCCGGCTGTCCGGTCGCCGAACCACCCCGTCTGCTGCCGCGGGGGCGACCGGCAGCCCACCACCAGAGGATGCCAGGCCTGGGGACAAGCCACCCCCAGCCACCACCCGAAGGGGGCCCCAGGACCTGGCCGACAAAGGATGCGCGGTGGCCCATCCCCAACACCGAAATCCTCGGGGTGGGGGAACCCCGCGCACCGGGAGACCGGGCGGAAATTCGCGAAGCGTTTGTCAAGCGAGCCGCGATCGGTACCGGGAGGATTTTGTTTTTGGATTTACGAACGTTTCGAGTTTTCCGTTTTTTTTTGTTCTTTTCTTTCGTTTCCCTTTCACGTGTTGTATTTTCCGTTTCTTTAGTTTTCTTCTTGGTTTTGTGTGTTTTGGTTTTGAGTGATTCTTTTTTTTTTTTTTGTGTGTGCCGATATCGAGAAGGCGTCCACCTCCACCATCTGCAAAGGTAGGACCCTTTTCTTTTTGGGATTGCATCCCGGCGCGCTCCGCCGTGCGTTTTTTTTGTGAGTGTGCGTGTGTGCGGGTGGTACCTCGCGGTAGGACCACCAGCCCCGGCGACTGGGACCCGAGAGGCCGCGCTTCGTTCGCGTTTGCGCCGATTTTTCCGCGCCTCCGTGCCGCGTTGCGCCGCGCGCCCGTAATTTTCGTTACCTTCTTCTTTTGTATTTTGGGTTTTAGGACCAGCGTCCCCTTTCTGTCCACACCACAGAGAGGGTGTGCTCCCCTTACGCGTGCGTCCGATATCGGTTATTCCGTACCGCGTTTTCTTTGTATCGTGAGCCCCCTCGTCGCGAAACCCTTCTCGCGATTGGCGACTGCGTACCCTCCTCCCGACCGTACGTTGTACCGCGTGGGGCTCAGAACTTTTTTTGAGATCGTCGCGGCCTATTTCGGCCAGAATAAAGTTTATCGTTACCCAATACTCGCGGGTCATTTATTTTCTTCTTACCGACCCCCTCTGAGTTTCGCTCCCGAACGAGCTGCCGGAAGGGCGTATTCCCTGGACGAGTGCTTATGCACTGGCGCCCGGATTAAAAATCGTCCGTGGATTGTAGACATCGGTAAGCGGAGGGCCACTTTCCCTGGTCGCCCTCCCCCGCAGGGAACCTTTCCTTCGTTCCCTGAACCGATACGTCACACTGAACACAGAGCACAACCTTTTACCGTCGCTGTCGGATCTATTATTGCGCCGGAGGTGCTATCCAATCGCACTCGCTGCTGACATAAGGCAAATGTTCCGGCAAATAGTCGTGCACTGCGAAGATCGTGATTACCAGCGAGTTCTATGGAGAGCTACGTGAAAGGGACAGGTCAGGGAGTATCAGCTCTGCACCGTTAATTACGGACTGGCTTGCGCCCCCTTCGTGGCGCAAAGGTGTCTCCAGCAGCTCGCCGTGGAAGAACAACCTCTTCATCCGGTGGCCTCCAAGGTTCTTGTCCAAGATGTCTACATGGACGACATCCTAACCGGGGTGGACAGCAGCGAGGAAGCTCAGGCTCTTAAGGAAGAGCTCATCAGCCTGTGCAGGGCGGGCGGCTTTCCTCTTCACAAATGGGCGTCGAACCAGCCGGAACTAAATGATAAAGAAGAGGGAGTTAGCCACCAAGGTGACCGATATTGGGACAGCGGGAGCCAGTATTCAATCCTGGGACTTCATTGGTCTACCGATCATAACACTTTTCAGGTGAAGTCGCGCGAGCAATTTTGCGAATCGACCGTGACCAAACGCAAGGTGTTAAGTCAAGCAGCTCAATTGTTTGATCTCTTGGGATTGCTATCTCCAGTCACGGTCGTCGCTAAGATATTCTTCCAGGCGCTCTGGACAATAGACCTTGGCTGGGACGATGAACTACCCCTGCAGTTGCGGACGGACTGGAGCAAGTACCTTGCGAGGCTGCCAGTCTTACAGGAGATAGAAGTACCCAGGTGGCTAGGAACGGGGAAGGGCAGCCAGCCAGTAGAGCTTCACGGTTTCTGCGATGCCTCGCAGCAAGCCTATGCTGCCGCTGTGTATTTTGTCACCCTTGAGAGCGATGGTCAACGGATAGTCAGACTCTTGTGCGGTAAAACGAAGGTAGCTCCCCTCAAGCAAGTCTCGCTCCCGCGATTGGAGCTGTGCGAAGCGCATCTTCTGGCGCGGCTAGTGTCGCATCTAAGGGGAATTCTAAAGCTGGGAGATATGACTACCCTGGCTTGCTGCTCATCCTGGCCGCTAGCAGACCTACGTAGCCAACTGCGTGGGAGAAATCCAGCGTCTGGTGCCGACCGCAAAATGGCAGCATGTCCCCAGCACTGATAATCCAGCCGATTGCTCCACCAGAGGACTTACACCGGACGAGCTAAAGGATCATCCCCTCTGGTGGGTTGGGCCTGCTGGGTTAAGGAGACGGGAGTTCTGGCCATCCTCGGTTCCAGAAGCAGAAACTGCTCTCCCGGAAGCCCGTCATGTGGCACATGCTACAAAGCAGAACAAAAAAGGGGTAAGCGACTTCCTTTGTCAATTCTCTAATTGGAGACGCTCTGTTACAGTCACTGCCTGGTGCCTGAGATGGCGGACAAAAAAGGATCGCGACCTTCCTACTCACCTGCTGGCCGAGGAACTGAGCGACGCCGAGGGACGAATAATTCGAGGTGTGTAAATCCTCGCGATCTCAGCTGGGCGAGTTCTGCCGCGCAAGAGTCGTCTGCTGAGGCTCAACCCTTTCCTCAACGCTCTGGGGATACTCAGGGTGGGGGGCCGCCTGCTGGCCTCCAAGGTTCCGCCAGGACAACGTCATCCAGCTATCATCCCGGATGAGTCACACTTGGCTGTCCTGCTGACGGAAGACGCCCACCAGCGGACCTTGCACGGAGGCGCGCAGCTAACACTGGCTGTCCTAAGACAGAATTACAGGACCATAAAGGGACGTCAAGCGGCCAAGGGTATAATTAACTTACCTGCATACGTTGGCGAGGAGCAACACGAGAGCAGCTTATGGGCCAACTCCCGGCAGCTCGAGTCAATGTCAGCCGACCGTTCACCTGTGTAGGCACCGACTACGCCGGTCCCATAAGCCTGCGCTGCGGAAAGGGCAGAGGGTCAAAGGTAGGCAAGGGCTATATCGCGCTCTTCATGTGCCTTGCCACTAAGGCCATTCACCTGGAAGTAGTATCGGACGGGACTACCGAAGCGTTTCTCGCCGCCTTCCGCCGCTTCACGGCTCGCCGCGGCCTTTGCGCCGAAATCTACAGCGACCGAGGCACAGTTTTCGTGGGGGCCAACCGGGAGCTCGCCAAACTTCGTCGCGAATCACGGTTTGACTACCCGGCCTTGGTCGAGGCTACCTGCAACCAAGGATTTATTCTGTGTCCGGTCCTGCGTAACAGGGCGCGAACGTGTTTCCTCACCCAGCCGGGTATACACAACGAGCACCCTTTTTCTAGACCCCGAGTTCACTACCCCTAAGAGTCCATCCCAAATTGGCATAACACCGGTCCACATCCTGGTGGGGCTTTCAATGCCACCCTTAGTACCTGTGATAGCGAGAATGAACCTCAAGCAACGTTAGACAGGTCACCACCGAGGGCGTGGCCCCGAAGGGCGGGTTTCCTCTACAACACATCATTACTGTCGGTGGCATCTGTTACTCAGAAATCTGAGATTGGGTAGCTCCGTAGCGAACAGTTTTAAGGGTAAAAGTCGTGTTGTCTGCGATCACGGACTCATCTCGGATACTAGAATGACTGGGTCCATCATTCCGACACCTCAGCGACGGCCGTGCATTTACCCTCCGCAGAACCCTTGTTAGGAAGACTCCTCTTCCAACGTTTGAAGGGGCACCGCCGAGGGCACTCACCGTGACACCTCTACCACGCAGATCTGCAGCCATTGCGCCTGTTACCCAGAGTTCTGGGATTGGGTAGTTACATGGACAGCTTTTTAGGGTAAGCGGTGCGTGGTCTCCTGGAACTCGTCTCGGATACTAGGTCAAGCCCGACACCTCAAACGACGGCCCAGTCACGCAAACCCTGGGAGTCGAGCCGAGATGGCGTCCAATACGCTCCTCTCAGCTCTCCCACACGTTTCTACCACAAGCGGTTTTGTTTTACCCAGATTCCTGGGATCACGCAACACCATGCGAAGTGGTTTTATGGCCCGGGCAGTGTGGTCATATCCCGGGCCCATACCTGCAACCAAGGAATCAGATGGAACTTCAACCCACCATCTGCACCGCACTTCGGAGGCATCTGGGAAGCCGGTGTCAAGTCGGCTAAACACCATCTGCGCCGCTCGGTGGGAGAGCAAACACTCACGTACGAGGAGATGAGTACGATTTTGAGTCAGGTGGAGGCCTGCCTCAACTCCCGTCCGCTTCAACCACTCACCGATGATCCAGAGGATTTGACCGCACTAACATCGGGACACTTCCTGATTGGAGCGCCGCTGCTCTCCCTCCCCGAGCCTGACCTGCAGGAAGTAAAGGTCAACCGACTGGGTAGGTGGCAATTGTTGCAGGCGACATTACAATCCTTCTGGCAGCGATGGTCCAAGGATTATTTAAACACCCTGCAACCGAGGAAAAAGTGGATGGTGAAGGACAAACCCTGGAGGACGGGCGAGCTCGTTATAATCAAATCTCCTACCTTGCCGCAGACTCGCTGGGCTCTGGCCAGAGTCCTTGCCCTGCATCCCGGTCCAGACCAGGTAACTCGGGTGGTGACTGTCTGCAATCGGAGAACTGATGCGGCCTGTTCACACACTAATCCGGCTGGATAACAAGGAAGAATAAGAAGAGTTCCCCTTCCGTTAATTTAAACTTAGTCATTAAGGTTAGGGATTGTTAGTTAAGGATTGTTAATTAAGGATTATTAGATAATGAATATTTTATTTACTTACTACGGTAATCATTCGTTTATGCACGCGTCACGTAGGCTCTCGACCGAAAAGAAGTTTTCGCGTTCATTTTTCGATTTGCACGATTCACTGTCACTTCGTAGCACCGTGGAAAGCACTGAAATTCGTATCTTCGCGACACTGCTTCGAATTCGGTACAAGAGCCACTCCCGTCAAAAGGAATGCGAGCAAAAACTTGCGATGCCGATTCCAAGAAAATTCACCGGCACGCTTGCCGCGGAATTTTCCATAGTGCGTAGTTCGTCACTTCGGACGAAGGCGGACGGAATTGTTCCGATTGGTCGCGCGATCAGCGACCAATCGTCGGAGACGGCGCTAAGATTTAAAATCAGACTAGTTGACGATACCTCGCGGCAACGGTTTGGGGAAGGAACAAAGGTGCGAACTGTATCGCGACGGTTCGCCGCGCGCTGAGCCCCCTTCCCCCCGCCGCCGCGAGTCACTACATAATGTCTAGCACAAGGCTCCGCGAGGAGTATAACCGAAGTCTTTGTTTTGCACAAGTTACTTCAATTTCAATTAGCCGTACCGGTAATCTCAAGGCGTGCTCGCAAAATTTTTGAACCCGCGCTCGGGAATTCTCTTTTGGCAATCTTGCTACACTTAAATATAAATTGTAAATAGTTTGTTAAGATAGTTAGTAAGTTGTTTATTGTTTGTACATAAATTATATAAGTAATTAATAGTTCGTCAAATAGACACTTAAGTGCATTTGAATTTTAATAATTTCGCCGCCCCTTCTTGAATCGCTGAAGGAGCGAAGGTATAAAACAGAGGTATGGTGGTGGAACTGAGGGATGGGGGTGAGACTGAGGGATGGGAGTGATACTGAAGGATAGTGCCGGAACTGACAGATAGTGGTGGAACTGAGGGATAGTGGTGGCACCGAGGGATAATGGTGGAACTGAGGGATCGGGTGGGATGCATAGCTTCGAATCCCGGCATCGATCGTCGATCCAGCAATTAAAAATTCACCATGACGACAGTAACATCTCTGGAAAAAGCTGTTGAAAAAGTAAGTACACTATGTAAGTTCACCATGACACGCGTACGGTGTCTTGCCAGTGTTAATTACAACTTTATAATATGTAATTTATTTATTTCTAGATGGAAATAGAAGTTATAACGGAAAGGAAGGAAAAAGAAATAGAAGGAAATCAGGAATTAGAAGTAAATAAGGAATTAACATAGATGGAAAGAAGGAAACAGAAGGAAAGACAAAGGAAAGGAAAGGGGAAACAACAGGAGGGAGGAAAACTGAAAGAGGATAGGAGACATTTCGAGTTTCTGCTAAGAATGTAAGTAACGTGTTTGACAGTTATTTATTCCGATTTTTTTCCCTACGATAGATTATATATTGGTGAAAAATTATTGTGACTAGCACATTGAATTCTGAAGTGTGTGTCTATGGCGTCGTATGCGTCCGTGTTGGTTCCCGAACGAATTCGTTTATCAACGATATGGTCAGAAAAATATTTTACATTTTCATTTTTCTGTTTCAGATTCGAAAAATTTGCAAACGCTTGATGCGCGAATATTGCAAACTCGGTGTCGGTCGCGGGCGAGGCGGCGGTCGAGGGTGAGGCGGCGGTCACAACACTTATTTTCAAACTTACTATCATTGTACATCATATAATACATAATAATATTTGCTGTTTTATTATGACTAAAAAATATTAATATGAATAAATAAATTATTATAAACTATTAACAAATAATCTAGTATTTCATTTGTGGATCTGTTCCCCTTTCGGTCGCGATATTCTTTTCGGATCAATTGTTTTCAATGTCAATGCGTTGCTAACTTTTTTATTTTTAATTAACGTTTCATACAACTTTCACCATCATATTCATGACATTTTCCTGATTAAAATAAGACCAAACATTTATTATCAATAACTTATTCGAGTAAAGTTCTCGATGTAAGCGTAACGTTTGAAATTACGAATAAATATATTCTAATAGTAGAAGTTTCATATGGAAAAAGTCGAAAGTAAAAAAATTTTATTCTTACATTAGGATTGTCCCACCGATATGTTATTGTTCCTTCACATACGGCATCCTTCACTCGCTGTACTTTTCTATGTTCGATGAAACATCAATCAATGTAGGACCTATACGATATACAGGGTGTCTCACAACTAGTGTAGGTCCCGGAAATGGGGGGTAGCTGGCGCGATTCTGAACAAGATTTCCCTTTGCAAAAATGGGGTTTGAAGCTTCGTTTTTGAGTTATTAAGGAAAAACACTGACCAATCAGAGCGCGAGAATAGCGCGCGCCCAGACGCGAGAGCGACAGCTTCGAGTCTGACGGCCGATCGTCGTCGTGAACAAGCGTATCGATACCGCGTCGGTACAACAGGAATCTATTAGGTGAAAGTTAAATCCAATAACGAATTAACAAGTTAAGAATAATATTAAATTCTTCATTATTCTTAAATAGGAGATAAACCAATTAGTTATTGCTTATCCCGACAAAGTATATTGTATTTATTTTATGCCTTCGAAAAGGAATAAAGAATATATTCACGAAAATTAATTTTGTCAACTATTCTGATGAAGCAAACGAATAAATTCACGTTTCAAAACGAATGAGTACCTTGTCTATGAAATGAGATAGAACTGGAATTGAATATGTAATGCAGTAACTCACTGAAGTCAAATAAATCAATTCCTGCGTACGTTTAATTTTAAAAATGCACAAACAACTTAAATAAAACTTACCCATTGATTCATGAAAAAACTAGCTTCGATAAAAAATATTTGTGTCACCGGGTAGATCCACCGATCAGATCATCAACAGCTGTTGTCCTGGCAGGGTCAATGAACTCTCAATTTATTTCACTGTCTCTTTCTAATAATTGCACAACATAAGCACGATCGGCAAACAGACCGAATGAAAACGCGTGAACGATTATTCATAGATATGTATGTGTAACGATACTCTATATTCTCATTATAAGGTATCCGAATTCAGGAATCGATATTATGTTATATTTTATTAGGAGACATTGTTGAACGGGCCACGGATTTCGGTTTCGTTCTCGATCGCGAGGCGTACGTCGCAAACGGTTGCTACGCAACGGGGATCTGTTGATCGACTACGGTGTCGATAGACAGTCATCGTTTATTGTCGAAAGACACCGGCCGAAATAAAATACATCGTAGTTTTTAATCGAAAATTCCGCTTTCTTGTTTTCAAGACAGTATCGTTAATATTATTTATGAATATTCGTTCACGTGTTCCGCCGATTTACGCGTTGCGCTCACAGTGACTAATTAGTGAAAAATGACAGGGAAAAGTGATAATGAAAGCTAATAATGAAAGATGACAGTGATAGGTGACAGTGAAGTAAATTGAGAGTTTCTGTGTGGTGATTTATTTTTTCTAACCGGTAAGGATCGGTGGATCGACCCGGTAATAGAGATGCATTTTCATCATGACTATTTGCGGTTCAATGGGTAAGTTACATTTAAATTCGTTAATTATTCGATTGAAATTTTTATTTGTTGAATGGAAAAGTTATTTAATTTTTCAAAAACGAGAATTTGTTCTTTTTCATCATCACAATATCTAACGAGAATAATTTTCCATATTTTATCTATTATTTCTTTGCAATAACGAATAAACGTATCGAATAAATTCTATTTATTCTGATAGGACTAATTTCTTTATTTCTTATCCATTAATGAAAGATAATTCAACAATAATCAAGATTTTTTTATTCGTTTTTCGATGTAACTTTCATTTAATAGATTCCTGTTATACCGACGCGGTATCGATACGCTTGTTCACGACGACGATCGGCCGTCAGACTCGAAGCTATCGCTCTCGCGTCTGGGCGCGCGCTATTCTCGCGCTCTGATTGGTCAGTGTTTTTCCTTAATAACTCAAAAACGAAGCTTCAAACCCCATTTTTGCAAAGGAAAATCTTGTTCAGAATCACGCCAGCTACCCCCCATTTCCGGGACCTACACTAGTTGTGAGACACCCTGTAGGGAACAGTTCAGACGTAGACAAGTTTTGTTGAATTTTCAGTTAAATTAAATTAGCAAAAATAACTGTATGTATCGAAAAGTCGATAATCGAATTCCTGCGTCGATCAATTACTTCTGAGATAGCGGTCGATTATGATCAGACTTTTATGTGTTACAAAAAAATAAAATCTATACATTTCTTCGTTATTGTTTTTCCGGTTTAAAATTGTTCACACGTATAAAAATATATTGCGTTATTTACATGTTTGTAACATCCCTGAAGAATTTTTTGTTTTTCGTCGCCTTCAGAAATGTCCGAATGTTAAGATATGTGATTTCTTCAAAGGTATTATAGATTTCAATTATCGACCGTACTTTTCTATTACCGACCGTGACTTTAGACATGTCAATCATCGTAGAATTTAGTTTAACTGTCGGTAACATATATCTACATATACTTTCTCAATTTACAAAGATTAAATAATTATTTTTAGCAAACATATAGACTGTCTAGTTAAATATTTAGTTAAATATCACTGAACATCAGATTCATTTATTATTTCATTTATTTTCATTTATAGCGTATTATAAAAATATATATTTTCGTTAACAGCGTTATAAGATACAAAAAAAAAGTTATTAAATAATTATTTGCGAAATCAATATGTAGGGAGTTAATCATATGTTAGAGCTGAGTTATTAGGAATCAAATCCGAATATTATTTTAGTCGTATAAATATTATATTGGAAATGTTTCATACGGAAAATTTCAATACATGATGTACTACGTGCTACGACGCTAGCTCAGGATTTCTCAGAATTGACGCGCTATCTGTAAAGAAAGATAGAGAATATATTTTCAATCAACTATATTATAATACATTGAAATCATTAATTATTTAAATCAATCATCATATACAAAAATAGCTAATATTATGTTGAATTAGATTATCGATTCTCGAAGTCAAGAATTATTCAATTAATCCAGATAAATAATAAAATTGTAAAATTATTCTTAGGAATATTCCGCGACATCATATGCTTCGACACATAGCGTAAATCCTCGTAGGAATTATGCGAAAAGGACAACGCGTATCTATTTCAATTAAAACGCTATTAAATTATTATTTTCACATTACAAACATTAACTACTATTCCGAAGACTCTATTGGCAATGTTAGAAAATCATTTACTTCATTAATTAATGTTTTATATATAAATTGTATGTAAAATTATACGCGAGATTTTATACGACGAACACAGGGGTAGCTTTCCAGACCTTGAAAAGTGAAAGGACTTCGAGTATATAAGGCCGGTCGAAATCAGCCTAGATCGCAGAACAATTTTCACAGTCGAGCTATATACACGTCGTAATAATATCCGGAACAATTTTCGCTGATCAAGAGCCGAATAGATTCTTAATTCTTTTTTTTGGAAGTGCGGGTATACGCCATTTAGATACCTGATCGCTGCGTCGTTCTAGTAGCCAGTGAACAACAGGCTCACCATTCAAACGGTCTTGTATCTGAAATTCCGTCAGGAGAGAGCTATACTCAGCGCCAGGGAAGGTTCAGACATCGAAACGAGAGCTCTCAGCTACTCTCACAAATATTGCAATTTTTGTCGTGTTACTAAACGCGCCATCAGATTCTCGGGGTTCGCTCTGGGTAGTACCGTAGCCAGCAAATAGCAGGCTCCCCATTTTGAGCGGCTTGGTGTCTGAAGCCCGTGCCTTTTGGGCGGCAGTTCAGTAATTTCGATTTATTAATTAAAATCAATTTTTATTTGCTACCCTGTCGAACGTATACTGTTCATCTGATTCTGGGTCGTTGGGTCGTTCTAGTAGCCAGTGAACAACAGGCTCCCCAATTAAGCGATCTGGTTTTGGGTGTCAATGTGCGATTTGGCAAAAAGTGTCTTGGACAATTAGTTGTCGAGTCAAAATAATTAAAGAGTAATTGTTCCGATGACAATATTAAACTTTGCAGTAACTTCAAATCCTAGGACTTTGAAACGTTAAGATATTTTGTCATTTAAAAAGGATTGTTCTGTCAAAAATCGCGTAGTCAACTACATCGCGTTAAAGTCATAATTATAAATATTAATATTGTCAACTTCGTAAAAGAGTACTCAGTAAAATCTAGAAACAGAATCAGACTTAGGTAGGATTCGTTATAGAGTTAAATTGCGAACCATATTAATTGCGTTGAACATTATAATTGCGTTAATTTCAGAGTACTAAATCTTAAATTCCCAAAATATAAAATCTCTTTAATTTTGCAAAGGAGAATAGTTAGCTTTGAACGAGAATCAGATCTAGGTAGGATTTGTCGCGAAGCATTAACTAGCCAATTCTATTTTGTCAGATACATTTTCCATTTACGATCGCGTATTATTTAAATTATATATCTTTCTGTTCTTTATTACGACAAAATATATTTTAGTTCTTTTGAGTTAGTCGTCTATTATTAATGTCACTATATTAGTTACGTATACTTTTCTTTAATTGTTATAATTGTTAATTGTTAAACCATCATCATCATTATTTATTGAATAAACCTTTTTGTTGGAAGGTATTGACCTGTGAATTTCAATTCTTAATCGCACACCACACGAATCCCACAATCTTTAGAATTAGTTTATTAATAAATCGAGTCGTTCAGTAGGTAAATACCGCTCTTTACCTCACGAGCGCTGTAAATACCTGTACTTAGGTCCAGAGTCGTTACATGTTCATAAATCAGGTTTAATTAAAATATTTTTAAGAGATCCTGTTCGGGATTAGAGGAAAAGGTTAAAGGGCCTTTCATATTCTGCTTTGGTCTCCAGTTAGATTATAATACAAAGAAAAAACACTTTATTTAACACTTAAACAGACACGATTGGACTTTCACACACGATGCACACACGATACGATTAAATGAAAACTTGAGTTAAGTTCGGTGGTGCTATGCACGTCAGGGTTCGTCGCTGTATATGGTTGGTATACCCGAGGCTCCGTTGTCTTCTAACCGGCGAGAGCAAGACGATCCCTGATTTTGGAAAAGACAGTTAAAGGCTCCGTGACGTCACGACCCAATCAGCTGTCGCTAATCGGGCGCAACGTGCGACCGGGCCAATAACCAGATTAACGGCAATGCGAACGGTAATGAGAAGAAAGGGAAGAGCATTGCCGTTAATCTTTAAATCCGTTTAGGACGCGGAGAGAGTAAATATTACGACAATTAGTTAAATTCAGGGACCGTTTGCGCTCGCCGGTACCAGTACGGAACAGATCCTTCCAAATCGTTTCTTTTAAATAATAAATTCATTTAAGTTCTTTTAAAAGTTACTGTGTTTCAGTTTCATTTTAAATATTATTACCTCTCCATAGTCCATCAACTTTGTATTTTGTAAAACACGTAATGTAAGGAGTAAAGAATTCATATATACAGGGTGTCCCGCGGTAGGTGTTACTCCTTGAAAGGGGTGGTAGAGGACATCATTCTGAACAAGATTTCCCTTTGTAAAATGGGGTTTGAAGCTTCGTTTTCGAATTATTAAGGAAAAACACGGACCAATTAGAGCGCAGGGATTACGCGCGCCCAGAAGCGAGAGCGACAGCTTCGAGCCTTGCAGCTGAGCGCGATCATGATCAAGTGCCTATGCGCCGGGACAGTCTAAACGTTTAGTAAGAAGCCCTTACGACAAAACTCAGTTAAATAATGAACAGAATAATTGAAAGCAATGTTCATTTATTCATTCCTTATGAAGGAGGGTCGGAATTAGTTATGAGTAGTTAATAGAAATTGTGCAAATGAAATGTCCAGAATGCCGGCATTCGTTATCGACAAAGAATGCGAAATGAAATATTGACAATTTTTTGTGTCATTGCTGGTACTGATATTAGGCTTTTGCGTTTTTTAATACAAAATAATTATTTTGTTCACGAAAAAAGAGTTTCAATGCAATACTTCATAAATGTATTAATCCGTTTGCTTTATGTTCTAAGGAAATTTATTAAAATAGGACTCACTCATTGTTTGAAAATAATCCTGTTTGAAAATAATCCTGCAGTGAAAGTGTTGGGGTCCTTGCCACTGGGTCGTCCCGCCGATGTTGACCTGCCGTAGACATAGCCGATGGCACTCACAGGTCACTGCACTGTCATCACTTCAAAACACGGTCACTTTCACTCTCACTTTCCGGTAAATCCCTAAAGGTATTGTTCCTTCCGTTGACCCATGGTTCCTTGTGGCTCCGAAAGGGGCCGATTATTTTAAGGCAACGTTCACTTTCGATTAATAATGATATTGGCCCCGACAGGGGCCGATTGTTTAATGTTAAGTAATGAGTGTTACTCGTAAAAAGAAATGAGTGGCTCCGAAAGGGGCCGATTGCTGCCGAAAAGGTTACAGAATCGGTTCGATGTGTCCACCGCCGACCGTGAGACATGCATTTAATCTTTTCACAATATTCTCCCTTACATTTCGCAGCATTTCCGGTGTAATGCGTGCTGCTGCGGCGTGAAGACGGGCTATCGCTTCCTCCTCCGTTTCTACCTCCACGCGGTACACCTCATTCTGAAACGTTCAAAATAAAATGCAAAATGTTAAAATGCATAATTTACAAATTTGTAACAGTATTGATTAACAATTATACCTTCAAGTAACCCCACAGAAAGAAATCCAGAGGTGTCAAATCCGGGGACCTAGGGGGCCACTGCACTGCGCCTCCACAGCCAATCCATCTGTCTTGGAAGGCTCTGTCTAAGTATGTCCTGATACATGTGGCATAATGGGCAGGCGCACCATTATGTTGTAAAAACATATTCCTCCGAGTGTCTAATGGAATTTCTTCCAAAAGAGGCGGAAGAACATTTTTCACAATAATTTTGTATGCAGGACCGTTCAATCTGTTTGGAAGAATGTACGGTCCTACAACAAAATCCCCACAAGCAGCGCGTGTACGAATCGCGATCGGATTCTGTACGTCCCACACATGTGAATTGCGGACATTGAAGCAGCCCTGTCTTGTAAAGAGGGCTTCGTCTGTCCACAAAACGCATGAGAGGAACGACGGATTCCGCTCGATTTCCCTCAACATCCACCTTGAAAATTCGATACGCCTGCTGAAATCCTCTGAATTTAAGTGCTGCACCCGTGCATACTTGAATGGATGCATCTGGTGGTCATGAAGAACGCGGCGTACCGCGGAGCGACTCATACTGAAATAAAATACAGACATCTATTAATAAATGTTTTAATATGTGAATAAAACGTTTTAATATCACTCACATTACTTACCCCAAACGACGGCTGACGGCCCGTACGCTTAGCGTTCCTTCGCGTTCAAACTCTTCGAGCACCTTATCCGCCCGTACCGTAGGAATTCGATCGTACGATTTGCACGAGATTGTGCAGGTTGTAACGAGCCGCTTGAATATAATCTGTTCGCTAAAAGAACATATTGTAATACTCGGAGTTACTTCTTTCGGTTGGCATTTCGGCGATGTGCACTTTTCGGCAATTGTAAGAAAAATGCTCACGGATTTTCTTTCCAGACAAAATTCTGACTTTCCCCACCCCATGGCTAGATTTTTGAACAAATGTGTCCTTTTTGTCTGAAGGTTTCCAACGAATCTGTTTGCCATTTTTCAACATTCGCACGTGTTCTTACAAACAGTCAATCCTATGAGAGCCGATAGCTACGGAACTTGGAGTTACCGTAATTGACCGTGTCATAAATTCAACGAAGGCAAACTAACGAAAAGCTAATTGCCGCTGACGACCCTTTTCGCCAGACACGAAACATGCTGCTAAGCTCACGGTTTCCTTGCAACGCTGCTAGCTTTCCCCGTCTTCAATTCATATCCTTCCTGTCCACTGGTCACATGCCTTTCTTTAATACATGGCCCGATAGTAAGAAAACTAAATACAATCGAAAAGGAGCCATAAAACAGTCCGTTCCTTGTACCGAACTGCAGTAAGGACTTTACAAGTTCGTAGTCGGCGCTCCACGTGTAACACAACCCGCGACCGTTCTTCAGTACCGCGCTTTCTTCTGAACGAAACGGTTGCAATAATAAGTCGGTAAAAATTTCGTTTACGCATTTAGTCCTGACATTTGTATCGTGTATTTTCCTTTCTCATAGCGATATTACAATATGTTATTGATCATTACATAATCGAAGAAACAATCTCGAACGTAAACAAGAAACATTAAACATCGGCCCCTGTCGAGGCCAGTCATACTTGATACAAGGAACAATCTCGAAATTAACATAAAACAATCGGCCCCTGTCAGGGTCAGTTATTATTAATCGAAAGTAAAATCAACGTTGCCTTACAATAATCGGCCCCTCTCGGAGCCACAAGGAGCCATGGGTCAACGGAAGGAACAATACCTTTAGGGATTTGCCGGAAAGAGAGAGTGAAAGTGACCGTGTTTTGAAGTGAAGACAGTGCAGTGACCTGTGAGTGTCGCGGAACACCCTGTATTCTTATAAATCAAAACGTTATTAATGTTTTAACTTTTTGGTGATTTTTCTTCAAATGTACGCAATTGACAGAATATCTATAAAGGGCCTAGCCGAATAAGGCTAGAATAAGGTTGAATAATTGTTTATACATTTCTATATCCACAGGGTACAAAGAACCTGCATATCATAGTATACATATCTAATAATATTTAATACAATAGAATATATAATACTATTACTTTTTACCCTGTGAATAGGTATTGGAAACACTTTGAATTGTACATTAACATTATTACAAAAGATAAAAAAAATGGAAAACATAACGTGGACAAAACCAAGTCCAGCGGGACTCGAACCTGCGAACAAAAAGCACATAAAGATTATGAGGCAGGACTCCTAACCTTTTAGCTAATCCGTTCGTTAAAGTACCGTCTTATGTTCGGAAATATAAGCAATTATTTGTTTTATTTTATTTCTTTTATTTTATTTCTTTAATTTTATTTCTTTAACCAGTTGTTTCAATTATGAATGTGAATCTATTTAATATTACTTAATAAATACACTGAGAAAAGGGGCATGCAAATTCGAAGCGAAAAGTACTTTTTTAAAGGATTATATGTATACATAGGTTGTAACGAGGCATCCTTTTTGCCTCGTTACGAGCGGCCTCCAGGCCCGCCGGCCTCCCTCCACCGCCCAGCGACACCTTCGCCGCTGGGTCGTCACGTATGAGTGTGCTTTCTTTCTGCTTTTATTTTGTTGCGTTTTTTTTTCATTTTCTTTTTTTTTTCTTTCTTTTCGTTCGCGCGTTCCCTGCCCCACTCTACCCCTCTTCATGCGGCGGCCACAGGAAGAGGAGCCCGCGTCCCCGGTCGCGAGGGGAACCTCCACCCGAGGGATGGAGGCGCGGGATGGGCCCACCAAAGGACCACGCCGCCGGCTGGTCGGTCGCCGTGCCACCCCGTCTGCTGCCGCGGGGGCGACCGGCAGTCCATCACCGGGGGATGCCAGGCCTGGGGACCAGCGACCCCCAGCCACCACCTGAAGGGGGCCCCAGGACCTGGCCAACAGAGGATACGCGGTGGCCCATCCCCAACGCCAATATCCTCGGGGTGGGGGAACCCCGCCCGCCGGGAGACCGGGAAGAAGAGGAGACAAGAAGCAAGCGAACAGAGCCGTCGTGCCTGAAATTTTTTGGTAGGTCTTTTTCGAACGTTCCTTTAAAATCTTTTTTTTGCTTTCTTTTTTCCGTTTTCCTTTGGGCGTATCATTTTTTTTGTTGAGTTTTGCGGTGTGTTATTTTGTATTGTGTCGTTTGGATTTTCTGTTCTGTGTATCGACTTGAGAAGGCGCCCACCTGCGAAAAAGGTAAGACCTTTGTTACTAGTGTGCGTCTTACCATTTTTTTTTTGTGTGGATGTGTATGTGTGTTCCTACCGACAGGACCACCAGCCCCGGCGACAGAGACCCGAGAGGCCGCGCTTCGTTCGCGTTCGTACCGATTTTTCCCGCGCCTCCGTGCCGCGTCACGCCGCGCGCCCGTAATTCTCGTTTATCTGTATTTTTGGCTCTAGGACCAGCGTCCCCTTTCTGTTCACACAGAAATTATCTTTGTATCGTGAGCCTCCGCGTCGCGAAATCCCTTTCGCACTTGGCGACAGTGTACCCTCTCCCCAACCGTACGTTGTACCGCGAGGGGCTCTGCGTTTTTCGAATTTCCGCGACCCGTTTAGGCCGGAATAAAATCGATCGTTACAAGATACTCGCGGGTCTTCAATTGTTTCTTTTTTTATCGACCCCCTCTGATTTCCGCTCCCGAACGAGCTGCCGGAAGGGCGTATTCCCCGGACGAGTGCGTAAGCACTGGCGCCCGGATCAAAAATCGTCCATGGATTGTGGACATCGGTAAGCGGAGGGCCACTTTCCCTGGTCGCCCTCCCTCGCAGGGAACATTTTCTTCGTTCCTTGAACCGATACGTCACAACCGTGAACCCCCGCGACGCGAAAACCCCTTCGCACTTGGCGAGCGCGGACCTTTTTCCCGATCGTATTTTGTACCGCGAGGGGCTCTATTCTGTCTACTAGAGTGGCCTATTTCGGCCTCAATAAAAGGTCACTCATTACAAAATATTCGCGGGTCGCCTAATAATTTTTTGACCACACCTGAACTCGTAAGCACTGGCGCCCGGTTTATAAATCGTCCGTGGGTTTGTACGTAAGGGTTCGGCGGGTCAATTTCCCTGGTTGCCCTCCCCCGTCGGGAACCCGTTTGTCGTTCCCCGAATCCGTACGTCACAGTCCATAAGTCCAGTAGTAAGATACTATTTTTGCTCGAATTTGGAAAAAATACTGTTTCTGACCATTGTTTGAAAAGATCTTCGTTTAATTTATCTGATGGATATCCTCAATACAATTTTTACATTTACTACTATTTCATAATAGTTCAGAATCCCGTTTCAACATAAAAATTACAGTTTTCGAAATTATAAGAAAATAAGGTATTTTCAGAGTTACTATATTTTTCACAAACGAGGAACACTTCTTAATGAACAAATATAATCCTTTAATTGCATAATCTAAATTAATCACAAAGTCATTACACTTTATGCACGTACATTTTACTGCCACCAGTAGGCGCCCATAACGCGAGACAAACGGGACACCTGACACGGGCCCCACGTTTTATGGAGGCATCCAAGGACCTTTAAGTTCTTTTTTTCTCTCAATTGCCAGAATATTATGTATAGAAATCAGACGTGCATCGAACGGAAGGTATAAAATATGCGTATAACTCCAACTTTTGCATGAGAGAAATTAAAAATTCCAATTTATCCGTATTTTTTCTTTGGACCCACAGTTTACGTATGGGAAATTTGATCAAAATATTTCAACGTTTTATTAAAAAAATTTGTAAAATAATATTAATTTTTAACAATTTTTAAACAAACAAATTATTCATTTTGGCATTTTGAAATTTTTGTGTTAGGTTAAATGCTAACTACTAATTATCAAGTAAAATGATAAAATATTATGTTCTAACCGTTGGAACACGGTATGTAAGGATTTCGGTTGGAAGGTTTATGATAGGTTCGCGACAAAAGGCTATTTTTGAGAAAGACTTTTTCCTTACTCGTAACAGAATTCAATTACCTTTTTTGGTACAATAGAGTTAAAATTTTTAATTTTCGTTTCGTCCTCAATAGCCATTTCAGGTTATTTTGGTATTTCCGAAGGGTAGTTTCGAGGGTACATTTTTTACGGTACTTCTCCACTATTAGACCTTGAGACCCAGAGGAAAAACCTCGGCGTTAGCGGATACGCGAATTTCTCACGTACGCCCTGGTACCGTCCCACTCTGTCCTAAACGAAACGCGCTAAGGGCGCACAGGAAGAGTGGGTGAAAGTCAAGTGACACGCTGAGTGGCAATTACAAAATCGAGTGACAACCAATCAACATATTTCCCAGAACTATTGCCAAGGATTCTTTGCTCCTACGATAGAGAGCAAAACACAAATCAAACAAGCTTTTCGAACGGGCAACATCAATCGCATTCAAACGAAAAAGTCCATCGTTTCAGGATTCAGAAATCATTCGACACGTAATTAGCTACCCTTTATCGGTCGAAAGGGAGTTAGTATTTTCTAAACTACTGCTCTAAAGTAATTCGGCAGAGCAGCCAGCCTCTCCGTTTTCCTATCGGACTTCCTTTCAGTGTTGATTCCAAAATGTCTTTACGTTTTGGCCGAACCTCTGGCCAGGGCGCGAGCGAGCCATGCATCGTCCGATTAACGTGTTATACTTTGTTACTTTAATCTCGAAATGAGCGAGTTAAGTGAAAGCAAATGAATAAAAATAAATGTTTTTGTCTATTGAGTGGCATTGCAGTGCCGAAAAAAACATACTGTTAAACGTTACTTCCAGACAATTTATGCCACTTTTAATACAAGCTATCCACTTAAATCTAAATTAAAAAAGAAGAAAATATATCAATTAAAGTCAACACTATCTACCCAATAGTCGGTTTCACTAGGCCTGTGGTAAAATCTAAAAATGTCTATCTTGCTTCTTTCAAGAAACGTAATATTTTAAATAAAGAATCTAATAAAAGTGAACATTTGGCGTAGTTCTTTTACAGCGTTGGAGGTGGAACCTGAAACCTATGAGGTTTTTATGTTATCGAGTGATAAGGGAAGGCGTGAATACCGGTGTCCCAAATAATCGACGCCTCCGTTATCAGTTCTGAAAAAACGTATTATGTCGACGAGTTTCAATGAAAAGGAAAAGGCCGGTCCGACAACATGTAAACATGAATGTCATTCGGAACATTCCATTGATTATGCATTCATCGATAAAACAGAAAATTTTTAAATATTGTTTACGGAGTGAGGGAAATATTTCTATGACGCTTATGCAAATGGGGTTTATGATAGTACTGTGAAGGAAGTGGACATTTGGAATTGGATGATTCTGTCATTGCGTTTAGTATAGTTTAGTACACGAAAATATAATACATTTATAGGAAATAAGTGGAAAACTTTTGTAAAATATTTTATAATTTTTTCTGACGAAGATAGGGTTCGTACTAGGACAAAGCCATTGAAATTAACTGAAGTGCGTCAATGGGTTATGGATCCTGGGAATTGTTATTCTGTCAATATTTTTTATCAGATCTATCAAGATTCTCCGAAGAAAAATGCTAAGTGTTCTGTAAATAATATAGCTTACATGTCTCAAATTATTTAAAAAGAAATCAAATCGTAATATTATTTTTTCGATGAGTATATACTGTAACTGTCGAAAACATTCGAATGTGGATAATTTGAGTAGTTCTACTGAGAATTCTGGGACTGCTTACGATACTGAACTTGTAATAAAGTCTCATAGATTTTGAATAGGACTAGGGAATTTGGATGATGTTCCAAATGCTAATGCTTTTACTATGTAAAATTATAGTATTGTTTATTACGCATTTAGTACATGTGTGGCTGATAATTTTTTGTTTAACAATTTTTGTATTTTGTTGTAATTGCACATTTTATTTAGGCTTACATTTATCTCGACCCTCGAATACAAAGTGGTCAATGTTACGCTACGATGTAATTTTCGAGTATCAAAATTGAACAAAATTTTTGGTTTTCAGAAGAGTTCAGTTGTTCCTACTGAGGAATCTGATTTACAGCTGGATAATGGGGCACATCATCAGCTCGTGGATATGATCTCGATTCGACCAGACTTTACTAATTTTACCTCCTGTAACTTATTAATTACTCACTTAAGGGATATACCTTGCGATGAAGTTGATGACGAAGGATATTATATTCAAGTGGTAATTTATTTCATTGTTTACAACTGCAGTTTGCGATAAAAAATCTGAAAAAGAATTCTATAATATGAGTTATTAGGACCCAATGTTTCAGATTCTTTTCAGAATTTTCGTACGTTATTAAATAAGAAAAATAGGGCAAAAACTGGAATTTTAATTTTTCCGCATTACTATCTTCTGATTGGGATACGGGATTGAAACTTAGTGTCAGAGGTTTCCTTCGGATATGCTATTGAATGATGCATCGTATGATTCATTTGCTTCAAGAGCGCATATAACAACTTTATTTAGATATACCCTTTGGAAATTTGGTACCACATAGAAATACAGAACAACTCTACAGATGTAAATAATTTACTACAACCATGTAGAAGTAATATCAATTTATAAGGCATTTTTATCTATCTAAACACTTTCAGTTGCTTATAAGTAAAATTAAAAATGGAAGCCGTTAGTCTTTATATAGAGAAATTCAAGCAACTTAACATCATCTTCTTTACTGTTTAGAAGTCTGTAAGAAAGCAAATCAATAAATGTAAATCATATACTAATGTACATCAATGTGCACAATAGATGCTTCATGTACTAAGCATTCTAATATAACATTTATTTAAAAATTACTTACTTGCGAAGGACCGCCTGTGGTGCCTATCACAGTACGCTGCGGTATAATCATAATTTCATGAATCTGAAACCATTGTAAAGATCACTAAAGGTATAAGCATGAGGCTGTCTGGAAAGCCATTGTTGTAAAAATTGTTATCAATTAAAAGTTGTGAATGCCTATACTAATATTATTAATAGTACTGGACCATATAAACATTAAACAGTAGACTCTCATTATACTGCAACCGATGGGATGGTAGGGGAATAAAATTTATGGAGTTGACAAATTCTGCTCTTTGATATTATGATAGTCTTTGTAGATCCCCATGTATGGTAGTGAGGAAACGCCACCAATGTCTATCGCAGTCTATGCAATGGTGCCAATATAACGAAAGTTCACTATAATTTTTCAATTTTTTTACAAAAATCGCGTTTTTAGCGAAGAAATAGTTTACAATATTTAGACAACTCGGAGAATATTTGATCACATAAAACTTTGATCTTGTAATTATGCGCGAATTCCGCTATATCCTTTTTAAACTATGCCTATATGTAACTAATAAAATTGTATTTTCACCTACCTCTACCCTTTCTGGTGTTCCTATCACATAAATTACAGCATCTGCGATATCTTCTGGTTCTAATATACGTACATCTGCACCCTTGATAGAAGCTTGCATCTTCTCTGTTCGGACCAAACCGGGACTAATACTCTGTAAAAATATAAACGTTCAATAATGTCTCAAAGTTTGATTACCGTTCATGAAGATGTACGCATTTCAATTGTCACGTGTAACAGAAAGATGGAATGATGCAATCGTTATGACTCTTACTCAAATGATGATTTGATAGTGAATAGGAAGAACAACGGAAAGGGAATCATTGTGAAATATTCATGTCGAGATAAAATGAATTGTACATGGTGATCCAGAAACTGCGTAACGTGTACAACTATTTGTTTTTCATCTACGATCGTTGTGGATTGCGTGAATTTTGAATTACCATTAGCAAATAATACTTACAGTAACTTTGACATTTAAATTAGCTGCAATGATTTCGTGACGAAGTTCTGTACACAAAGCGGTCAGAGCGTATTTACCGGCACCATACATTCCGATCGGTACATGTATAGACTCAGCAAAGTGGCCGGCATAACTGTAAAAATTATAGAATTGATCAATTATTTGACCCTTATTTCAGAGGATCGTCTACAACGTAGTATGTACTCCAAAGCGAATATAAAATTATTCGCCAGTTATCATTAATTATTCACCTGTTCATGTTGATTATGTGACCAAACGTATTTTTCTTTTTTATGGATTGTATAAATTCTCGGGCGCAAATCGTAGGAGCGATGACGTTCGTGTCTATTGCCTTATAATATTCCTCGGTAGGTGTATCTACAATACAATATTTATAGTTGATTTGATTACTGTACTTTATTGAGATCAAATCATTTTTAGGAAAGAAACAGTTTAGATGAAATATGTATACTATTAGCAATCAAATATATTCAGAATTCCACGGGGGCAGACAAACAAAATACTTTCCAGAACCTTTCATTTAGAGGATCTCCAAGCCTTAATTTCCAAATATTTAAATAGATATATTTTCAAATTCTCAAATTTTATTATTTAAAAACTTGGAAATTTTCAAAGGTACAAAAAGTATTTGTAAATATAGATATTCAGAAATTTAAGAAATTATGAATCTTCAAATTTACTTTACGAAGCTTCAGAATTTCAAAATTAAAAAATTTCAAATTAAGAAAATTTTGAATTTACACATTTCCAATCATTCATATTTAGCCATTTTTCAAAATCAGAAAATCAAGTTTATACATTTTCAAACCTCGCACATCATCATTTTTTAAAATTTATATTAAATTTAAATAATATTACATTACTTTCCAGTTTAGAAATCATATTTACAAATTTTCCAGTTTGTAAATTTAAAAGTTTGCAAATAGTTCCATTTATAAATTTAAAACTGTTCAATTCTTTTCTATTTATGAATTTAAAAATTTATAAGAAATTTTTCAATTTGAATGTTTTCAAATTCTGTCTTCTTAGATAATTATTATGACTCTCCGATTATCAAACATATCATCGTATTACTCGGCTAAAAAACAGTGCACAAAATCTAGGTCAAATCAGTGTTCCAAAGATGTATAAAGCCGGTTGTATAAAGCTGTATTCACAATACGGCCTATCTACAATCTACATTTAGAAAGAGACACAAAGCATCATTATCTTCAATGTTAGAAGAACGCAAATCTCTTCGTTACATAAGTTAACTGATGTTTTTGTTTACAATAACCTGATTATACACAATGTAATAATGACTCGATGTATGCTCAAACGAATCTGATTTATTGAAATACATTATTCGTTCAAAGAGGTTTTTAATCAGCGGTTCTCAAACAGTACTACACGTGTTATGTTGATAATTTGTACAAAATACAGTGTAGCAATTTTATCACCCAAAATGTTATTTGCAGTATTACGAAACAAACACCGAAAAAAATTAATTCGAATACTCTTTATCTCTAATTCTTAACTCTAATAACTTGGAACTGTAAATACATCGTCGTATTTTATTCTGGTTTTTAAAATACAAGTACAGTATGCCCTCTCTGTGAATGTAAAAAAGATCTCTACCGTAAGAGTACAAATTTTATTCCCACTACTGAAGGTATCCCCCTCCGAATCAGACAAGTATTAAACACGATCGGTTACCGAGCCGACGAAGATCGAATATCGCTGAGTCACATTCTAATGCAAGCAAATGAAAAGATTGCAATTTTCTTATTTCTTATTATTTTTTCATGAAACTTTTACCATCGTATTCGTCTGGTTGTTCTAATTAAAATAATACCAAACTCGATATAATTACGATCATAATTACTTATGTAGAGAACCATAAAAGTTTCGGAGTTTTACACTCATGGCAGACTTTACATTTACGGCAGAGATACGAAATCCTCCTAATGCTACACAAGTAACTTGTTTGCTACACAAGTAATTATGATCTGAATTATATCGTGTTTGGTGTCATTTTCATCAGAAAAACGAGACGAATACGATTGCTAAAGTGTCATTCGCGAAAAACCAAAAATAAAGAATTTTAATTTTTGAATTTAAATGTAGAACTCGCATGAGTATTTCGTGTTTGCCGAACGTCCCGAACCTTAGTCCCTCTTTGTTTTTGTGTCGCTATCCTTTTCTACGTTCGGTTCACTACAAATACTTATTCTATAAATGTGAAACTCCAACCCGAAGTTTTCACACTTATAGAGAAAATACTGTATCATCATTGTCCTATTGTTTTAAGGTAGACTTTATATTGCAGAATAATTTTCTTTTTTCGTAAAGTACATTTTACTAATTTTCAATGGAGAAAATAAAAATACAACTTCGACAGTATCAAATCTGGTCCTACCGTGGTATCTTACCACTTAACCTGTCATGACAAGTTAACTCGTTAACTTATTTCTAACTTATTATTTTCAATAAATAATAGTATATTTACCAACGGATCTTTACTTTCAAACATATTTCTATATTTTTATTAAAAAGAAAAGATACAGTGTTAACCAGTATTGTGAACAAGGCCAATCTACTTGAGCTAATTTATTTTTTGTTAGAGGTATAGTAAGGAAGTGGCATTCTCTCGATCAAGAAATCAGTCAATTATACGTTTAAGAGTTAAGTAAAATGAAATCAAATATTTGTCATTCCCATTTACTACACTGCATTCCAAACTGAAGACGTATAAGAACTAAAGCTATATTTACTTCTGCAGTGGAAAGTATTAATTTCAAAACAATTTGAAGTCTACAGAATATTAAGTAGATGTCTCACCAATGAGTAAGTTTATAGAAAGGAATGCGGCGCAGTTTACAAGAATATTGGCGCCACCCAGTTCCTTTTCGACCCATTTAAATGCTTTTAGAATATCCTCCTCTTTGCTGATATCACACTGGATGCCATAGAATCGATCTTTGCCGAGTTTCGCGCTTAATTTCTGAAGTCGATCCTCTCTCCTCGCGAGACCAACAACTTTAACGCCATGTTTTACTAAACCCACTGCAATTTTCTCTCCGATTCCGGAGCTAGCACCAGTCACAATTGCTACTTTTCCGTTCCAACGATCCATCATTTGCTACACAATGATCTACACTGTTCTCGAAATGTAACCGTTCATCATTTTATACCATGTTTTTGATTGCACTTATCGCGATTTTGACTAATCGTCGTAAGAGCTTTTTCTATCGCCTTGAGATAATTCAGATTAATGGCAGTAATCAACGGCAACTGTTGAGTGTCTCCTAGCTGCATATCATGTATGACACAATAAGTGACAAGATATAATAATGGACAACATAATTATAGTGGCCAATTTCCGCAAGATTAATAGCATAAGCGCGAGCCGACCCCCTCCTCTACCACGAATTTCGCACCGAGCGAGGAGCGTATCGATCCTGTGATCGATCTCTTGCTGTTGTGCCGTACTCAATAAATAAAGAAATATCAATAACCAACACCCGATAAAGGCTCATCTAGGAGCCTATGAGACAGCCGACAACGAGACCTTATTTCCCAAACACCATGACTAGGCCGACGTGGAGACCAACGGCAAAAGTTCAGACCCTCCGCGTCTAAAAACGATAGATATGAAAGTCTTTTAAAGTCTTGGTTGTTATTTCAAATACTTCATCAACGTGACACTGTCCAGTTTGACTAGACGTTTTTCTGACTGACAATAAAAATAGATTTCGAAGAAACCGCATTATTCCCAAGTTGTATTGGAATTACGGAGATACCGTATTTCAGACGTGTTCCCAAAACGACACTGATATCCGAAAGCAGCATAGGGACCCGTCGTTAATCAACTGAAAATCATAATTTTCCACATGAGACACGTCTATGCCGAGGCGCGCCAAAAATATGGAGATGTCGGTGGGACGTTTCATCAAAGTAGTAATTTAAAGTTAAAGAAAAGATTCGATGGCAGACCCCAGCGTATATTCAAGAGAGTACATATTTAGGAATGCGTAGTTTTGTCGAACCGCGGAGATTATGTTACCGCTAACATATTTGTTTTTCTGACGGTCCAGGCAGGTTTGAGCGGAAGTTGTATGTAGTATATCACGTTAAATCTTGTTGAGTGCATCGATATACGAGTTCTCTCCATTTTCATTATTGTTTTTGTATTCAAAAGTGGTCGACCGTGACTAATAAACGGCTGTGTGAAATTTCGGTTAAACTCAAATCTGCTTCTTTATTTTACCGATAATTCGTTCCCGTAACGGTACCCGTTGTTCCAAACGAAGACGGTTACAATTGTTCTGTTAGAACAGTCTGCATACATGATAATACGCATCATATTACGTGTAATATATCTATACACTTATGTAGAATCTAGCGAAAATCGAAATACGGATGGATTATACACGTTATACTCTGACTTAATCTAATTTTAGATAACGCGGTAAATTAAGAATGATAAGATTGCATGATCGATATCAGAACCTTCCATTTCTTCAGATATATATTACTCATACAGTTTAAAAGTAACGAGGAAGTTAATATAATAGCCATATTTGGTATTATTTGGAGAGAACGCATCTCAATAATGTGATTAAGGCTATCTTGTATTGATATAATATAAATCGAAAAATATGATGTTTTTTTCGTTTCGGTAATTCAATACTCAGTATACATAGTTCCAAGAATTGATGGAAATAGCTTGCGGCCATACAAGCAGGCCGATTCGCAATGACGTACCCGAAAATTGTTGTAAAATTTTACAGTAGAGTTTTGAAAATTTTCTTTCAATTTTATATGTGGGTATATGTGTGTGTGTCGACGTTAGGCGAGCGTTTCCAAATAGTAATTTTGAAAGTTAAGTTGTTATTTCTTATTTCAGAGTTTACTGAGTTTTGATAAGCAGTGAACTGTAAAATAAAAGCGACAGAGTAGAAGTACTAGTTTTCTAAGTATTGTGTCCGGATTCATAAAAAAATCAGTTGCAAATTGCAATTATTATACGAAAGTCTGTTTTAATGATGTTTAAATAAATTTAGTTTTATTCATTCCTACAATATTTGTGATTACTTAATCTAATATTTCCAATGCAAGCACCTTTGAAGTAGTGAATCAAGTCTTGTAAAATAGCAACTAATTTTCTTAATTATTAATTTGAAAGTATTTCAATTTTGAGAAAACTGTTAAAAAAATACGATAAAGCATATGTGTAATTCTTTTTATGAAATGGCCTCAGATAAATGTTAAAATTAGAACCATATTGTTCTATTTTAAAAAACCTTTACTAGTTGTTTAAAAGCTGTGTTTTAAATGCCTCACCCTGCAGAAGAAAGTACTTCTACGTAAAAACTTTGCATATTTGAAAGTTTGTACATTTGAGAACAATTGATTGTAAAAGTTTTCCAGCTTCTAAATTTCAGGGTGTCCGATGATGTGATCTTAAGAACTCAGAAATTAAAAAATTTACAAATGTATAAATTAAAACTTTTGAAATTTATAGATTGGTGGTTTTGAAAACTTCTAGATTTGTAAATTGGGAAGTCTGTCATTAAGAATATTTCTGAATTTGAGTACCTGCAATTTTGAAAATTTGCTAATTTACGTATTGCGTAAATATTTAAATTTTTGTTTTTAAATTTATTTTTTGTTTTAATGTGTCCTGACTTATACAAGTATTTGACATACGAAACTCATGCGGTAAAAATAAAATTGTAATACAAACAATAAACGCTTAAGAATGAGATACCTTATTCAAATAAATTCGTAAAAAGCTTTAAAATGTATGCTTTCCTTCTTTTTGTTTCAATAAATAAGTACAATACATTACACTTATCATATTTGTGTATAAATAAATATAAATATATTTATTTATACACAAATAAATAAATGAGTATACAATACTACATGTTTATTGAAAAACCCGGGAACTTATGGTCCCGTTAATCAATTATTGCTAAACAGTTAATACTTATTATGTACAACTTGTAACGAGGCACACTTTGGCCTCGTTACGAGTGGCCACCAGGCCCGCCGGCCTCCCTCCTCCGCCCAGCGACACCCCAGCCGCTGGGGCAGTGTGGAGGGATGAGTGTTTTGTTTTTCTTTGTTTATTTTATTAATAGTTTTCTTTTCGTGTTCGCGCGGCCCTCCCACTCTTCCCCCCCCCCCCCCCCCCCCCTCCCCCAGGAGCGCCACGGAAGAGGAGCCCGTGTCCCCGGTTGCAACGGAAACCTCCACCCGAGTGACGGAGGCGCGGGATGGGTCCACCGGAAGGATAACGCCGCCGGCTGGCCGGTCGCCGAGCCACCCCGTCTGCTGCCGCGGGGGCGACCGGCAGCCCACCACCAGAGGATGCCAGGCCTGGGGACAAGCCACCCCCAGCCACCACCCGAAGGGGGCCCCAGGACCTGGCCGACAAAGGATGAGCGGTGGCCCATCCCCAACACCGAAATCCGCGGGGTGGGGGAACCCCGCGCACCGGGAGACCGGGCGGAAGATCGTGAATCGTCAAGCAAGAAGCGATTAGCAAGCGAGCCGCGATCGTGCGAGACACAATTGATTTTTGACTTATCATCCCGTTTTCCGTTTTGTTTTTCGCGTTTCTAGTTTTTTTTCCGTTCCTTTTTCTTTTTTTTTGTTTCTCTTTTGCGTTTATAGTGTGTTTTGGCTTTGTGTGATTTTTTTTGTTGTGTTCCGTGCCGAGTTTCGAGAAGGTGTCCACCTCCGAAAAAGGTAAGACCCTTAATTATAGTGCGAGTTTTACCAATTTTTTTCTGTTTGTGTGGACGAGTGAGTGCGGGTGGTACCTCGAGACAGGACCACCAGCCCCGGCGACTGGGACCCGAGAGGCCGCGCTTCGTTCGCGTTCGAGCCGATTTTTCCGTGCCTCCGTGCCGCGTTGCGCCGCGCGCCCGTAATTTTTGTTACCTTTTTTCTTTTGTATTTTGGGTTTTAGGACCAGCGTCCCCTTTCTGTCCACACCACAGAGAGGGTGTGCTCCCCTTACGCGTGCGTCCGATATCGGTTGTTCCGTATCTCGTTTTCTTTGTATCGTGAGCCCCCGCGTCGCGAAACCCTTCTCGCGATTGGCGACTGCGTACCCTCCTCCCGACCGTACGTTGTACCGCGAGGGGCTCAGAATTTTTGAGATCGTCGCGGCCTATTTCGGCCAGAATAAAGTTTATCGTTACCCAATACTCGCGGGTCATTTATTTTCTTTTCACCGACCCCCTCTGAGTTTCGCTCCCGAACGAGCTGCCGGAAGGGCGTATTCCCTGGACGAGTGCTTACGCACTGGCGCCCGGATTAAAAATCGTCCGTGGATTGTAGACTTCGGTAAGCGGAGGGCCACTTTCCCTGGTCGCCCTCCCCCGCAGGGAACTTTTCCATCGTTCCCTGAACCGATACGTCACAACATATAGAAACCTTCTCCTCTATAAACTTAGTCAGTAACCCGGAGTCTGATTCTGAATCCCTTGGCAACTACTTTACCTCACCAGGGCACACGAGAAGCCTATTCAAAAAATTAAATAATAAAAAATCCGCTGGTCCTGATAAAATCTCAAATATAGTATTGAAGAACCTCCCTAATTGTATTAAAGATTCGTACAGTGTGCTATTTAACCATTGTCTTTGCAATTGTTATTTCCCGATAGCGTGGAAGCTGGCGAAGGTCATCCCCATTAAAAAAAAAGGGAAGGATCCATCCGACCCCAATAATTATAGGCCCATTAGTCTTCTACCTAATATATCCAAAGTCTTCTAGATTCTTGTTAAAGAAAATTTTGAAAAATTTGTAGAGGATAATACTATAATTCCTGAAACTCAGTTTGGATTTAGATTCAAGCACAGTACAGTTCATGCACTCCAGAAGCTCCTTTCTGGCCTACAACTGCCACTATTTAAAAAGTATGGCCGCGTGATTAGTGGACATTGAAAAGGCGTTCGCCACGGTTTGGACAAAAGGGCTAATGTTCAAGCTATTAAAGACAAAATGCCCTCTGCATCTGTTAAAAATCATTGCGAACATGATACATGACAAGAAGTTTTATACAGAGTGTAGGGATACTAAATCAGATCATACGTGGAACATTGTAAACGGATTACAACAGGGTACAGTAATGGGCCCAATCCTGTTCAACTTTTACAATGCAGAACTACCTTTTCTTTTCGACATCCCATCCGCACAGCACATTAACACAATTCAATTTGCAGACAATTTAATTATTTACGTTGAAGGTCAGAATGTAATGAAATTGCAACAGCAGCTATAGAAATTGTACAATCAAATTCAAGAATACTACAGAACCTGGAAATGAAAAATTAACCCTACCAAGTGCGAAACGATTGTTTTTAGAAGAAAAATTAGGTCTCAGTGCCACACGTTTAGGGAGCAATATAAAAACTTTCAACTCACAGCAAATGGGGAAACGATCCTACATAAGAAAATTGTCAAATATCTAGGAATTAACTTGGATAAACTATTATACCTTAACGAACACGTGAAAATCCAACTCGATAAAGCGAGAAAAGCCTTCCAATGTTACAGTAAACTGTTCCTGTTCCCAATCCTGAATAAGAAAGTAAAAATAATCTGCTACCAGCTGTTAATTCGTCCTATCCTCACGTATGGGTGTCCTGTATGGTTCAACATCAGTCCACCTATAAGGGAAAAGTTGAGATCTTTCGAGAGGAAATGTTTGAGGACCTGTACAGAGCTATACAGAAGTTGTGAAACCAACTACAAACACTACGTTAGCGCGAAGAAGCTGTACGATGCGGCCCGCATGAAGACCTTCACCGCCTGCTGACCGGTCGCCGAGCTGCCGACCTCCACGGGGGCGACCGGCAGCTAAACTTGCACATCCAACCTGAACCGCCCAGCCTGGGGACCAGTTTTGATTTCGATTTCCCGCGCCTCCGTACCGCGTTGCGCCGCGACTTTCCGCTACCGGTCCCGTAATTTTTCTTTATTTTTTTTTTCGTTATATTTTGTATTTAGGATCAGCGTCCCCTTTCTGTTCACATCACAGAGAGGGTGTGCTCCCGACATGCGTGCGACCGCGAGCTTCTCTGTACCGTTGTGTTTGCGTTCGCTTTTTGTATCGTGAGCCCCCGCGCCGCGAAACCCCCTTCGCAACTGGTGAGCGCGTCCCTTTTACCTGACTGTGAGCTGTACCGCGTGGGGCTCCAATTTTCCATTTCGTTTTCGTGGCCTGTTTCGGCGTCAATTAAAGGCATCTCGTTATTAAATACTCCCGGGTCGTCTATTCAGTTCTTGACCCCCCTTGATTTCCGCTTCCGTTTGAGCTACCGGAAGGGCGAATACCCCGGACAAGTGCCTTCGCACTGGCGCACAATTAAAATCGTCCGTAGTTGTGCACGTAAGTACACGGAGGGCCACCCTGGCCGCCCTCCCCAGCAGGGAACCTTTTCTTCGTTCTCTGAACCGGTACGTCACAATACATTTATTTCGACCCTCGCATGCAAAGTGTTCAATGTTACTCTACGATGTAATCTTTGAGTAATAAAATTAAACAACTATTTTTGGTTTTCAGATGAGTTCAGTTGTTCCTACTAAGGAATTTCTTTCACTGCCGAATAATTGGGCACATCATCAGCTGATGGATATGATCTCGCTACTCACTTAAAGGATATAGCTCGCGATGAAGTTGATGACGAAGGATATTATATTCAAGTGGTAATTTATTTCATTTTTTACAACTGCAGTTTGCGAAAAAAAATCTGAAAAAGAATTCTATAATGTGAATTATTAGGACCCAAGGTTTCAGAATTTTTTCAGAATTTTGTACGTTATTAAATAAGAATAGTATTAAATAAGGTAGTATTACTACCTCCTGATTCAGACAGTGGATTGACACCTTGGTGACAAAGTTTCTTTCATATATGTTATTGAATGACGCATCGTATGATTCATTTGCTTCAAGAGCGCATTTAACAACTTTATTTAGATATATTCTTTGGAAATTTACCAGATAGAGATACAGAAAAGCTTTACAGTGTATCCTACACATGTAAATAATTTGCAACAACCATGTAGATATCAATCTATAATGCTTTTTTTATCTATCTAAACACTTCCAGTTGCTTCTAAGTAAAATTAAAAATAGAAGCCGTTAGTCTTTATGTAGAGAAATTCAAGCAACTTAACATCATCTTCCTTACTGTTTAGAAGTCTGCAAGAAAGCAAATCAATAAATGTAAATCATATACTAATGTACATCAATGTGCACAATAGATGCCTCATGTACTAAGCATTCTAATATAACATTTATTTAAAAATTACTTACTTGCGAAGTAACGTCTGGGCCGCTTATCACACTACGCTGCGGCATGATCGTAATTTCATGAATCTGAAACCATTGTAATGATTACGAAAGGCACAAGTATTAGGTTGTCTGGAAAGCCAATGTTGTAAAAATTGTTACCAAATTCAAAGTTGTGGATGCCTAGCGATGCTAATATTATTGATAATACTGGACTATGTAAACAGTAAGCAGTATACTCTCATTATACTGCCACCGACGGGACGGTAGAGGAATAAAATTTATGCAGTTGACAAATTCTGTTCTTTGATATTATGATAGTCTTTGTAGATCCCCATGTATGGTAGTGAGGAAACGCTACCAATGTCTATCGCAGTCTATGCAATGGTGCCAATATAACGAAAGTTCACTATAATTTTTCAATTTTTTTACAAAACTCGCGTTTATAGCGAAGAAACAGTTTACAATATTTAGACAACCCGGAGAATATTTAATCACATAAAACTTTGATCTTGTAATTATGTGCGAATTCCGTTATATCCTTTTTGAACTATGCCTATATGTAACTAATAAAATCATATTTTCACTTACCTCTACCCTTTCTGGTGTTCCTATCGCATAAATTGCAGCATCTGCGATATCTTCTGGTTCTAATGCATGTACATCTGCGTCCTTGATAAAAGCTTGTGCCATCTCTGTTCGAACCAAACCGGGACTAATACTCTATGAAGATATAAACGTTCAATAATGTCTCAAAGTCTGCTTACCGTTCATGAAGATGTACGCATTTCAACTATCACGTATAATCGAAAAATCGAATGATGCATTGATTATGACTCTTACTCAAATGATGATTTGATAGTGAATAGGAAGAAACAACGGGAAATGAATTGTTGTGAAGTATTCATGTCGAGATAAAATAAATTGTACTCGATGATCCAGAAGCCACAACAAGTGTAATATTGAATTACCAATAGCAAATATGTAGTACTTACGGTAACTTTGACTTTTAAATTAGTTGCAATGATTTCGTGACGAAGTTCTGTACACAAAGCGGTCAGAGCGTATTTACTGGCAGCATACATTCCGATCGGTACATGTACAGATTCAGCAAAGTGACCGGCAATACTATAAAAATTATAGGATTGATCAATAATTTGATCCTTGTTTCAGAGGATCGTGTAAAACGTAGTATGTACTCCAAAGCGAATATAAAATTATTTGCCAATTATCATTAGTTATTCACCTGTTGATATTGATTAAGTGACCAAACGTGTTTTTCTTTTTTATGGATTGTATAAATTCTCGGGCGCAAATCGTAGGAGCGATGACGTTCGTGTCTATTGTTTTATAATATTCCTCGGTAGGTGTATCTACAATACAATATTTATAGTTGATTCGATTACTGTACTTTATTGAGATGAAATCATTTTTAGGAAAGAAACTGTTTAGATGAAATTTGTATACTATTAGCAATCAAATATATTCAGAATTCCACGGGGGCAGACAAACAAAATACTTTCCAGAACCTTTCATTTAGAGGATCTCCAAGCCTTAATCTCCAAATATTTAAATAGATATATTTTCAAATTCTCAAATTTCATTATTTAAAAACTTGGAAATTTTCAAAGGTACAAAAAGTATTTGTAAATATAGATATTCAGAAATTTAAGAAATTATGAACCTTCAAATTTACTTTACGAACCTTCAGAATTTCAAAATTAAAAAATTTCAAATTAAGAAAATTCTGAATTTATACATTTCCAATCATTCATATTGAGCCATTTTTCAAAATCATAAAATCAAGTTTATACATTTTCAAAGCTCGCACATCATCATTTTTAAAAATTTATATACTTTCAGTTTTATCATATTTTATATTTACAAATTTTCTAGTTTGTAAATTTAAAAGTTTACAAATCGTTCCATTTATAAATTAAAAACTGCATAATTTTTTCTATTTATGAATTTTTTAATTTATAAGAAATTTTTCAATTTGAATGTTTTAAAATTCTGTCTTCTTAGATAATTATTATGACTCTCCGATTATCAAACATATCATCGTATTACTCGGCTAAAAAACAGTGCACAAAATCTAGGTCAAATCAGTGATCCGAAGATTTTATGCTCTTGCCGGTTGCACAAGGCTGTATTCACAATACGGTCTATCTACAATCTACATTTAAAAAGAGACACAAAGCGTCATTATCTTCAATGTTAGAAGAATGCAAATCTCTTTGTTACATAAGTTAACTGATGTTTCTATTTACGATAACATGATTATGCACAATGTAATAATGACACGACGTATGCTCAAACGAATCTGATTTATTGAAATACATTATTCGTTCAAAGAGGTTTTTAATCAGCGGTTCTCAAACAGTACTACAAGTGATATATTGATAATTTGTACAAAATACAGTGTAGCAATTTTATCATACAAAACGTTATTTGCAGTATTACAAAATGAATACTGAAAAAAAATTAATTCATATACTACGTATCTCTAATCCTTAATTCTAATAACTTGGAACTGTAAATACATCGTCGTATTTTATGTTGGTTTTTGCAGTGCAAGTCCAGTATTCCCTCCATAAGTGTAAAAAACATATCTACCGTAGGAGTGAAAATGTTATCCCCACTACTGGGGGGATCCCCCTCGAAATCAGTCAAGCGTTAAACACGATATGTTACCGAGCAGACGAAGATCGAATATCGGTGAGTTACTAATGCAACCAAACGAAAAGATTGCAATTTTCTTATTTCTTATTATTTTTTCATGAAACTTTTACCATCGTATTCGTCTGGTTGTTCTAATTAAAATAATACCAAACACGATATAATTAAGATCATAATTACTTATGTAGACAACCATAAAATTTTCGGAGTTTTACACTCATGGCAAACTTTACATTTACGACAGATACGCATTCCTCCTCATGGTTTGCTAAACATATAAATATGATCTGAATTATATTGTGTTTGGTGTCATTTTCATCAGAAAAATGAGATGAATACGATGGATAAATGTCCTTCACGAAAAACCAAAAATAAAGAATTTCATTTTTTAATTTAAAAGGCAGAACTCGCACGAGTCTATGATGTCTGTGCCGAATGTCTCGAACCTCAGTCCCTGTTTGTTTTTGTGTCGCTATCCTTTTCTACGTTCGACTCACTATAAAGAATGCAGTGTACTTTTTCTGTATAATATAAACTAGTGGAACGTCCCGTACTTCGCACGGGGAATTAATCAGTTAAAATATTTTGACTTTGCCCACCATCCACCCGAATCTCGAATTCCATGATATTAAACCAAATGAAACTTTTAATTAAAAACTTCGTTGATTTTGATTTGTTAGAAAATTTGTTACGTAGGATCCGCTATTATCTTATGGAAACGTTGACCCTACCGCAATTCTAAATCGTAAGCAATAGATATGCGCAGTAAATTTTTACAAAGAAAGTAATCAAAGAAAAAGCAGGTGAAGCGCCCACATAATGATGACGTAATTAGTTTTTATGTATCCCTCAAAAAGTGTCCCTTAATAAGGGTTTTACTGTACTACCATTGTAAGAGTACACATATAATATTTTTCTGCTTTATTTTCGAGCATGCGTACAACGTCTCAGCGTAACTCACGGACACGTTTCTGCGTTATATGTAATATGATGTGAAACTCCAGACCAAAAGTTTCCACACTTATAGAGAAAATACTGTATCATCATTTTCCTATTGTTTTAAGGTAGACTTTATATTGCAGAATAATAAATTTCTTTTTTCGTAAAGTACATTTTACTAATTTTCAATGGAGAAAATAAGAATACAACTTCGACAGTATCAAATCTGGTCTTACCGTGGTATCTTACCACTTAACCTGTCATGACAAGTTAACTCGTTAACTTATTTCTAACTTATTATTTTCAATAAATAATAGTATATTTACCAACGGATCTTTACTTTCAAGCATATTTCTATATTTTTATTAAAAAGAAAAGATACAGTGTTAACCATTATTGTGAACAAGGCCAATCTACTTGAGCTAATTTATTTTTTGTTAAAGTTATAGTAAGGAAGTGGCATTCTCTCGATCAAGAAATCAGTCAATTATACGTTTCAGAGTTTAGTAAAATGAGATCAAATATTTGTCATTCCCATTTACTACACTGCATTCCAAACTTGTAATTAAGTGTTGTATAAGATGTATTAGAACTAAAGCTATATTTACTTCTGCAGCGGAAAGTATAAATGTCAAAACAATATAAACTCTACAGAATATTAAGTAGATGTCTCACCAATGAGTAAATTTACAGAAAGGACTGCGGCGTTGTTTACAAGAATATTAGCGCCACCCAGTTCCTTTTCGACCCATTTAAATGCTTTTAGAATATCCTCCTCTTTCCTCATATCACACTGGATGCCATAGAATCGATCTTTGCCGAGTTTCGTGCTTAATTTCTGAAGTCGATCCTCTCTCCTCGCGAGGCCAACAACTTTAACGCCATGTTTTACTAAACCCACTGCAATTTTCTCTCCGATTCCGGAGCTAGCACCAGTCACAATTGCTACTTTTCCGTTCCAACGATCCATCGTTTGCTAAGCAATGATCTACACTGTTGCCAAGATGTAGCCGTTGATCATTTTATACCATGTTTCTGAATGCACTTATCGCGATTTCTGCTAATTATCGTAAGAGCTCTTTCTATCGCCTTGAGATCATTCAGATTAATAGCACTAATGAACGGCAACTGTTGAGTGTCTCCTAGCCGCATATCATGCATGACACAATAAATGACAGGATGTAATAACAGGTAAGGTCAATAATATCTCGACACTTTAGAAGAAATAGCTTAATTATTATGTGACCGATTCATTTGATTTATTCATTCGATCATTATGTAATACTCCATCCACATCACACTGTCGAGCTTGACTAGATATTTTTCTGTCTAACAATAAAAATAGATTTCGAAGAAACTACATTATTCTAACAAGGTACATCACCCAATTGATACACGCCGATTTTAACGAAATTTTAATATGTTATAGAATTCGAAAAAATATTTGACTCATACTTTTTTTTATCGGCAAACATCCACTTTAAGGTGGTGAAAATAGCCCTTAAAGTTGGGGTTGAAAAAGCTATTTTCGCAAATATCTTGGGAACTATTAGACCCAGACAAAAAATTCAAAATGAAAATTTTTCCGTTTTAGAAGACCAATAATATGGCGTAAGTGAATTTTGGGAAAATATGTTTATTTAAAAATTATGTTAAAAATTAAGATTATTTTGCAAATTTTTTTAATAAAACGTTGATCTATTTTGCTTAAATTTCACGTACGTAACTTATGGGTCTACAGAAAAAATACGAATAAATTGGAATTTTTTATTTCTCTCATGCAAAAAATATTAATATGTTTGAAGTTACACGTACATTTTGTACCTTCCGTTCGGTACTGATTTTTATTGTATATATGTATGATATTCTGGAAATTGTATTATATTACATTTTTTATAGTAATTTATTTAAAAAAAGAACTTCAAGTCTTTAGATGCTTCTATGAAACATGGGACCCTAGTCAGTTATCCCGTTTATTTCGTGCTATAAACGCGTACTGATGGTAGTATTCAATGTACGGGAGATCTAAACGCGTAAATTGTACTTGTGTGAAGTGATAATTCGAAGTGATAAATTATCACAAATAAATTTGAAGTGATAAATTATTTTCATGGTAATTTAGAGTACGTGCAATTAAAGGAGCTGTATCTGGACATTAAGAACTGTCTCACATTTGTAAAAAATATAGTAACTCCGAAAAGAGCTAGTTTTGCTAAAGTTCTGAAAAGAGCTGGTTTTGCTGTAACTCTGAAAATATCATATTTTTTTATAATTTCGAAAATGATGACTTTTATTTTGAAATGATCTTCTAAACCATTATAAACGGTAGATGTGTAAAAAATGTAATGAGGATATGTATTATAAAATTGAAACAGATATCAGTATTTGTCTTGCGTCATAGGTTGTATCAATCCAGTATTATTTTCTGCAATGCTTAAAACTGTCAGAGTTTTATTTGGTGAGGTGATATTTCTTATCAAATTTTGATCGTATCCTGTCCATAAGTCCAGTAGTAAGATACTACTTTTGGACGAATTTGGAAAAAATACTGTTTCTGACCATTGTTTGAAAATGTCTTCGTTTAATTTATCTGATGCCGATACTCCGATAACAATATTAAATGCCGTGACCATCCTACCTTCATTTTAATTTTAAGATGGATATCCTCAATACAATTTCTACATTTACTACTGTTTCTCAGTAGTTCATAATACCATTTCAACATAAAAATTACCGTTCTCGAAATTATAAAACAGATAAGATATTTTCAGCGTTACTATATTTTTTACAAACGTGGAACAGTACTGAATGAATAGATGCAATCCTTTAATTGCATAATTTAAATTAATCATGAAGTCATTACACTTTATGCACGTACAATTTACGCGTTTAGATGTTCCGTACGTCGAATGCTACCACCAGAACGCGCCTAAAACGCGGAACAAACGGGATACCTGACACGGGCCCCACGTTTTATAGAGGCATCCATGGACCTTTAAGTTCTTTTTTTAAATAAATTAGTATAAAAAATGTAATATAATACAATTGCCAGAATATTATGTATAGAAATCAGACGTGCATCGAACGGAAGGTATAAAATATGCATATAACTCCAACCTCTGCATGAGAAAAATTAAAAATTCCAATTTATCCGTATTTATTCTTTGGACCCACAGTGTACGTATGTGAAATTTGACCAAAATGTTTCAACGTTTTATTTTAAAAATTTGCAAAATAATGTTAATTTTTAACATAATTTTTAAACAAACAAATTTTTCAAGAATCCACTTCCGCAATATTATTGGCATTTTGAATTTTTTGTTTTGGACTAATAGTTCCCGAGATATTTGTGAAAATAGCTTTTTCAACCCCAACTATAAGGGTTATTTTCTCCACTTCAAAGTAGATATTCGCACATAAAAAAAATAGGTGTGAAATATTTTTTCGAGGTCTATAACATATAACAATTTCATAAAAATCAGCGTCTAACAATTGGGTGATGTCCCTTGTAAGTTTAATTTTTTACACTTTTTTTTAACTTTAAAGAAGGCAGGGGTTAATGCATTGACTGATTATTAGAGATAAAGCCTTTTTTGCTCAATAGAAAAGTTATTTATCTCTTGAAATGCGTAAATTTGTTACTCTGTATTTTTGTAACAAGTAATATGATTAATTTTTTATATTTGCTTCCTTATTCTCTTCGAATAACGCGTTCGAGTATTAAACAATTTCGATTTATTCAGTTTACATGAATAACGAATGATTGGTTAGGTTATCCCTTGGTAACATCTCAGGAACATCAATATTGAAGAATTTTAATGTAATTAATGAAAAATTCATTTTGTGTTGCTTAAAACTACTGTTTAGAGAATTAATTCTCATGCGTGCTTGTGTTAAGTTAGGTGCTAACTACTAATTAGCAAGTAAAATTATAAAATATTATGTTCTAACCGTTGGAACACGGTACGTAAGGATTTCGCTTGGAAGGTTTATGACAGGTTCGCGAAGAAGGCTGCTTTTGAGGAAGACTTTTTCCTTACTCGTAACAGAATTCATTTACCTTTTTTTGTACAACAGTATTAAAATTTTAGTTTTCGTTTGGAATTCCGAAGGGTAATTTCGAGGGTACATTTGTGACGGTACTTTTTCGCCATTGGGCCTAGAGACCCAGAGGAAAAACGCCCTGGTACCGTCCCACTCTTTCCTAAACGAAACGCGCTAAGGGCGCACAGGAAGAGTGGGTGAAAGTCAAGTGACACGCTGAGTGGCAATTACAAAATCGAGTGACAACCAATCAACATATTTCCCAGAACTATTGCCAAGGATTCTTTGCTCTTACGATCGATAACAAACCACAGATCAAACAAGTTTTTCGAACGGTCAACATCAATCGCATTCAAACGAAAAAGTCCATCGTTTCAGGACTCAGAAATCATTCTGACACGTAGTTAGCTACCCTTTATCAGTCGAAAGGGAGTTAGTATTTTTTCAACTACTGTTCTAAAGTTAATTCAGCAAAGTAGCGCGTCGCGAAAAATAGTAAGTGCACGAAACATGAGTCTCACAACATCGCGTCGCGGAAAATAAAATTCCATGCGGTCTAATCGCGACGCGAGTAACAGAACGAACGGTTACATATTATTCAACTATAAATTAGAACATATTTTTAGCAGTTATTTTCATATACATATTTTGTGGATTAATATATAATAAAAGCAGTTAATTTTGTTGTCCACGGGGAGATGGCGTTTAATGACTGTACACGGACCACGAAAAACACAATGACCTGCGTATAGCAGGGGTCGCAAATCCTATGCCGTGGCACCCAGCAACCATTTTACGTGTATCCGCCACTGTATGCCCATGATAAAAGCGTTTAAGTTTTCAATAAAATGTTACGGAAGAATAAAAAAAAATGGTTAGTAACATTTAATAATTAATTAGAATTAAAGAAATATACGCGCATCTGTTTGAAAGTAATTTTAGATAACTGTTTTTGAAAATATATTTCGAGAAAACACACATATAAATGGTATCATGATTTACATAGCTAAATTGCGAATATAGGCGTTTTATGAAACGAGCGAGGCGAAACAGCGATAGTTTCAAAAAGTAAAGCGAAGAATATGCATAATTAATACATTTTATCTCGTTCACTATTTATTCCTAGACATATGCCCATATTTTTTATATTGTATCTCCTTCTTCATTGTTTTTAAATACTTTTGTAGCGCAAAAGCGCATAGTAAACATTGTAAATATTGTGCATAAGAAAAAGCTAGCTATAAGAGAAACGTATTTCTCGTACAACATGTATCCAGCGTACCTCGGGCAGCCCATGTCACAAAAAACCTTTGTACACGGCAACACGCATCCGTGATTGGACGGGCCTAGCTCTTATTATAAATAAATAACGGTAAATATTCATATCCAAGGCAGTCGAGCGTTACAAAAGAAACTTTGCCGTCCAACTCTACACTTGGGACACCCAGACCTTAGCGGACCAGGCTCTCCATCTTTACCATGTGTAAACCTCTCCTAGTTCCGAGCATCCCGACCTTTGCGGACCAGGCCCTCCGTTTTCCTATCGGACTTCCTTTAGTGTGGATTCCAAAATTTCTTTACGTTTTGACCGAACCCTTGGCCACAACGCGACCGAGTTGACGCAAGCAAGCCACGCATCGTCCGACTAACGTGTTACACCTTGTTATTTTAATCTCAAAATGAGTGTGTCAAGTAAAAGCAAACAAAACTATAATTTTAATAATGCCTGGGAGGAATCAAATTGTTTTATCAATTTTCAAGATCAATGTTACGCATTTAGTACATGTGTGGCTGATAATTCTTTTGTTTAATAATTTTTGTATTTTGTTGTAACTGCACATTTTACTTATACTTACATTTATCTCGACCCTCGAATGCAAAGTGTTCAATGTTACGCTACGATGTAATTTTCGAGTATCAAAATTGAACAAAATTTTTGGTTTTCAGAAGAGTTCAGTTGTTCCTACTGAGGAATCTGATTTACAGCTGGATAATGGGGCACATCATCAACTCGTGGATATGATCTCGATTCGACCAGACTTTACTAATTTTACCCCCTGTAACTTATTAATTACTCACTTAAGGGATATAGCTTGCGATGAAGTTGATGACGAAGGATATTATATTCAAGTGGTAATTTATTTCATTATTTACAATTGCAGTTTGCGATAAAAAATCTGAAAAAGAATTCTATAATATGAGTTATTAGGACCCAATGTTTCAGATTCTTTTCAGAATTTTCGTACGTTATTAAATAAGAAAAATAGGCAAAAACTGGAATTTTAATTTTTCCGCATTACTATCTTCTGATTGGGATACGGGATTGAAACTTAGTGTCAGAGGTTTCCTTCGGATATGCTATTCAACGATGTATCGTATGATTCATTTGGTTCAAGGGCATATTTGACAACTTTATTTAGATATACCCTTTGGAAATTTGGTACCACATAGAGATACCGAAAAGCTCTACAGTGCACCCTACATATGTAAATAATTTACAACAACCATGTAGAAGTAATATCAATCTAGTATAATGCTTTTTTTATCTATCTAAACACGCTAGTCTTTATGTAGAGAAATTCAAGCGACTTAATATCACTTTCCTTACTGCTTAGGAAGTCTGCAAGAAAGCAAATCAATAAAAGTATATCATGTACTAATATACCTCAATGTACACAATAGGTGATTCATGTACTAAGCATTCTAGTATAACATTTATTTAAAAATTACTTACTTGCGAAGGAACGTCTGCGCCGCCTATCACAGTACGCTGCGGTATAATCGTAATTTCAGGAATCTGAAACCATTGTAATGATCACTAAAGGCATAAGTATTAGTTTGTCTGGAAAGCCATTGTTGTAAAAATTGTTATCAAATTGAAAGTTGTGGATGCCTAGTGATACTAATATTATTAATAGTACTGGACCATATAAACAATAAACAGTAGACTCTCATTATAGTGCAACCGATGGGACGGTAGGAGAATAACATTTACTGAGTTGACAATCGTATTGGGAACAAATTCTGTTATTTGACATTATTGATGTTCTTTGTAGATCTCCGTGTATGGACGCGGGAAACGCCACTAAGGGCTATGACAGTCTATGCAATGGTGTCAATATAACGAAAGTTCACTATAATTTTTCAATGTTTTTACAAAAATCGCGTTTTTAGCGAAGAAACAGTTTACAATATTTAGAAAAACCGGAGAGTATTTGATCACACAAAAGTTTGATCTTGTAATCATGCGCGAATTCTGTTACATCCTTTTTGAATGATGCCTACATGTAACTAACAAAATTGTATTTTCACCTACCTCTACCCTTTCTGGTGTTCCGATCGCATAAATTGCAGCATCTGCGATATCTTCGGGTTCTAATGCACGTACATCTGCATCTTTCATAAAAGCTTGTACCATCTCTGTTCGGACCAAACCAGGACTAATACTCTGTGAAAATATAAACGTTCAATAATGTTTCAAAGTTTGATTACCGTTCATGAAGTTGTACGCATTTCAATTGTCACGTGTAACCGAAAGATCGAATGATGCATTCCTTATGACTCTTACTCAAATGATGATTTGATTGTGAATAGGAAGAAGCAACGGGAAATGAATTGTTGTGAAGTATTCATGTCGAGATAAAATGAATTGTACACGGTGATCCAGAAGCTGCGTCACGTGTACAATTGTTTGTTTTTCATCTACGATCGTTGTGGATTGCGTGAATTTTGAATTACCAATAGCAAATAGTACTTACAGTAACTTTGACATTTAAATTAGCTGCAATGATTTCGTGACGCAGTTCTGTACACAGAGCGGTCACAGCGTATTTACTGGCAGCATACATTCCGATCGGTATATGTATAGTCTCAGCAAAGTGGCCGGCAATACTATAAGAATTACAGAATTGATCAATTATTTGATCCTTGTTTCAGAGGATCGTGTAAAACGTAGTATGTACTCCAAAGCGAATACAAAATTATTTGCCAGTTATCATTAGTTATTTACCTGTTGATATTGATTAAGTGACCAAACGTGTTTTTCTTTCTTATGGATTGTATAAATTCTCGGGCGCAAATCGTAGGAGCGATGACGTTCGTGTCTATTGTTTTATAATATTCCTCGGTAGGTGTATCTACAATACAATATTTATACAGTTGATTCGATCAATAAAGTACTATTGAGATCAAATCATTTTTAGGAAAGAAAATGTTTAGATGAAATTTGTATACTATTAGCAATCAAATATATTCAGAATTCCACGGGGACAAACAAACAAAATACTTTCCAAAACCTTTCATTCATAGGATCTCCGAGCCTTAATCTCCAAATATTTAAATAGATATATTTTCAAATTCTCAAATTTCATTATTTAAAAACTTGGAAATTTTCAAAGGTACAAAGGTAATTGTAAATATAGATATTCAGAAATTTAAGAAATTATGAACCTTCAAATTTACTTTACGAACCTTCAGATTTTCAAAATTCTCACGTAAAAAAATGTCAAAAACCATGAACCACTGAATTTTTGAAGGTTTAAGGCAGCGTACAATGTAACGGGGAATTGTACTAATCAAATTTCTGACACATAGGAATTACGCCAATAATTTCCGGTAAATATTTGAATGTAACTCTTCTTTTAATCTTTTCGTAAATCGTACAATACATGATGTATCAGTTCAGTACAAGTATATCGCTAAATTTATGACAGACTTTCCTTTTTTTAAATTATAACAAAAAAGGTTCATAAATTGGATTCTACAGGAATTGTTGCATATGCTGTAAAATTATAAAAATGCAAATTGGAAGCAGAACAATGTAAGTAATAGATTCTTAGAAGTAAGATGAAATATGTTCATATAAATACACGGATATATGTAAATCAAAATGTTACAGTTGATGTAAAAGATTCCTGTCTTTATAGATAATTATTACGTCTCTCCGATTATCAAACATATCATCATATTACTCGGCCAAAAAACAGTGCACAAAGTCTAGGTCAAATCAGTGTTCCGAAGGTTTTATGCTCTTGCCGGTTATATAATGCTGTGTTCACAATACAATTTACATTTAGAAAAAAAAATGTTTATCTACAATCTACATTTAGAAAGAGACACAAAGTATCATTGTCTTGAATGTTCGAAAAACGCAAATCTCTTGGTTACATAAGTTAACTGATATTTCTGTTTACGATAATTGAATATGATTATACACAATGTAATAATGACTCAACCAAATCATTCAATGAAATTCTTACTCGGCATAAATATTTTCATTTCAATTATTTCCTAATCCTTAACTCTAACAACTTGGAACTGTAAATACATCGTCGTATTTTATGTTGGTTTTTAAAATACAAGTACAGTACTTCCTCCGTAAGTGTAGAAAAGATCTCTACCATAACAGTAAAAATTTTATCCCCACTACTGGAGGGAACCCCCTCCGAATCAGACAAGTATTAAACACGATCGGTTACCGAGCCGACGAAGATCGAATATCGCTGAGTCACATTCTAATGCAAGCAAATGAAAAGATTGCAATTTTCTTATTTCTTATTATTTTTTCATGAAACTTTTACCATCGTATTCGTCTCGTTTTTCTGATTAAAATGATAACAAACACGATATAATTACGATCATAATTACTTGTGTAGCAAACCGTAAAAGTTTCGGACTTTATGACTCATAGCAGACTTTATATTTACGGCAGAGATACGAAATCCTCCTAATGCTACACAAGTAACTTGTTTGCTACACAAGTAATTATGATCTGAATTATATCGTGTTTGGTGTCATTTTAATCACAAAAACGAGACGAATACGATGGCAAAACTTTCATTCGCAAAAAACCAAAAATAAAGAATTTTGATTTTTGAATTTAAAAGGCAGAACTCACACGAGTCTTTCGTGTTTGCCGAACGTCCCGAACCATAGTTCCTCTTTGTTTTTGTGTCGCTATCCTTTTCTACGTTCGGTTCACTACAAAGGATGTAGTACTTATTCCATAAATGTGAAACTCCAACCCGAAGTGTTTCACACTTATGGAGAGAATACTGTATCATCATTTTCCTATTGTTTTAAGGTAGACTATATTGCAAAATAATAAATTTCTTTTTTCGGAAAGTACATTTTACTAATTTTCAATGGAGAAAATAAGAATACAACTTCGACAGTATCAAATCTGGTCCTACCGTGGTATCTTACCACTTAACCTGTCATGACAAGTTAACTCGTTAATTTATTTCCAACTTATTATTTTCAATAAATAATAGTATATTTACCAACGGATCTTTACTTTCAAACATATTTCTATATTTTTATTAAAAAGAAAAGATACAGCGTTAACCATTATTGTGAACAAGGCCAATCTACTTGAGCTAATTTATTTTTTGTTAGAGGTATAGTAAGGAAGTGGCATTCTCTCGATCCAGAAATCAGTCAATTATACGTTTAAGAGTTAAGTAAAATGAAATCAAATATTTGTCATTCCCATTTACTACAGTGCATTCCAAACTTGTAATTAAGTGTTGTATAAGATGTATTAGAACTAAAGCTATATTTACTTCTGCAGCGGAAAGTATAAATGTAAAAACAATGTAAACTCTACAGAATAGTAAGTAGATGTCTCACCAATGAGTAAATTTACAGAAAGGACTGCGGCGTTGTTTACAAGAATATTAGCTCCACCTAGTTCCTTTTCGACCCATTTAAATGCTTTTAGAATATCCTCCTCTTTCCTCATATCACACTGGATGCCATAGAATCGATCTTTGCCGAGTTTCGTGCTTAATTTCTGAAGTCGATCCTCTCTCCTCGCGAGGCCAACAACTTTAACGCCATGTTTTACTAAACCCACTGCAATTTTCTCTCCGATTCCGGAGCTAGCACCAGTCACAATTGCTACTTTTCCGTTCCAACGATCCATCGTTTGCTACACAATGATCTACACTGTTCTCGAGATGTAGCCGTTCATCATTTTATACTATGTTTCTGAACATACTTATTGCGATTTCTGCTAGTCATTGTAAGAGCTCTTCCTACCGCCTTGACATGATTCAGCAACTATTGAGTGTCTCTTAGGTGCGTATCATGCATGACACAATAAATGACAAGATGTAATAACAGGCCAGGTCAATAATATTTCGACACTTTAGAAGAAATAGCTTAATTATTATGTAACCGGTTGATAGAGTCGCCGATACGGTGATACAATAATCATTCTATATAAGCAAATCTTACGGGTCTGAAGTTTTGCGTACATCGTACAAGTCCTATATTGATTGATGTTTTGCCGAACGTAGAAAAGGACAGAAAGAAAAATAACACGATGGTTGTTTGCGTACATCAGTGATTCCCAAAGTGGGCGCCTTGTGGGTGTTGCAGTGATTCAGGGGGGCGGTGATTTTCGGAAATTTCTATCCCACTTCTTTGATTGAAGTCGACCGCGCGAGTGAGAGATCCGCAACGGAGTGAGAGGTCCGTGAAACCGAAGAACTAATAATATTTATGGTTGTCCGAACAGTTTAGTGAAAAGAGGACAGAACATGTATTATATGTATATTTACGATTTAAAAAACAAAAACCAGTCGAGTAGCATACCACCTCCGAAATAAGCAACTGGCCAGTCCCGAGCGTGTTGCTTATTTCGAGGCAATACTGTACTGGCTACTGGCAGCATTACCAGCAGATAACTCAAATAAAGGTTAGATTGTTGTGATATTGTCACATGCTAAAGTTAACTAACAAATAGTGTGACTATAATTGGTGAATATTATTTATTTATTTTGTAATAATTATATGTATGCGTTTTACAATTAATAATATATTTAATATATTTATTATTAATAAATATATAGTGATATTTATATACAAAATAAATACTGATGAAATAAATAAACATTTAGTCTGTTTTTTACAAAAATATTTCAAAAAGTGACTAAAAAAATATTATTAAAAATACCGTCTTAACCCTTTGAACCCTGACCTCTCTCCATTTTCGGCTCCGCTACTAACAATAAGCTCGACTTTAGGCGTAGACGACCGCCTACGCCTAAAATCGGGCTTGAATTAGACATAGAAGATTTGGTAAAAGATTTTCTAGAATTAAAAGCTAGGAAAATTCACTTTGTAGCGTACGAAAATAATGTAAAAGACGCGATCAAATAAAATAGAATGATTCGTGGAAAATCTGACATAAAATCTATTAGCAGACCCTTAGAAAAGTAGAGAGAGCGAGCGAAATATTATATAGCGTCGCGAAAATTGTAGAGAAGCGAAAGATCTAGAATAATCGAATTGCATCGAGACGCGAAAGATTGTTGGCTGCTCAGCGGAGCGGGAGGCAAGGCGCGTTACGCGAAGCCGCGAGCCGCGAGCCGCGAACCGGCGAACTTAGCGACGAACTGTTGATAGCGCGGCCGCGCGATAGCAACCGGCGAATATAAATTAGAGGCTCGCGACAGGAGCCGGCCTATTTGGCAGTCTGAGAGAGAGGACGAGGTAAGGACCATCGGCCGCTCTTAGACTAGCCTAGGGACTCCGGCAGGAGAGTTCGGCGATAATACCTGGACGCCTGCCTGGAGAAAGCTTTAGCTGGTTAGGGACTCCGGCAGGAGAGTTCGGCGATAATACCTGGACGCCTGCTCGGAGAATAGCTAGTAGGGTAACTCCGGCAGGAGAGTTCGGCGATAATACCTGGACGCCTGCCCGGAGAGTAGTTAGAAGGGAAACTCCAGCAGGAGAGTTCGGCGATAATACCTGGACGCCTGCTTGGAGTAAAATAGAACCTCCGGCGGGAGAGTACGGCGACAATTCCTGGACGCCCGCCTGGAGATGGTTAAAAGGTCTAAGACTCCGGCAGGAGAGTACGGCGAAACCTTCCTGGACGCCTGCCTGGAGAATAGGGGGAGAGTACGGGAGTTTGTTCCTGGACACTCGTCCGACATGGAGAGTTCGGTGAATATTCCTGGACGCCTGTCGGTCGAGAGAGGACAGAGCATCTCCTGGACGCCCCGGGTAAAGTACAGGAGAGTACGGGAGAATACTCCTGGTCGCCCGTTCGTTATGGAGAGTTCGGAGAAAACGCCTGGACGCCATTCGAACGGGAGAGAACAGAGTTACTCCTGGACGCCTGATTGATTAGAATCAAGTAGAACATATAGTCTTGCGATTTAGAAAGAGAGAGAAAGAGAGAGAGAGAGAGAGAGAGAGAAAAGAATTGTCCTTTGTACAAGATTCCTGTACCTCATCCTAACCTGTGCAATAAATCCTGTTTTCCAGATCTCCTTTATCCTTCAAACTCCAAAATCCTTAACCTGCTATTTTGCGAAAATCATGGCTACAACTTTTAATTATGATTTATTTAGGTTATATTTTATTTTTGCATAATATTTATTTGCCTTATTTTTCTTAATGAAATATAATATTTTCTAATACAATAAAAAAATTAAATTTGGATTTTCAGTATTTTTTTATTTTTGTTCGACTTAAAAATTAATTCATTTTTCTTTGGGGAGGCAAAGTTTCATCTCACCTATACACAGAATTCAGTAGAACTGTGCCTGTTTAACGGCTCCACAGGTAGTGGTGACAGATAGGCAGGCCGGAAAACCGGCCCATAGGGTTCAAAGGGTTAAACAATTGATTTTTTCTTATAATAATGGCTCAACCAAAGAAAAAATGTAGACAATATAATATCGAATATTTGAAATATGGCTTTATTGAGTCGCCTGTAAACAATACATTATCAATGTGCCTGATTTGTCAGAAAGTTTTATCAAACGAAGCTATGAAGCCTTCCAGACTACAAGAACATTTGATTAAAATTCATGGTGATAAAAAAGATAAAGATTTATGTTATTTTGGAACACTCAAAGAAAAATTTATCAAACAACCGACATTGGCAAAACTCTTTTCAACCGTAACCTCACAAGATGGTGATGGCCTGCTTGCTTCTTACAATATTTCGTTAATGATTACCAAATCGGGAAAACCTCATACTATTAGTGAAGAACTAATTATAAAGGCTATAAGTGAAGTAATACGTACTGTGCTACACAAGCCAGCATCTGATATTATCAAGAAAATTTCGTTGAGCAATAATACAGTTCAAAGAAGAATTGATGAAATGGCTCAAGATGTTGAAGATTTATTGTGTGGATATTTAAAAACATCTCGGTTTTCTATTCAGCTTGATGAGTCACTTTTGCCAGGAAATGAAGCTTTACTTTTAGCATACGTGCGGTTCACAAAGGAAGAACAAATTTTCCAAGAATTATTATGTACAAAATATTTGCAAACGGATACTAAAGGAGAATCAATATTTCATGAATTGTATGAGTTTTTTAAAGAAAAAGAAATACCTCTGAGTAATATCTTATCAGTAGCCACAGATGGTGCTTCAGCGATGGTAGGGCGCCACAGAGGTTTCCTTCCATATTTAAAAAAGGAGGTGCCGAATGAATTAACAGTACACTGTATCAGCCATCGTCAACGCCTACATAATTCATTACAATATGTAATTAAAGCTATCAACATAATCAGAAGCAAATCATTGAATGACAGATTATTTAAACAACTTTGCATTTAAAACGATGAAGAATTTAATCGTTTGCTGCTTTATACAGAAGTTCGATGGTTGTCAAAGGGTGTCTGTTTAGATAGGTTTTATAAACTGTTTAACTCGGTACTGGAGTTCTTGAAAGATAAAAATGATGCTTTACGATCCAATTTAGTTCAATCTAAAAGTGACATTGCTTACTTGACAGACTTGTTTCAAAAATTTAATGAAAGCAATCTTCAGCTTCAAGGTGATGAAGTGAATTTAATAAAAACAAAATCTGTTATTTCTGCATTTGTGACAAAACTTTTTCTGTACAACGAAACTTTGGACGAGGGAAATTCAGCCAGTTCCCAAATTTATCAAGAGCAGAAAATAAAGATGAAGACATTCTTTCTTATTGTGAGCACTTGGATACTCCCCATTCAGATTTTAATCAACGATTTGATGATATTTTGAAAATGAACATACCTGATTGGATTTTGGATCCTTTTTCAAGTGTAAATACAGAAGAATTTCCACAGTTACAAGAAGAACTGATGGAAGTAACTACAAATGATGAATTGAAATTTAAATTCAAAAGCGGCTACCAACAATTCTGGCTGTAAAAAGAGATCCCTACGGCTTATCCTAAAATATGGGTTGTAATTCAAAAGTTCTTAATTGCATTTCCTTCGTCATATTTAGTGGAACGTGGGTTCAGTGCGGTAAGCAATTTATTAAAAAAAAAAGAAACCAATTGCAAATAGTCAATCGCGGTGATTTAAGATTACTGCTGACGAAAATAGAGCCGAGAATTACTAAATTGGTAGCAGCACACCAGGTTCGTCCTTCTCATTAAGATGATTTCGAATATTTTCACTTTTTTTGTATTAAATTCTATTCTGAGTTCAATAAATAGTATCATAATTTCAATGTTCAATGTTTCTAATTTACACCTTTCTTTACTATATTTAACGAAAAAGGTAGAAACATTAATACATATATATTTTCTATTAGTTGCTATTAAAATGAAAAAAAAATTAATTTCCAGGGGGTGTTAAGTAATATTTTTTCTGGAAAGGGGGCGATAGGACAGAAAAGTTTGGGAACCACTGGCGTACATCGTAAAGGTGACTACATTTCGAGCGAAGGAGACCGAACGTAAACAAACAGTAACATATGGGTGGGACAATCCTAATGCAAGAATAAAACTGTTTTATTTTTCATCCATTTTTTATACAACTTTCTCCATCATATTCGTGACATTTTTCTGATTAAAATGAATCCAAACACGACGTAATTCGAGACATTTATTTGTAATTTCAAATGTTATGCGTACATCGATGATTTCAGAGTGAGCGTACATCTCAGAGGCGTCCTACGATAGATTTGTCGGGATCCATCCGTAATTAAAAATTTCCTTGCACTGTTAATAATTTTTATTTTTACAGATTATTAAAGTTATTAATACTATGTTTACGTCTATAAACATCTTTCATGCATACATATAATAACAATAATACATGTTATAATACTTACAATTTTGTCAATAGCTTTCCACATCACCCAGGAGGTACTATTGTTGATGCGCTTTTTTTTAAAGTGGTTTCCCCTATAGGCCTATTCCACTAATAGTGACTTGGCATGAAAACATTTTAATTTTCATGCGATATTCTGGGTCGCATGCACGATGCTACAAGGGATGGTATATCCACAGACAAATGCGAAGAATTCGTTCTCATCAACGATGATAACGATCTATCCGATAAACACGACCTTTTTTCTGTTTTTACATTCTTCATTTTAGAAAATGAACATTCGCATAAATATGTAGACCCAAACATAGAAAAAATTCGAATTCCAAAATTTCGAAGTACCGGATAATTCGAATTATCTAAAATTTTTAAAAATTCAGTCCCTTTTTCTAACCGCGCTTTTAAAGAAATATCGGTTTGTAAATCGGAAAGTTCTGCTTGAAATTCTAAACTTTGTTCCCCGATTGGAACAGTGAGGGGATTTTCGAAAAGAATTAAGTCGTTTCTAAGCGTTTCGAAGTCATTGAAACGCGTATCAAATTGACTTATTAATGACTCGATGATATTCATGTGCCTTTTGAAATTGCAATTTGTGCCGTATTCCTCCAAGAGAATCTGGCAGGATGGAAAAAAGTGAAAAATCTGAGTTTCTAATTGACTTTTAAATAATTTCAATTTTGTACGAAAAGAATCGGCATTACACTAACTAATTGAGAAATAACCTGGTTGGTCTTTTGCAGCTTTAAATTTAAAATATTTAAATGGTTTGTCATGTCTGTTATGAGCGCAAGCTCGCAAAGCGAGTCTATATCCTCGAAAAAAAATTTTAAATCTTCATATTTGTCGATAAAATTTTCTTGCAAGAAAAGAAAGATCTCTTTTCTTATTGCAAAGAATTTTTCTAAACACTTTCCTGCACTAAGCCACCGAACTTCGCAATGTAGGGGCACATCTGTGTATGTTGCGTTATGTTCTTGGAGAAATTGTTGAAACTTTCTATGACTAAGAAATTTTTGACCACCCTTAATAATATTAATAATTTTTGCAACCGTTGCATCGCTATTGATAGTTTAACAACTTTCCCACATAACGCTTCTTGATGAATTATGCAATGAATGACAGGGAACTTAAAACCTCGCTGCCTTATTTGACCGAACAATCCATGTTTTTTGCCAATCATTGCTTGTGCACTATCGGTAACGATAACTGAACATTTCTCGAAATTAGTATTAAATTTTTCTAACGTTTGTTCTACAGCTTTGAAAATGTGGACGCCTGTAGTTCTGGAATGTAACGGAACGAAATCTAAAAGCTCCTCGACATGTGAAAAATCGTTTTGCACGATTCGAGTAAAAATACTCAATTGATTTACATGTCGATTATCGGTGCTTTCATCTAGACATAACGAAAAAAAGGCACAAGATGATATGAGGGATTTTAATTTATTTTCTAACGAGAAAGCTATATCATTTATTCGGGACTGTACTACTTTATCACTTAAGGGAATGCTAGCAGCTTGTTCAAGAGTCAATGAATTTCCAAATGACTCTACTGCTGCGATGAGGCATTCCTTTACAAATTTTCCTTCCGAAAATGGTTTCGAATTTTTTGCGATTAAGCTAGAAATTGCATATGAAGCTTTGACAGCTTTTTCTGAATATGTTGCATTATTGGTATTCGAACTATAACCTTCTTGATAAACCAATTTTAATCCTTCGATTAAATTAAATTTATCTTCATTCGCGTACGTCGAATATTCATGCGAATGCTTAGTCTCATAATGCCTAACTAGAATGTATTTTTTGACTACACTGGGCTTATACCCACACAGAAGACAGACGACTTTATTATTAATTCGTGTGAGGAAGATTTCTTCCCATACCTTATCGAAATGCTGGGCGTATCTCTGCTCGCTATCCATTTTTCCAAAAACACTTATGTTACCGCGCGGTCAAAATGATCGATTTAAATTGTTGAAAGAAACCTTTCTTCGTATGCGCACGTCACACGCAGAATTAACGATAGTGAAAAAACAAGTTGATGTTAAATATAACACTTAGAATATTTAATGAAACCACAAATAAATTGAATATATGTTTTTTACAAAATATGTCGGACGGCAACTTAGATGATAATTAGATGATGTTAGTTTGCTAGTATGTTTGAATCTATTTTCTGTCGCGAACATTTCTTCCGAGGTAAACTTTATTTTGGAATGGGACTTTTTGTAACAACGCTTCGGATTGGTCAATTAGTTTAGGTCGGTAATAATTTTAGAATTTTTGGGTTTTTTCCAAATCTGTGACCGGTGACCCTTTTTATGGCCATTTTATATTGCGGGTAATAACGTCGTTCAGTTTTAACTATTATTTACAATTTTTACCTTTACTGCCTTGGGACATGTTTTCTCTTTGAAATATGAGTTTAAATTGCTTTACTTTAACTGAACATTCAATATTTTCTCAATGCTTTTAGGGGGGTCACAGGTCACCAAGCGGACTGTGAATTTTTGTTTTTACTTTTGTTACGCAGTAACAACCCAGAATCTAGAATAAGATTTTTTACTTACACCGTCACAGCAACACAAAATTTCGTAATTCTGTGGATATACCATCCCTTGTAGCATCGTGCAAACGACCCAGAATATCGCATGAAAATTAAAATGTTTTCCTGCAAAGTCACTATCGTTTTTCTTAGCATTTAGTGGAATAGGCCTATAGGGGAAATCACTTAAAAAAAAAGCGCATCAACAATAGTACCTCCTGGGTGATGTCGAAAGCTATTGACAAAATTGTAAGTATTATAACATGTATTATTGTTATTATATGTATGCATGAAAGATGTTTATAGACGTAAATATAGTATTAATAACTTTAATAATCTGTAAAAATAAAAATTATTAACAGTGCAAGGAAATTTTTAATTACGGATGGATCCCGACAAATCTATCGTAGGACGCCCCTGAGATTCTACGTTACGCGTGCGATCGGCGGCTCGGCCGTCGGCTAGAGCGGGAGTGGGGGTACAGTAGTCGGTTACCCCGTAATCGGCCCGAAATGTGCAAGTAACTCCGAGCACTGATTTAAAGGATCCGACCGGACGATTGGGGCGATGGGCCCTTGACATGCAACAATACTCTTTTTCTATTGAACATCGCAAGGGGGCCCTCCACCACGTCCCGGATGCACTTTCGCGTGTCATAGTACCCCCGGGCGGCGTTATCGCTGAAGAGCCTACTGCTCACGATCTCCTGGCGGCCCTCAAGTAGAATCACACCCCGCGTCGTACCCCGATTGACGAATTGAGGACGGACGTCTGTATTACCATCGTCCGTCTCCCACGCGCGAAATTATCGGCGAGGATGACGATGCGTGGATGTTGGTTCTCCCCGAGGATCTTTGAGAAAAGGCCATTTGAAATGCCCATAATCCTACGGCCGCCGGCCACCCAGGTATTGATAAAACTTACCAAAGGGTAAGCCAAGAGTTTTACTGGCCGGGGATGTTCCGAGACATCCGCCAATTTGTGCAGCGATGTCCCGTGTGACAACAGCACAAGGCCGGCGAATACCCGAACGGCCTTGGGCCGTGGAATCTGCCGATGTAATGGGCCCTTTTCCGCTCGGGCGTGATCAGCCTCGGTGCGTTGTAGTCTTTTTGGACAATTTTACTAAATGGGTGGAGTGTAAGGCGCTCCGAAATGCTACGGGGTCAACTATCTAACAGCTTTCGAAGACCTCGTGGTATTTCGTTGGGGAGCCCCTGAAATACTCCTCACTGACAACGGTACCGAGTGCTGCATCAAAGATATCGATACCGCTTTGACAGAATGGGGAATCACACGTTATACGATTCCCCCGTATCACGCGCAAGCGAATCCGGTGGAGCGAGTTAATCGCGTCCTGAAGACGATGATTTTTTCATTCATCAAAAAGGACCACCGTGACTGGAAAGTGCACTTACACGAATTCCGATTCGCTGTTAATATCGCTGTGCATTCCTCAGCCGGCGATTCTCCAGCAGTGCTCAACTTTGGAAGAGCTCCTCGGCAGGTCGGCAGTCTTCGCCGCGCCATGGAAGGAGAACCCCTTCTCTTCCGCGGAGATCCGCAGGCTTGGGCACAGCGAACGCGTCGCTTGTGGTTGTTACACGATCTAGTAAGAGAACAATTGGAACATGCACACAAGCGACAAGCGAAATATTACGATGTGCGCCACAGAAATGCCCAATACCGGGTAGGAGATTTAGTTTGGCGGCGAAATAGGGTTCTTTCATCCGCCGCGGAAAACGTGGCCGCGAAGCTGTTGGCAGCTTACGCTGGCCCGTTCCGCATAAAAAAAGTCCTGTCGCCGGTTGTGTGTGAGTTGGAGACGTGCGGAACACGGATGATTCCGAAGGTGCACGTTTCCGATTTGAAGCCGTTCGTCGGTAACGATCACGACGACCGCCCTTTACCGACCCCTTCTAACCGTTTTTGCCAATCCAGGATGCAACGACAGGGAAGAAGGGGAGGCCGGAATCTGGTACCCCGCAAGCGGCCGCAGCCGTACCTGCCCGACGCGAGATTCGATCCTTCGCCCAGGACGACCCCGGGGAAACACGCGGCCAAGAACAAAAGAAGGAAAGAAAACCAGAGGAGACAGGCCGCCAGGAGGAAATCCGTCACAGCAGCGCCCGCCTCCGAGAAAAGGGGGCGCGGCGGGAAACGCAAGGCGAACGGCTCCAAAAAGGGCGCGGCGCCCATCGCCTCCGCCCGGCAGCAATGAAGGGTCCGCCGCGGAGCGGACTAGTAGCCGGCCAAGCGCCCGCGCCTAGCGGCAGAGGCGCCCAGCGCGGCGGCCGTAGCAGCCGCAGCTTCGGTCCCCAGTGGTCAGACGGGGGATATCCTGACAACCACGGCCCAATTCATCGCCCTGATGAATAGCCTGGTCAAACCCCCGTCAGCCGGGGGTCCACAGTTTTCTCTTTTTTTTTCTTTCTTTCTTTGATCTTGTATATTAATTCTCGTGTCTTGCTTTACTTTCCTTTTTTTTTTCTTTCTCTGTTCTTTTTTTTTGTTTCGTCTGAATCTGCGTGTATCGTGGGAACGAGACCCCAGCCGCAGCGATTTTTTTGTTTAAGAGGATTACACCCGCTTCTGTCCAGGTAGGAATTTGCCTCCTGGCGATTGAGCCGTTATATTTTGTGGTGTGTGTGAGCGTGTGCGTGAGAGGGTGGTCCCCGGCGACAGGACCACCAACCCCGGCGGCGAGGACCCTAAAAGCCGTGCCTTACGTTCCGTTTCGTTTTTCCGCGCCCCCGCGTCGCGTCACGCCGTGTCGTACCGGTCTAGGACCAGCGTCCCCTCTCTGTCCACACCACCGAGAGGGTGTGCTCCCACTTCGCGTGCGCTCGCGATTCCGTTCGACGGACAGAATCCGCTTGTCCTACCTTCCACTTCTTTTTTGTATCGTGAGCCCCCCCGACGCGAAACCCCTTTCGCACTTGGCGACAGCGTACCCTCTTCCCGACCGTACGTTGTACCGCGAGGGGCTCAGCGTTTTCCGAATTTCCGCGGCCCGTTTAGGCCGGAATAAAATCAATCGTTACCAGATACTCGCGCGTCTTCTATTGTTTCTTTTTTATCGACCCCCTCTGATTTCCGCTCCCGAACGAGCTGCCAGAAGGGCGTATTATAAGCACTGGCGCCCGGATTAAAAATCGTCCGTGGATTGTGGACATCGGTAAGCGGAGGGCCACTTTCCCTGGTCGCCCTCCCCCGCAGGGAACCTTTCCTTCGTTCCCTGAACCAATACGTCACAATTTATATTAAATTGATTCGTATTTTTTAGGCGAAGAAAGCGGGAAGCATGGTGCAACGAGGCAGGATACATATTATCGTATTACTAATTTGGAGCAACCCATTTTTTTATAAATGATAAGTATTATCAAAATTATATCGTGTTTGGTTTCGTTTTAATCGGAAAAACCACACGATTATGTTAAAAAAGTTTGCAGTCAAAAAAATGTAAAAATTAAATAATTTTATGCAGCTGAGCGCGATCGTGATCAAGTGCCTATGCGCCGGGACAGTCTAAACGTTTAATAAGAAGCCGTTACGACAAAACTCAGTTAAATAATGAACAGAACAGTTACAACTAATGTTCACTTATTCATTTTTCGTGAATACGCGATAAGCAAATTTGAATCAGACTCACCTATTGTTTAAAAATAATCCTGTTCCAGTAATATTGTGTTTTCGGGATTTCATCGATCCTAATCTTTTGTAAAAAGGCACACTGCACAATATCTAATATCACAACCTTGTCAGTGAACTCATTTCACTTCACTGTCACTTCTAATTGGTATTTTTAACTGTAATATTCTGCTACCACTGTTCACTAATATCCTAATGAAATAATCACAGATAAAGAACGCGAATGAAAACGCGTGAACGATTGTTCATAAATAATTTTAGCGACTTTTTATTTTCTCTTTTGATGTTGAACACCCGACGATCTGTTCTAAACTGCCGAACGCAACGCGATGAACATCTTCGACTGGAAATTTAGACAACAGTCCATTGCAACAAGGGTGTTTGACATTCGAACGAAAGTGGGAGTATGCCTTTCTTTATAAAAATGCGAAAACCGTTTTTGCCTTTTAGAAAGGGAAAGGGACAAAGTTTTTCTCGGACGCCTATGAAGCGACCGTCGAGCGAGCAAAACGGAGCCGTTTAATTGTTTTATGATTCTTTGCCTGGACGGTCCGAACGGCCGAAGACGATGTCCAGAATTCTTACTTTCTTTAGACTCGGCACATTTGGAGTCACGATCGGCAGTTTAGAACAGAACGTTCGAAGCGAAACATTAAAGAGAAAAAATCACTGAAATTATTTTCGGATAATCGTTCACGCGTCTTCGCTTGTTCATCCATCGTTACATTAGGAAATTAGTGAAAAGTGATAACAAAATATTGCAGTGAATAGTGATAATAAAAAATAATAGTGAAGTGAACCGGCAGTGATATCAGTTATTGTGGGTTGCGTATTATTTTTACGAATAGTTAGAATAAATGGAACGATCTAGTTACGAAGATCCATTTTCAATCTAGCAAGATTATCTTTAAACAATTGGTGAGTGTTAGTTTAACGGTTAATAAGTTTTGCGAAAATTTAAAATTACAGAAATTTAATTTGCTCGGTTTCTAGTCATTACACATAACTAATTCCGTTCCTCCTTCATAAGGAATGAGTAATTGAAGACTATTTTCAATTATTCTGTTCATTATTTAACTGAGTTTCGATGTAAAGACTTCTCGTTAGATGATAGACTATTCCGAGGCAAAGGCACTTGATCATGATCGCGCCCAGCTGCAAGGCTCGAAGCTGTCGCTCTCGCTTCTGGGCGCGCGTAATCCCTGCGCTCTGATTGGTCCGTGTTTTTCCTTAATAATTCGAAAACGAAGCTTCAAACCCCATTTTTGCAAAGGGAAATCTTGTTCAGAATGACGTCCTCTACCACCCCTTTCCGGGAGTAACACCTGTCGTGGGACACCCTGTATAGACAGTAATATATTGTCACATATTGTTTATAACATTTGTTCTTTTTTACTTCATATTGCATAATTCTTAATAATAATTCCATGCCCGGCAACACTTTAAATATCAAGCACCCACCTCTTACGCTACGTATGCCGGTCCTGCTACCCGAGATGGCACGACAATGAAGCGGCCATCTTGTAATACAAACCGTCAAAATTTATCAATAAAATCATTCCCAGAAATTGTCGCGAAGAAGCAATATCTTCTTCTGCGTCCAAATACAAAATATTCTGCACATTCCACTTAATAGTCATATTGAACCGGATTTTGCGATTTCGTTCTAAAAACTGCACAACGAACAAAAAAATATTTTAACATTTTTTTTACAGTTTTTAGAGCGAAATCGCAAAATCCGGTTGAATACGACTATTAAGTAGAGTCTAAAGAATATCTCTGAAAAAAAGTATGACAAAATATTGCTTTTTAGCTTCAAAAGTTTGGAATGACTTAGTCGTGTTTTTGACAAATTTTAATCTACTATCCTTGTCTCGCCTAACCAAACATACATAAGATAGACAAAGGTCGTCAGAACTTCTGCGAGTTACCGCATGAGGGCATTAAAGTCACGCCTAGGGACCTTACTCAGTGTTGTAGACCCGAACGCAAACTTCTAAACCATATTTAGACCCTAAACATAATAGACCCGAATTGTAGACCCGAACGCAAACCATACCCTTAACTTCTTTGATAATTTCAGTAGTGAACAACTTTTGTTTCCACAGAGTTCACGAAACGTTGAAGAATAGTAAATATAGTTTTATTACGCTATCGTTTTATCTATCGCATATTATACTTCTCGTTTCACTAAGAGAACTCCGCGAAATAATATTAACGTATCTGTAATACGTTTACATATTTGTAGAAAGTACGTCTTACATCCCATACTGAGCTTCCATATTAGTAAAGTCCTAATGATGTATTACATTTGAATTTTTTTCGCATAATTGAATGACAATTTTTTACATATTTCGAAATATATGCACTAAAGCCCTTAAACTACATTATTCATTTATATTATTACCTAAGTTGAACTCTTCAAAAGAAATAACGGAATCATGTGACATAAGATAGTCAAAATCATACACTGAAATTGTAAAAATTGAAGGTTTCATACTGTTTCTAATTCTAATTGAAGATTTAATTAATAATTAAATCTAATTAAAGAAGTAAGTAATATTTTTAAAAATATAAAACCAGTAGTAAATAATGTCTATAAAGACAAGGTTTATAAAACAGGTGGCAGCGGCTTTAGTTAAAAATGCATTCAGCAAAAAGATACAATTGTTGTTAAATCTTTATCATGTTTTGCAGTTAAACAATTTTATAAAACTCTACTTACAGTTTCTGCCAATGGAAAAGTACTATCCTCTTATAATCTGAGATGTAACAATTGACTTCTGGGACAGTGGATACAGAAGTTTCTCTTCAGACTAAATGATGTTTCGGCATCGCCGTAGCGTCTGGAAAATGAAAAAGTAAATACTTTAGGAAACAATATAAATTACGAAAATGTCAATGCATGTATAAATGTATTATGTCCGTGTGTTAATTACTGTAGATAAGTAGACATTAGCCCACATAAGTACTGACACAGCGGCACCATGTACAATGTGGAAAAGTTATTTATTATATACCGTATAGTGTAATTCTACATCCCTAGATCGACGAAACTGTAAAGAAACGTGACCATAAAATTGATCTTAACGCTTAAATTCAAGGTCAAATTTTTGTATCGTATAGTACCCATTCGTTGAATAAAATATCTGAAGAAAATCCATGTATTAGAATTCAACCGTTCTGTTGAAAAATAATGTTAAAGCTTCATTACTGATTTTATTAATAATATAAGATGGAAACAATAATCGCGATACAACCAAAAAGGACACAATTCTACATGAAAAAATAAAAGATGTGATATGAAATTTTTTTGTGCAATGCGTAGTTTTTGAAAAAAATCGATCTAGAGCATTCTGTTACAAATTATTTTTGCGACGACAGACAAGTCACATTTAATCGTATGTATATCTGATAAGTTATCGAAATTGATTTTCATAAAAATTAAGTATCGTACGAAAAATACAACTTCGTATATTTTACTTATTTCTTTTACATAATTTATTCTATATTGTCAAAAAAATCGATAATGAAACTTTAACATTATTTTCGAAGAGAACGATCGAGTCCTGGTCTATGTTTACTTTTGGACATTTTATTCGCTTAGCGAGTACATATCTACTATAAAACACGATATTAAATAAATTTACTCTGTCATTTCTATTTACAGATCATTACCGATCCTGAACTATAGAATCACGCTGTGCGGTTCATGATAAATCATGTTTTATGTTTTGCTTGTAAATTACAATAAACGTATTTAATTATAATTTCACACCATCTGAATATAAAAGAATATAATATAATTCGTAAACTAGAAAGTTGAACGTAGGCCATTGAAGGGAACTGTTAAAGCAATAAACAGTTCGCAGACTATATTGACGAAGGGGGTCCTAAGGCTAGAAGGGGTATTCTTATTGTAACCGTCTTAGCGATAGCAAGGCAATTATGTTTAACGCGTAGTAAGGCGCGAATGCCGTCATTTAATATCGCCGCCGGTAGAGGGCGACGACCGCGACTGCGGAAGAATCGGCGACCGCGGTAATATATAAGACCGAGCCGCGGGCGCACTCTCCGGAGAGCACCAGGCAACCGAGCGAGCGACTGCGAACCGTTAGAACCGCTTTCAAACCGCTAAAACCGTGCCAGGCTCTCTTGTAATTTTTGTATCTCTATACTTCCTCCATGGAGGGCACCAGAACGAGTGCGGAAGCAGCGCTCTGGGGCGCACAGACTCCGATCCACCGACCCGGCGTCGTAGCTCGATCTACGAAACACGGGTCATCCCGACCGCCGAGGAACACGGAGTTCGTGTCCTCGGGCAACCACAGTCATCCGCCAGGGAAGGGTCGCGAGCGTATCACAGCGGCCCGACCTCCATATCGGCAAAAGGTGTTACTCCTTTTCCTGCGCTCCCCCTACCGACTGCGAATCATTGTAAAATAGCGATTAGTTTATAAGCCGCGTTGCGTTTTGCGTTTCGTCAATTCCGCGTTTCGTCCAGTCCGCGTTTTGTACATAAACCCGCGTTACTCCGGGACCGAACCCCGGATAGCCGACTGACTATCGGCAAAAATAAATAAAACGATTACAAACTCCAACTGCAAAACCTGCAACAAGCAGTACAACAAAACGCATACAACATCCTCCTACTTTCCCAAAAAAGTCCACTACTCTCAAACCAAATTCAAAATGTATAGTTCACCCTTACCTGCCACAGATAGAAAGATCAATTTAATAGCCCTGAATGTAAAATCCCTAATATCCAACCAGAAAAGATCAAGCCTACTCCAACTCATAAACAAACACAGCCCTGACATCATCCTCCTAGGAGAAACTAAACTCAACAGCAGACACAAACTCTCTTACACAAATTACGAACTCCATAGATACGACAGAAAAAACGCACTACAAGGTGGAGGAACAGTCATCCTAATTAAAAACACAATTAAACATAAAAGAATCCACCTTTCCTCACACACCAACAACCAGGTACTCGAATCAACCATCATAAAAATTAACCTTCCTAACCAGGAAAACCTCCTAGTCATATCCGCCTACGCCTCAGGCAACAATAAGAAGGAATTCATACCAGAATTAGAAAATTTATTCAAAGACCTAAACATGTCAAATCCAAACACCTACTACATATTAGCGGGAGACCTCAACGCAAAACACACAGACTGGAAACAACACGTCCATCAACAGCAGAAGCTCAAGCCTAAAAAAATGGCTCAGCCAAAACGAAACAAAATTCAACATCCATCTACGCAGCTCCTTCCTACCCTCCTATCCCAACGGAAACTCTTTCATCGATCTGTGCCTACACGATGCCCGGTTACAATTTCATAATCTAATCGGCAGCAACCGGAAAACGATACCCTTCGACAGCGATCACAACGCCCTTATCTTCTTCACCTCAATAAAAAACATTGCTCACCTGCCCCACATATCCCCGGAAAGGAGACCCAACTACGCAAAAACAGACTGGCAGAAATTCAAAAGAACAGCATCCCTAGAGATCCAAAATATAAAAATCCCACACGACAGAAACTTAACTAACCACGAAATAGACGAGGGCTTACAACGCTTAGAATCCGCCCTGCAAACCGCAATAGACAAAGCAATCCCAAAAACCAAATCCCCGAACGCCTCAGAGATCTACTCAAACAAAAAAATCAAAAACCTACAAAAAAAGCGAAAACTACATCCTAACACAAATCAACACACTTAACATATCCAACAATCACTCAGACTCCCCACTAAGAAACACACTTACAACACTACTTAAAGACATTAAGATAAAAATAGCAGCTGAGTTCAGAAAATCAATAAACAACCACTGGAAAAGCAAAATCATCCAGATTTCCCAAAAGGGACCCACAAACCCCTTCCTGCAAATAAGCAACATCTTCAAAACCAAAGGCACCTCCACAAACATTGAAGCCCTCCAAATCGATAGTAACGATCACATCCTTATCAATTCAGCAGAAATAGACGCCTCATCACAGACCCATAACTCCAGCAACAACCTAATAATAACAGTCCCGTCAGCTAAACTAAACATACTAGGAGCTCACTTCGAGCGAACACATAATCAAAATATCCACATGGGCACACCCCAACTAAACTCATTAATAAAGCAAAGAACCTCCAAAACAAAAAAACAATTTGCCAAAGAAACCTCCACCCACCGAACCATAACCTCCTTCTCACCAGACTCTCCAGCCTACAAACCCAATCTCGACAACCCTGAAAACTTCTTCACATCCCAAAACGAAATCGTAAGCATCCTGAAAAACCTCAATAACAAAAAATCGGCTAGTTTGGATAGAATCCAAAACGTCATCCTCAAAAAACTCCCAGGCAAATTCATCTTCCTCTACACCACCCTCTTTAACAATGCACTCAACGACGGTTACTTCCCTAAAGACTGGAAAACAGCCAAAGTAATAGCACGGAAAAAAAAAGGAAAAGTTGACAGAAACCCGGCAAACTACAGACCGATAAGCCTTCTTTCCAACATCAACAAAATTTTTGAAAAAATTCTCCTCAAATCAATGTCCGCCCATGTGAAAAAACACGACATCCTCCCCCAATTCCAATTCGGCTTCCGTAGCAAAAGCTCCACGATTCATGCCATAAATAAACTTACCTCCGACGTAAACGAAGCCCTTAACTAAAACCTATGCGTAGGAGCCTGCCTAATAGACTTGGAAAAAGCCTTTGACACAGTGTGGCACGAAGGGCTCCTATTCAAATTAGAAAAATATAAATTTCCCCCCTACCTCACCAAAATCATCTGGAGTATGATACAAGGCAAAAAATTCACACTAAGAGAGGGATTTCACAAATCATCTAAATCCTTCTCCGTGGCAAACGAACTCCAACAAGGCACAGTCCTCTCGCCAATTCTCTTTAACATATACACAGCCGTGCTACTAAATCTATTCACCCTAAACACAAAGGACCTAAAAGCAATAGCCTTCGCAGATGATTTAATTATATACTGCATAGACAGAGACTCAACAAAAATTCAACATAGACTATAATCCCTTTTCGAGAAAATTAACTCTTTTTATGCAAACTGGAAACTTAAAATCAACGCAAACAAATGCGAATCTATATTATTTCGCCTAATCCTAAAAAACACCTGCAGAAACACCATGCAAAATTGGAAAAAGTTCCAACTAAGAGAATCAACAAATTTCTCAACACTCATCCCAAACAAACAAACAGTAAAATATCTCAGAATAACACTGGACATCAACCTAAAATACTTCACTCACCTGGACATTCAATTAGCCAGAGCGAAAGCCACCTTTAAATCCCTGTCAAGGATATTCCTATCCAAATACCTAGATAGAAACATCAAAACCCTATGCTACACCGCAATGATACGCCCAATCATAACTTACGCATGCCCTATCTGGGTCAACATCCCCAACTACAAAATGGAAGAACTTAGAATACTTGAGAGACACTGCCTAAGAACCTGCCTCAACCTCAGAAAAACTATAGATTCTAACTTTAAGAAAAACTACTGAACACGGCAAACATTCACCGCATAGACACCCATATCATTAAATTATGCAGGAACTATTTCTCCAACTCACCCAAATCACCCGAACACCCTTTACTCACAGAACTCCTTCAAAAACTACATGCCAACAAACAATACATAATAAAATCAATGAACACCGGATATACACCCCCAGAGATCTTCCCATGCCTAGACCGTAACAGTTTCATATCCAGCACAAACAACATCCCATTATTACACCACGTCCAAAGAAACCAAAATACCAAAGCAGTCCAATTCATCCCATCACCAAACCACCTCCTCAACTCACTGAAATACTGCACACAGATCTCCATCAGAGATAAAAAAGAAAATCCCCAAAACAACCAAAAATACTGGTGGCTGCAAAACCAAAGCGCGCATATCATCCCCCACATAACCCCAGCGGAACTACACACACGCCAAAACCAAAACTAACGTATCGATACACAAATGTAAATATGTAAATTTGTAAATACCTCATTTTAGTTTTTATTTTTAGTTCTTAGTTTTTGTTATATTTTAAAGATTATCGTTAAGTTTTTGTATAGTTGTTAATAAGCTAATTCTTAAGTTTACCGAAAATGTGCACCTATCTCTAACGCCTTAATAAAAATAACATGGCTAGGTGCCCCAAAGGAAAAAAGAAATCAATTATCCCATTAAGACCCACTCACAGAAACCAAAAAGCACCCAAATAATTTAAGTCGTTGAGCGCTTTAGCCATAAGACTAATAAACCAAAGAAACAAACTGTTATAATTATGTTCGTTTTATATAACCTAAATGTATGTAAATGTTGGCTTGTTGAATAAACGGATTTTATAAAAAAAAAAAAAACTAGTTAGGATATAGAACTTCGCGTGCTGATGGCTTTTTTCATATCAAAGTGTAACATGTGGAAAGCAAAATTCAAGAAAACGCGTGCGACGAAAATAAATAAAAAGACAAAACAGAAACAAACTATATTCTCAATTTGTCATTCGTTAAATAAATTATGAATCCACGAGATTCAATGAAATATGTTTACTGTAGCGGTACATGGTTCGCAACGTTAGTAAAAAATAGCATTGACCATTTACAGATGTGTAGGTATAGGCAATTAAGTCTACCCTGAACTCTGTAAGCTGGCGAAATTATTTTATACTTTTTAGACGTGCGTAGCTGAATAGGCTACCCTACCATAAACGTTGCCAGCCATGTCCTGTTACGGTTCGTTAGGCCACATGGTCAGCGCGAGCCGGAAGGAAACTTTCGATTGACGAAATTGTAATTTACGGTATCTTCCCCTGCCGAAAATCAGAGGACTCTGGAGTAGGAAGATGACTCCACCCTCTAAGATTTCTAGAGGTAACGCCTTTTCCGAAGCAAAATATATACCGTGGCAAGGCGTCGAAAAAATCCATTGCCAGTCAAATCTCCGATATCACTTTTAACTCTACCTTCCGAATAAAAGACCCTTGCAAACATAACCGTCGTGAGTACTTCAATTACCTACCTCGCGACATTTACAAACACCTTAGAAAATGAATTGAAACATTGTATAGTGATACGAAAATTCTAGAGCGTCTGTTAATAACGGCGACCGCGTCTAGCAGTCAGCGCATAGAAAAAGTGGTTTGTGGTAGGAACTAGTTCAATTCGCTGTTTCGAGAGAGAGGACAAGGTAAGAACCAACGGCAGCTCTTGAACCAATTCAAGGACTTCGGCAAGAAAGTGCAGCGAAAATTCCTGGACGCCTGCTATCAGTCAAGAAAGGACATAACATCTCCTGGACATCTATATTATAATGAAGGAGAGTACAGGAAGATGTTCCTGGTCGCCCGTTAGATATGTAGAGTTCATTTTACATTAATTTTATAAAGTCTATGTTCCTCGGCATACGTTCTAATTCTTAAATCAATCGTGTCCTTCACAACTCCATATTACTGATCTGTTACTAATACCATGGCCACAAGACGTTATTTTAATATTTTATTAACTTTTTTAATATTTACAAAAATAAGTTGAATATGAAAACTAAACAAATGCTGTATTTCTAAAATGACATAGTATATTATATTTAACATTATTAACTTAAATAACACAAAAAGTACATAATTGAAATATCAAAATAATGTTATAATTTTAAAATATTTAGAAAAAATCCATGATAGTAATTAGACAATCGTTAACAATAGTCATTATTTTGCTTTCTCGATCAATTATCGCTTATAAAAATAAATATATAAATAAAAATTAGGAGGACTAAAGTAGTTTATCTAATTCATTTATTTAAAAGACGGTGTTTTTTATAAGAAATAGAAAAATAATTGCTGCCGGGTTCATGGATGTCAGGATTTTGGCTCTCGAGCTTATGGGCGTCAAGATTATGGGAGCCACACATGTTTAACACATTGACCACCATGGTGGTAATATGTGACCAACGCTGCAAATGTAGTTAAATTTATTATTTATAATAAAAGCAAACAAAAGAAACTTTGGAGACTTAATATTGAAATAATGTTATACTCTAATTGATTAAAAGATGAAACTGAAAAATTAAGTGCCTTGTTCTTAATCTTGTCTCCTTGATTAGAATTAACTGATCACAACTATAATATTAAAACAGACAAAGGAATGTTTTCGCTCAAAAATACTAACAAAACGACACTAACAGAAAATTGTTTGATATTTCTATCAACATCCTTCGCAAACCTATAAAAGTTAAGAAAACTTGAGGTTTTCGAGTTACCACAAAGTATACTTTATAAGACAAGATTAACAGAAAATACAACTTTTACAGAATCAACTGTTAGTTTTTACGTCAAATATCTGCCTGAAAAGGATTTTACTATCTGCCTGGTCGTATTGTAATAAAATTGTGTTGATATTAATAATGTGAGTGTGACAAAGCAGAACATATGTTAATAATATTTTAAGAATGAAAGTAATACCAGAACAGATATATCCAATGTAAGATTACCAGATGCCTCGATTTTTTTAAATTTGCCCCGATTTTTGATTCGATGTCCTTATGTCTTCAAGATGTATTTTCAAAACTATTGCGTGTTCCATCTTTCAAATATTCACAATTTTTAAATTTAATTTATTATTTTATTGCATTTACAACTGTTGCGGTTAAATTATCAGTACAAAAAGAATGCTCTCCGTTCTTCTCTCCGAATACAAAAAGAATGCTCTTCGAGAATGCTTTACGTTCTTCTGTACAAGATAAAAGTAAAAAACAAATCATTAGTGTAGTAATTTATCAATAAAAATTTGATTCTTCGTGAGCAGCTTCAAAAATGTAATACATAAAATGTGACATTATAATTATAAAAAATTCCTTAATTGATATTTATTTATAGGGCATAATTCTTTACTTGCAATGTATGTCATTGTTTACTTACATTGTATGAAAACGTATTCTTATACATTACAAATGTAATTTGCTTTGTTCATTTGTTTACGTTTGCACAAACTGAAACCTACTTTTCAGTTACATCGACTTGGTCATCATAATTTAGTTATAAACTAACAAGAAAATGTATTTTATTTTATTTCTACGAAAAACAAACCTATGAAAGTTACTTCTATGCTTGGATGCGTTTTGTCATTATCGATAACAGAGAGTAAAACATTTAACAAGTTTAGTTGAGTTAGTGAGCACAAGATGGCGTTTAGTAGTCGTGTCTGTAGCTAACTTGCTGTCGGTAAAATCAATTCCTATATATGTAGATAAGATCAATTTGTAATTAATTTTAAAACTTCATGTAAAAATTCTTTTGTTGCAAATATGATATTCTTTTTGTAAATAATCAGTTCGAAACGGAGAATTATTGCGAAAGCATTAAAAATATTCGTTATCAAACTTTTCATTAATTAAATAATTTATAATTGGAATTTAAAGTTTAAAGTTTGTGTATGTAGATGTGTAGATATCAATTTAATGACATTCACGTGCTTTCTCATTAACTGAGTGATAATCTTAATTAAAAAGATTGACAATGTGGAATCGAGGTAAGAGGCTAACGTCAGATTGACATATTATTAGAAACTATTGTCGAAATTCTGTTCTAAGATTAAACACTTCATACAATAATACATTACACAGGGAAGAAAGTATATTCTTACAAACACTACAAACATCCGTAACTATCCTAGTTGAATTAATACACAAAAAAGTTTAAAACTGAATAAGAACTGATAACAGACATTTTTTAATTTTCAAGATATGAAAACAAAAAAGAAATTTTAATGTTATAAAGAAAATTTTTAGGAACAAATTGTATACGCAATTTGAAATTTTTTGTCCGAACTACGGAACAATTTCCAATGTTGGAAAAAATTATTTTTCTTTTACAGTATGGAACTTGTCAATTGGACAAAAAAAATTTATTATAAAACATGTAAGGATGAAATTATCAACAAAATAACCTGCATAAAGTTAAAATTAATTAATTTATTAAGTGCAAAAAGGTAATTTCGTTAAAAAACGTCCTGTCTTTATTTATCTATTATTTATGTACAATCAAGCGTAGTGCTATAAAACAAAAAATACGCTTATGTTCCCTAAATGCACACCAAATTCCACTTCAAAATATTTACAAAACGATAAACCTAAATTTAGCCGGTTAATCTTAAGTTTATGTTAACACTCATCTTTAACCGTAACATCATAATCTAAATCAGTGTACTATCGCTTAGGAATGGGACGCATGCGTTGATGGTCATCGAACCCCTCCGTTCTTCTTCCCACTACCTCTCTGACCCACAACTGCCACGCCGCCGTGGGTAGATCAGTTATTTTGTTTCGCGCATTGCATCGGGAAGTGAAGAGCTTTCGTTTACTTCGTAATTATACATACCTACGTGAAACATTCATAGCGTGTGAACTCCTGACTGAATTTATACTAGAAATATAATACGTTAGTTCCGTGTCAGTTTTCTATAGTGTTGATTGCATAATCGTTCCATGGACATGGAAACATGCGAGCCAAGCAACAATTCGCTTTTACGTATGAAGAAAAAGAAAAGAACTTATTATTCAAAACGTTTGTCCATAAGAAGAAGATGTCAAAAACTGTAAATTACATTTTATACTACAGGTTTGCATGAAAACCTAAATAATAGCACAATATTTTATAATATGTAAAATTATTTATATTTTTGATATATGATAATGCCAACATTTTACACGAGAGTATTCTGTGTTACGCGCGTTACAACACATCGATTCATCTCTCTTGTTATCCCATTATTTTCTCATTTGCATATTGACTAGATTTAAATCTTCCTACGGCAAAAAGTCCAGAACTTCCTACAGCAAAAGGACAACGAACAATTTTTTGTATACATCGTAGTTTTCGAAAATAGGGAGAATCAAATGAATTAGTGATTATACTGTTTAACACGAATTTTGCTTTGTGATATTTACTGATTAGAAAAAGTCTAACCGAAAACTGGTTAGAAAGAGTGTAGTACTTAGCCGACCCAATAAAGCTGCACGAGTATTCTTCAAATAAAGTGTGTTGTTAATTCTCCCGGAATCCAACATTATAATAATAAAATATAAGATTAAGTAGAAAAAAATACAAACGGAGAAACTATAAATTGGTTGACAATATGCTAGATAAAGTTTAAAAGAGGTGAATCGCACAACATTTTTTTACTAAACTAACATGAAAAAAAATGCTTCCTTTAAAGTTACTTTTTTATTTGGAAAACAAAGAAGACCTAAAGATCTCAAAAAAATTACTATGTTGTCACGGTATAAAATTGCCATTTAACATATGATTTTGTTAGCAGTCATGAATTTGAAAAAGAAGAGGGATGTATAATATATTGTGTGGCTTTGAAATAGTTAATTAACTATTACTATGATAAACAGTCTATTTTATAGAATAAACAGTATCTAAAGATTTAAACGCATTTTTATCAAAACAACATTTTTCTAATGATAATTTAAGCGATAACTTAATAATTAATGGATACATTGTCTTAAATCTTGATATACAGCGGATAGCCAAATATTGTACACAAAGAAAACGTTCTATATTTTATAACTTTAACCGATGAAAGAGAACAAATATTTTGATTGTAATGATACACTATTTTTTCTTCACAATAATACATGTATTTAAAATTAACTCCACCCTCATTCACCTTAACACATTCCCGCCAAAGATCATTCTCTTCCTTTAAGTCGATTTGCTTTGACTCTAAACTTATCTTTCAGTAATTCACGCGATACTTCTCAAGCATTCCTTGAACTCGATCACCTTACACAACTCGAGTCGATCGCGTAAACATCCTCTCACAAACACTACGCAATGTTGATTGACCTAGTGATTCAGCACAGATAATCATATTGGAACCGATGTTGCGGTGATATTTAAAATTGAATGAAAGAGAATTTTGTCGAATTAAAAGTGAAATGTTTAACATTCAATAGACAACTGTTCTATATAATTACACTTGAAACATTTAAAACTGTGTGGAGAAGAATTTGATTGAATTGAAATGAAAGTATTTAAAATTGAATGGAAGGGAACTTTGTCGAATTAAAATATTTTTTATCGGTGTGATTTATTTCCTCGCACTGTGTCGAGCTAAAGCGTCGACCGTTGAATAATAATAATCAGTAATAAATTTGTTTTACTGTTAGTTAGTTCTCTGTTAGAGATGTTACTATTATTTTATTCTTATGCAGTATTACGTAAAAATGCAACTAAAACAAAATTGCTATAAGACAAAATTTAGAGCTCTTTATATGCACAATCAATTATTATGATTTGTATAGGGAAAAAACTGTTTGTAAGTTGAATAAAACATGAATCATCTTGTTAAAGAAATGATTTATGTAGTAACTAATTACAACAAAAATTTTTCTTAACTAACTGGAAAATCTAAGTGTTAGTACTGTCAGCAAAATTTTTAATTAAATTTTTATGAACTTCTTTTCATATCTTAAAAGTGACGATTTAGTCAAGTATTTTAAGTAAGTTTCATTTGCTATCACTATATAAACAAAAAGTGTCGAAAGATGATAATCGTAACATGAAATTGATAACAAGTTCTCGAAAGTACAAAGATTCTGATACATACATTAATATGTAACAGAGATGACATAAACGCAATTTAGATTGTAGTAACCTAGTGTTCTACAATTATACTAATTGAGAAAACATGATTTAAATACTATAAAATTTCAATAAAGACATCATAAGGCTTCCACATTGCTTAACACATAGATTTAAGTACGAAAACATCCATGATAAAATGTAGAGACTTGGCAAAGTTGATATTTCGGTGAAGTCGTTCGTCAATTATATACGTTCTCATTATATCCAATTACACAGGAGATGATGGGGACCAAAATTCATTCCCCAATTACTCCCTTAATTTTATAAATTATAAAATTGGAGCCAACACTCAAGCAGTTAAATCTTAACGGAGACTACTCTAATTAACGTTTTCAAAGAAGAAAAGTTAAATAAATCGATTTAGACTTAGATTGTCGTTTTTATGAATATTTATAACGTACAGGATAAAAAGCTAAGCCAAAGACGGATATTAACCTTTGCTATACATAGGGAATAAATGGCACCGCAGCAAAAGTTTAGATTCAATATTCTTTAAGATAACTGTTGAAAATTGAATTTAGTCCGTCATCTATCAGTAGTTTGAAGAACTCCATTATGACAAAACTGCACACGTTGCCTGCAAGACGTCAGTTACATCGAAACAGTCAAGTAGATAGTTGTTAAACTCGGGGTGGACTACACCCCCTATGTTCTATACATAACCCCCGTGAATGTTTTAACTTATAAGCCCACTTCTTTTTCACTATTCAATATACTTTTATTCCTCCCAAGTTACTCCTTATACGTAAAAATAAATATTTAGTCTTGAAACACACATTATCACGTTAGTATATTGATCAATAAGTATTTAAAATACAATTTTTTATGTTCTTTTTACATGCCTCTACTTTTAAACTTTCAACATTCGCACATATTTTCCGGAACCAATAATGTGCGAAGATCGAGGGCCGCCTGAACTTTGAATATTCGAGTATTCGAGGATACGGATTTCGTAAGCGGAAATCCCTTTCACTTCTAATTAATAGTATCGCGACGCCCCATTTTGCCGGTCAATTATAAAAACGAAGGTCAGAATGAGAACCTAAACTGCGGGAAGATTAAAAAATCAGAGTGATGATACATAAATACACACAGATGGTACAATGAAATCTGCTACTTATTAAATTGTTGTATATGAAGTGGCCAATCAAAAGCGGCCATAAAAAATCTGACATATTTCGATAACATAAAAGTACCATAAATCTGTTCTTATGATACATCAGGTTGAATCTTTAAGTTTACTGAAAATGATTATGTAATCTTTTTTATATTCTTTCGCACACAATATGTGTATATCAGCATTCGGGTGCCTGTGAAACAGAAGTTATAATATATGTATGTGTGACTACTTCTGTTCACACTAAATAGGTCATGTAAAAAAACAAGGGTGTGAATGATTTTATGCTGATAGATCTACTTTCTTCTGCTATACTTGTCCTTCTTTTTTCCTAGATATTTCTTCAATTCTTTTATATATGTATATGTTTCCCATTAGTCGTAATTTATGTGCAGGACACAGTTGAGAAAAAAGAAAGCGGCCTCCATGTCAAGCGGCGATCAAAATAATGAAGCAAATCAACAAACTGACCAGACTAAATGCAACGAAATACAAGCAGATGCTGAATGCGACGAAATAAAAACAGATAATTGTATAATTATCTGCTACCAAAGGCTTCCAATCAACTCCTGCGGGGATACTTTTCCTCTATGCAAAATATATGAAGAATATGAAGGAAAGCTCGAAGAGCTTAAAATTATTGAAGGAAGTATGGAAATAATCGACTTAAATGAAGAGAAAAAACATGAACTAAGCAGCATCAACCAGACTGTGCAAATATATGCTATAATGCCGGAAGAGAATGAAAAAGATATATTGGATGAAATGCAAGAAACATCAAATCTAAATAACGATTACGAGCCATTGACAATGAGTCAAGAAACAATGTCTTTAAGTCAGGAGACTATACCTTTGAGTCAAGATACTATACTTTCAAATCAGGAAACTTTTTCAGATGATAGTGACCTTGAATACAATTTGATAGTAGAAAAAGCAAAACCACAAACGCCGGAACAACCAATTTTGGAAGGAATAGATTTTGTCGACTTCAAATATGTTTTTAATCAAATAGTAAAGCTCGACGATCATTCTAACTTCGGCTGCGGCATTCGACATTTTAAAATAGAAGGACGTCAACAATATGGAATGAACAAAACATATTTTATAAGATGTGAAATGTGCAATTTGAGAAGGAGCATAGCATGCATTGAAAAGAATAATAAGGTTATGAGCATCAACGAGAGCGCTGTTTCCGCAACAATGGTGACAGGCGGCGGATATACTCAACTGCAACAGATGATGACTGGTATGAATCTGTCGTGTATAAGTCCAAACACATACTCACAACAGCAAGCTAAAATAATCGAAGCCTTCGAACTAGCCGCACAGTGGGAAATGGAAGATGCTGGTAAAAAGGAGAGAGAACTAGCTATAGCAAGAGGTGATCTATGTCCAGGCTCTGATATACCATGGATTCCAGTTATTACTGATGGTAGCTGGATGAAAAGATCATACAAAGGTGGACATTATAATTCTCCTTGCGGTGTTGGAGTCATTATTGGATATCATACAAGGAAAGTGCTATATATTGGTGTAAAGAATAAATACTGCGCAACTTGCCAGAGGGCAGCTGATAAAAACATACAACCTCGCGAGCATCGTTGCTTCAAAAATTGGGGTAAAAATCAGAGTTCAGCTGCCATGGAAAGCGTTGCTATTATGGAGGGATTCAAATCCAGCGTAGAACAACACGGCCTGGTATACTCAATATTAATTTCCGATGGTGATAGCAGTGTCTACAAAAAGATATTGGACTCTGATCCGTACAAACAGTACTCGGTACGTGTAAAAAAAATTGAATGTGTCAATCACATGCTACGCAATTTCGGTAAGAAAGTGATTGATATTGTCAATAAAGGTGGCTGCAAAAAACTAAAAGCTGTCGTAAAAAAAAAATGCTCTCCGTTTACGCGTTGCTATAAGGAAAGCTGCAGAATATCGTTATAAGGAAAAACTGCCACTGGTTGAGCAAATTGAAAGACTAAAGGTAGATTTAACTAACGTGCCCAGCCACGTTTTCGGAGAACACAAGGACTGTGAAAGATTGGCATATTTCTGCAACCAGTACTCTGATCCCAACGTAATCAACTATGTTCCGCAACTGAAGGAAGCGGGTATTTATAAACGTATTGAGGAAGCTATGCAGCCGCTTTTCAAACTAACTGAAAGTTTGCTGTACAGTGCAAATAATAATCCAGCAGAATGCTTTAATAGTATCATCGCGAAATACATTGGTGGCAAACGAATACACTTTGGAAAAAGAGGCTCGTATCAGGGTAGGATTTGCGCTGCTGTCGTTCAGTACAATTCAAAAAAGGTATTGAGCCGACTATGTAGAGCAATGAATAAGGAACCATCAGTCCTTTTAAGGAATTTCGAAGAACAACATAAGCTTAAGTCTTCTTATAAAAGAAAACCAAAAGCATCTTCCACACGGCATAAAATACAAATGTATGACGAGGATTACGGTCCCTGTGCGGAACAACCTGAGATAGAAGAAATAGATTTCACTCCCGAGTATGAGAAAAAAATGGCGGTATTCCGCAAATGTTAAACGATGGGATACGAGATCGAAATGGGAACTCGCAATCAAGCAAATTGCGAGAAATGAATGGCTTATATCTGCTATTGGCAAATGCTCCGAAGGGATGCTCTATAAAGATAAAAAGGAGATGTTCATGCTGCCAGAAATTGTACACAGTCAGTTCAATAGAAGTTAGCTGATTAAAGAGTTTTAAAGTCATAAATCCTTTTTTAGTTTCGCTCTGCATATATGTATATATTCGTCCAGCCAAAGACCTGGGATAAGGACTTGGTTTACACTTGCAGTCTTAGCCATTCATTTCTCGCAAAAGAAATGAAGCTAGCCGTATAACCCGGAAAAACATAAGAATAGGAATATTCACAATGTATGCGAAAGAGTAAGTAAAATGCTCCTATTTTTATTGCCTCTTTGTGAATTAATTCGAAAACATTATGATTATGATTCTGTAAATATTTTTTACACAGATCCGCATCACGGAAACAGTCCTTTCATATGACAAAACTTACGTTCTCATAATATAAACAACTACAATTAGAATTCACTATAAATTTGTCTTAATTTATTTTCACAGTCCAGTCTTAAGAATGCAAATTCTACCGCATGAAATGAAGGAAAGAAGCAAGAGTTCGCAACACGTGCAGAGAAGTAAGTAAATCGCATTATTTAATTTCATGAGAATCGTTCTCACTATGCTTGAATTTTTATCATAGGTTTTATAGCATCTAACTAAAATCTGAGCGGACAGCGTTATTACAAGTTGTTTATAAAAGTTGGAAAACGGTAATAACGAATTCCTTAGACAGTATAACTTCAGCTATACTTGTAAGTATATCTTATTGTTAAATTCAAATGTTTAAACTGGAAAAACATTTTTGGTTAAACTTATTTACTTTTGCAGATAAAATCAGGGTTTACAGCATGATGGTTCAAAAAATGCGGTAGCATTTCATTTAAAATTGCATATAATTATAAATTATATTAAAAGTAATAATTTTGTAAAATATAACGAATTATTTTCTAAAATAAGAGGGTATTTTATCTGACAGTTTATGAAGAATATATGGCAGCGGAATAGAAAAGCTGTAGATCTACTGAATCTAGAGCCATGAATTCGAGACTCCCGCAATTTATATAAATCTTTTTTTTTTATTTTGTTTATCGCCTTTAACTTCTCTTACTCAAACTAATTAAAAAAGAAAATATTTAAAAACCTTAATAGAACCAAATAAAAAAATGTGTGTATTTGCCTAATTTTTTTATGAAATAAAAAGAGATTTATTTTTCTTCGTTTCATAATTTTTAAAGAAATCAGAAGGAAACAACAAATTTTGTTTACTTAATTTTTATTCGTGATATCGCACTATTTTCAAATACTTAAATATATATTACAAAAATTTTATATGTAAATTATTTCTTTATTTTGTGTGCTATGATTTTCCAAAATTATAATTTTAATATAATATATAATGCTTTATAATTGTACGAAATTTGAGCGAAATCAATTTTCCCTTTCAACGATCTCCTGTCACACGATCTAATTAGTAGTTATTTAACCCTTTAGCCAATAAGTGGTTTAATCGTATGTCCATGTGACATAATTATAGTAGTGCTTACAGTTAATCAGACTCATATCTATTCTTTTTAATTCTGACAGAATAACACATAATAGCGGTCGCTGCTTTATTTCTTATGGAAAAATATGTAAAATATGTAAAAAAGAATGTTTTAATTTTTGGCCTAGTTTTCAAGAGACTGAAGTTTGAAAATTTACCATATTCCTGCACTGTTATTTTCTGTAATTGTGTTCCGCGACATTTCAGTCGAGGTGTAAGAAGATTTTTAACACGTCGAACGACATAATGTTAAATGCAGCACATTAAACAATTGTGGTGAGAATCGTATTACTTTATATCATAGTCAACAGATTAACTGATAATTACGATTATTAAATAAGGCATCCAGAAACGCCCGCCTAGCCTCCATAATATCAAGATTTTACACTCATTTATGTGAATAAAGCAGGACTTTTATGTATGTAAATACATTCAAGAAAAAGTATATTTTGAGTAGACAGGCAAATCTATGCATTTGATAACGAGGACAATTTCAACGATTTGCGACTAAAAAAGTAACATTTTTTCTGTGAAAATTTGTGTCGTGTTTTTCTTTGAAGCTGATAATAGCGAAAGAATGCAGCAAATCCTCAAACTTGATTTTCTCAAACACTACATTCTGTCATTTTCTCTTATTTTTTCCATGAGGATCACGTTATTTAGCCAAATCTTGATTATATTTCCCAAAAATGATGAAAATGTTAATGTTTACTAGATATGTTTAGTAGATATATCGAGTATGTATGTATGTAATGTAACAACTGAAGTGTGTACTAAACTTAATTGTAAATCAAAATGTAAAGAACTTTATAATTTTTTAATGAAACCAAGTAAAAAAAAAACATGTGAAATATACAATTTTCAATAAAAATATTTTAAATACATGTAAGAAGTAAGACACCGCAGAATGGTGAAAGTTCCTTTATGTTAGGAGAATTTTTATAGTTTTTACTTTCTTTTAGTTTTTTTATCTGTTGTGTAATTTTAAGTTGACGTTAATGAATATGTTATGTATGTGTGTATATCATTTGTACATGATATTATACTGATTCTTTGTATACAACAACAGTTTATTAAAAAAATATTTATAAGTTCTCAGTTGTTTATTTTTTTGTAAATCAGACATTTACGGATGCTGGGATTTATGTAGCGATGAAGTAACAATCCTAAAGGTGATACTAATTCTAATTGTCAAAATATCGATCTAACTGATTTACCTATCCTTAGTTTAGCTCCTAATATTTATAATACAAAGCTAGAAATTTAGCCTGAACCTATATTGACTACCTATTGACCTACTTTCACCGAAACGTCGCTGGATAAATGAAGCAATCTCTTCGAATATCTCTGATACCGTCCATAATATAAAAAAATGCTTCGCAGAGATGAAATATTTTCAAATGAAACATAATTAGATGTTTATAAGTTATTTATAAGAGGAGCCGTGAAGGACAGCTTCATTTTCTATAACGGAATCACATAATTCTTAAGCGAGCGTAACATAGGCGCAGGAATGACGCACGCATAGGCGCAGAAAGAGACGTTTTGCACTGTGGGAGGGAAACAAGTGCTGCACTGTGGGAGGATTTACTGTACTTATGCAGTTTTATGCGACATTATTTATATTCTTTCGTAGTACATTGCTTCTTATACTATATAGATCAGTGCTCGGAATTACTTGCACATTTCTGAGTAACTGCCTACTGTACCCCCACTACAACTCTAGACTCGATGGCCGAACCGCCGATCGCGCGCGTGACGTAGTGTCTCTGCGGCGTTTTACGATAGATACATACAGTCTGGATTCATCCGTGATTATACATTTTCTTGCACTGTCAATAATTTTTATTTTTTCAGATCATTAAAGTTATTAATACTATGTTTACATCTATAAACATCTTTTATATATACATATAATAAGAATAATACATGTTATAATAATAATAATTTTGTCAATAGCTTCCTACATCACCCAGGAAGGTGATTATTGCAACTAACAATTAATATATTTTGTGACACGTGAATGTAATAATGAAAGAAATTAAAGTTATTAGTCATTTCGTACTACAGTAATCTTCTATATGTATACACAAAAATATCCTGTACGATACATATAAGCAAAAATGTTATCCTCACCACTGGGGGGAAGACCTCTAGAGACAAGCGAAGTTCGCTCGCCAAGGAATGTAACAATAGCCGGGTTCGAGTATATCCATGAGACAATACCAATGCAAATATAAAACTTTTTATTTTTTATTTTTTCGTTATCAAACTCATACCAATAGATTTTTTGCATTTTTCTGATTAAAATGAGACCAAACACAATATAATTTGGACTATATTTATTGGTTTAATTGACGATAAAAATTTCTAACACAGAGAAGGATAGCGAATGAAAAAGAATGAGATGCTGCGATCGTGGAAGTGGGCAAAGATCAAAAGTCTGTTCAATTGTTTACAATGCTAACGCGTTGCTAACTTTTTTATTGTTGATCCATTTTTTACACAACTTTCTCCATCATATTCCTGACTTCTTCCTGATTAAAATGAGACCACACACGACGAGATTCATGCTATATTTACTTGCAATATCTGATTGCAGTAAAGTCATCGATGTACGTGTAACATTTGAAATTACAAATATGTAAATATGTCCGGAATAACGACGCATTTGGTTTCATTTTAATCAGGAAAATGTTACAAATATGTTAGTAAAAGTTTCATAAAAAGAAAATCAAAAATAAAAATGTTTTATTCTTGCATTAGGATTGTCCCACCGATATGTTATTGTTTATTTACGTTCGGCCTCCTTCGCTCGAAATGTACTTACATATTTAAAAAGAATTATTTTTCTTTTCTGAGCTTTTCTACGTTCGGCAAAACATCAATCAATGTAGGACCTAAAAGATTTGCTTATATGTATAGAATGATTACTGTATCTAGTATTTTAAATAAACAGAAGGAAAAAAGCCTTCACTAAATTATCAGATCTTAGCACCATAATTATTTCCATTATTTAAAAAAATAATAGTAAAAGTTACACGATACGGAGGGTACAACACAGCAGTGAAAATGTTTCTATACGTTAAGAATCCTCAGAGATTCCAAGATCCATTTTCTTAATGCAAATACAATTCTTTTTTATATGAGTCAATTTTTCGAACCATTTTATGTACAGAAAAAGGTAGTAGCATATGTAACAACAATTACTGTAAGTAAAAAGACGAACAATTTGCAAGATATTTCAAGTTATATAAAATATAAAGTAGAATTTGTATATAAAACAAAATTCTTTGTATAAAATACAACAAACTTTTTCAGAGGGTCAATCAATGTAGAAAAAAATATTGCAGAGAATGTATTTTATAATGATGTGTGATGTATGATGTACAATGTATTTTATGATGTGCGATGTATTTTATAATACAATGTTTCGACGATTCGAGGCGTCGAATGTTCAACGGATCGTTAGGTTTTTGTTTTTGCACGCGTACCGTTTTACACGCGTTCTCTCGAGAGAAATGTTCGAGACGCCGCGCCGAGACAAATAGACGTTTGCGACGCAGTAATCAAAAAGCCCATGCCAAAAAACCCATAATATTTCAAACACCATAAATATATTAAACTTAGCTTTGTTTAATCGTATTAAATACATTAAACCTACAACGTCACTGTTTCATAATTATTTCAGTTTCATTTAAATAATCTTGAAATCTTGAAAAATCCTTTATATACATGAGAAAAATAAAACCAAAGAAGTTGGTTGAGCCAAAAAAGTGCAAAAAGATAAATGTTACGTATCAAGATCTAAAAACATAGACTTACCTAATAAAATGAATGATTCGGAGTTCTCTTAGTCCACATTGGATTCAAGGCTTGACATACCTGTAACAAAATCAGGAGAAAAATTATAAGACTTAATGAAAAAAAAGATGTGGTGGTGCGGAGAACATCAATCGATTTAATGTAGCGTACAAGATATGATAGAAAGAGCTTAAACGAAAAATGAAAAAAATTAAAGGAAAAATGTTGAGAAGGTTTCATAGTGATTACAATATTCTCAGATCTTTTCTATCGAACTTAATTATAATTTTCTTATTTCTTATTAATTATCAATATTTATTTCCAATTAATGGCTTTATTTGTATAAGCATGAATTGCAGGTTGTTATAATCATTAAAATAATTCATTAATGCTTTTAATCTTGAAGAACATATGGTACACACCATAAATAAATTATGGGATGATTTTTTTTATTACGGACTCTATGAGCCCGAAAAATGAGGCCAAATTCAAATAATCATAACTACTGTAAGAATAGTTGTACCAGTATCGTTTAAATAACTGTTTGAAAGCGCGTGATCTCTATTTTAACAAAACTTTCCAGACTTCAGTACTATGTACTTTTCAGCGGTGTTATTGCGATTCAATGAGCACTTTGATAATTTGAAAACATTTAACCCAACTTCGTAATGCATCAAGAGATGAACAATGTTTTGTAGGTAAATTACATTTATATCAATGGCTAACATGAATAGTTTGTGCTTTTTGTGCGATTTTTTACCGCATTACTCAACTCTGAATGCAAAGTCGTCCCCTGAATGTAGTTGCACAGAACAATTGACCGAAGAATGGAAAATTCAATGTTTTCGCTTGAAGATACATACATCTTTTATTGATTTGATCAACATTCCGATATAAGTGTATTTCGATATATGCTTGTAAATTGCATTATTCCATGTTTGTTCTTTAACTCGTTGTATCTTGGAACAGAATAACCGCAATATCATTAACTTTCTACCGTTCTAGAGCAAGGATTCTTAAATTTATGTAGTCCTAGGACTTATAGTTATTAATAACTTATAGTTATATTTATAACTATTTAAGTAACAACAAATATAAAAAATCTTGACCATGTAGGATTTTTATTAAATAACTTATTTGAATAAAAGCGAAAAGTTGGAGGATGTAAAATTTGGTCAAAATTGTTTCGCAGATATCTGACAATGGCTACGTGGACCTCAGTTTAAGAACATATGTTTTGGAGCATTATTCTGACAGTAAATACAGTAAGTGTTCCGTCGCGAACTCCGACCTTTGCCGCGACGAAGGAATTTATTACAGGGTTTGAGTGGTTCGACGCGTAGACCACCGTCATTAGCTTTATACATACCTCGAAATACGGATCAAACGAGGACCCTTTTGTATATCAAGTCCCGTCCGAACCGGTCCCAACGTCACTATGAACTTGCCATAAATCGGCTAACAGCTATGTATTCTTTTTCTCGGTCTTCAACTAACAAAGCATAGATTTTTCTTAACCGTCGTCCACTGATGTGCGAGTGTGTTCGGACTGTGATGCCCGGTTTGTCCCAATATCTCAATATTGAGATTCAGAAAATGGAGTATCACTTAAATATATTAAATAAACGATCGACGTTACGTGGAAAATAGATTTTATTGTAGAATTTTGACAGTGGTATACGCGTGACAATTCTGAACTAGACTAACCCCAGAGAGAAAAGGCTATTTAAAGATTTCGGAAGGTGAACTTTGGGTTATGACAGCGCAGAGAAAAAGGAAGGGGAGTTGGAAGATGAAGGATCAAAAATGAGTAACGGTGAAAGTTGGTGACTAGTGAAAGATAAAGATTTGGAGCAATCAGGGACGAGTAAGGGCAAATATTGGAGTGTATGACAGGACGATTTTTATATATCGAAGACACAGTTGATCGTTGAGTCTTGTTCGAGTCGGATCGAGAGTAACAACTCCGTGTATCGCGGAATAACATACAAACTCCGTGTATCGCGGAATCACGAACAAACTCCGTGTATCGCGGAGTAACGTACAAATTTCATGCATCATGGAGTAACGTAAAATATCCAGGGCAGGCTGGATCCAAATACAATCATAACACTATTCGAGCGAGACTCTGCACTCCTCGAATAGACCAGTGTAAGGTGGTAAAAAACGCAAAATAACATCATTCGAGTGGGACCCTACTCCTCGAATAAATCATCGTGGATAATCCTACACAATGTGGATTATAACACGAATCGCATCATTATTTGAGTGAGACCTTGTGCTCCTCAAACCAACTGTAACAAACACACTCAATCACATACACGCTTTCACCGTTTAATCCGGACAAATATATATTTACAAAGGGTTTTTTATGTCGCAAGGCTTTTTCCCTTAAATCACATTATTCGAGCCAATAAATTATCATAATTTTTAAGGCTCAAATTTGTCTAGTTAATTTTTTATTAACCCTCCTGCACATTCAACTTTGAACATTATTTTGAAACACGAAGTTTCTCCATGTTGAAAAGATTTCGACGATACAGTAAGGGACGCATTTATTATCACCTAATTATTGTCACCTTAATTTTTTTTTATTCAAAATAACAAATAAATGCTGCGAAGATTTAAAACTAATTTATACTGTAGCCATGGTAGGAGATTACTCGGAATATGATGCTGTGAATGATAAGATTTATTCAAGGATTTGTAACGTCCCTGGTGCTAGACCCGGGTGTTTACAACGCTCGTAAGGCAAAGAGCGGCATTTGCCTATTGAGCGACTCGTTCTTATTATAACTAATTCTAAAGATGTGGAGTTCGTGTGGCGTGTGGTTAAAGAGTAAAATCTACAGGTTAATACCTTTCGTTAATTAGGTTTATTCAATGAATTAATGGTGAAAAATAGGGGATTACAATTAACAATTATTTGGTTAAAGATATAAAAAATATATGTATGTTTGATATTACATAATACTAGATAAACCTGTACGATATGAAATTTATACGGAATAAAACTTCGCTTTGATTATCGAAATCAATAAAAAGTTAGCGTTTAATCCAATTATACAATTGTTAATTGTTTAAACAATTTGTTGATTACTTGTGTTGTAATGCAAAACAAACAAAACAATGGGCGGAAAGGGATATGAATTGCTGCCAAAGCAATGCCTTTTGATCACGTGATCAACACTTGACTGGAATGAACTGGTTTCAAGTGTGGCACAGACCCAGCCTGCCAGCCATAATGATCTTTTATGGTATTCTGGATTCTGGATGTATCGAAAAACGCAAATCAGTAGCTGACTACTTTATTTACGCGGATTTCAACAAAAAGGTACGTATAATTAGTTAATCATTTAATTACGCAAACGCAAGAAACGCGGTTTAAACAAAGTTACTTATTTGATCGAATATTATGTTATAAATGTAAGAACGCAGTTTAAAATGGACCTAGATCCCGACTGGTGACAGAACAATATCTGATCCTGCTATAATACCGAAATTTTATATTTTATGAAATTTTATTTTTTTGAAATTTTATAAGACTATAGTTGGACGGGAGCAGCTACTCTTTGCTTGACTCTAAAACTATTAGTTTCATGGCCCTTTTAGTCGGAGCACAAAGACCCAACGATACAAGAGTCAGATGAACAACGTATGCCCAACAGGGTTGCAAATTTAGTATGACGCGATTTTATTAACCTTAGTTACCGAAACGCCACCCAAAAGACACGGGCTTCAGAGACCAAGCCGCTCAAAATGGAGAGCCTGCTATTCGCTGGCTACTAAACTACCCAGAGCGAACTCCGAGAATCTGACGGCGAATTTGTAACTCGGCAAAAATAATAAATTATATGAGTAGCTGAAGAGCTCTTGTTTGATGTCTTAGTCCCTTCTGGGGCTGAGCGTAGCACTCTCCTTTCGGAGTTTCAGAGACAAGACCGTTTGAATGGGGAGCCTGCTGTTCGCTAGCTACTAAAACGCCCCAACGATCAAGTATCCAAATGGCTGACACACGCTGTCCAGTCAAAACTAAGAATCTTTTAGGCTCTTACCAGCTAAAACTGCTCCAATTCGTCTCTCGATACTTCTCCTAAGAGGTCCATCGCTTCAAAGATGGACCATTGTTCTGCACACGGGGCGTTCGCTGCACGCCCTTTTATACCCAGAGAATTATGGGTTTTTCCCGCCAAGTGGCGAGTTTAGACACGCATAAAAACTATTACGCGTTATTTAATGAAGAAAATATATTAAATCGATTCAGAAAAATACGCCTTGATTTACTATTAATTAATATTTTACAAGCTAACTTGCTAAATCGTGGTTTTAATTATTTTTATATACGCTGATTGGCGGGATAATATAAGTATTTCAATAAAACAATAATTAATCAAAAATAATACATAAAGTAATAACTAAAAATACATCTTGATTTATGGTCGATAAATAAATAATAATATAATTGTTTAAATAATAATTTATAATAATTTGTTTTCGATGTATATTCGGCATCTCTTTCTAGCTAACGCGCGTGCCATCGATCGGCGATCTAATTTAACAATGTTGCACACGATTTACCCTGGACCATTACCGCGCGAATTTTTATGGTGCGGTCGGTAATCGCAGTCGATAATAAAAATAAAAATATACACGTATTAGGATTTCCCTACTTATCTACTTGGTAGGTCTTCATTGCGGACTGGGGACGTTACAGATTAAAACGTTTAGCAAGGAACATAGGTTTTACATCATTTCTTTTGTACAAGAAATTATATTCTTTCGACTCGATTTAACCTCAATTTAAAAATAGCAATATGTAATTTTTCAAACATCTATGTATGAAATTACAAAATAAAATAACATATTGGTTAATAAAACATAATTTAGAACAGTTTTATATTATTTTGTAAACAATAAGTACAAAAAGGAAAATATTTCAGTATTATAAGAAGGATGTACAAAATACTCTAATCTCTATCAAATCTAGGATATCTGTGAAAGTAACGTATCGATATAACAGCAGTTTGTTTTATGAAAATTTACAGTGCACAAATATTTGTAAATGTAAATATGTATAAGTTTTTTCCATTTTGGAAAAAACAGGCTTTAAGAATTTTTTTTCAGAAACTACTTGCCGTTCGTTTTTTTTACGGTGCCAGAAAGCAAAATAGCAACGCGGAAGACGAAGTGAAGACAGTGGTTCAATGTTCCGTTTATATTAACGCGATGCAAGTGCTTTAATATATATATATATATGAACAAGGTCGTTTAGTCGTGTACGAAGTCTTCTCGTATTGTTTTGGAACCAGTGGTATAAAATATAAAACAACCGATCATAATAGCTGAGCGCACGCGACTTGCCTACCTGAAATGACTGTACCCCGCGCCCAATTCCAGCTTGAAGTGACGTCAATTTTCGAGGTTCCATCGTTCTGAAGGGCTCATTTCAAAGGGGAAGCTTCAAAGAATATGACCATATTTTTTTCAAATTTTAACCCTTTACGCCCCTCATTGAGAAAAACGCAAAAAAATAATTTGTTTAAATTTTCCGACATTTTATAACAAATTGATAAAGTTAAAAAAAAAATGTTTTAAAACAGCCCAATCCTTCATGAATAAAACAAAAAAAAATTTAGTTAAATCGGTTGAGTAGTTTCTGAGGAAAAAATTCGTAAGTGAAGCCTATTTTCGCAAAAATGGGCAAAAATTGCAAACTTTGAAGGCTTGTTATTCCTTAACAAATTCGAAATCGGCAAAATGATGACTTAAACCCCCCCTAATTTCACATGAACTACAACATATTTCGATTAGAGCAAAATCGCAGATGGTGATTTCCAAAAGTGATCGATTTGGCGTGGAATGACCCTATTGCTTTATTTGTAAAACTACTACTATCTGCGTTAATATGTGCAGGAGGAAAATACAAGTCATCGTTTTCGTTATCTGAGTAACACAAATGTAGAGATCTAAAAGATTTGAAGCATTCTAAATATTACGTTCAAACTCGATCTTAATCAACTTCGACACGTGGATTAATATGATCAGTTTGCTGAAGCGTTATCGGCTTTCGAACATCGATTTTGATACACGTTAACTGTCGTAATGAGTACTGGCAACGTCAAAATTTTATGTCATATTAATATTACAAGAGACTTTCGATATATGTATTGCCTTGATAATAGGGACATTTTATATTGTCTTGAATTCGAACGCTATACGATAAATTACAGCGCGTTAAGAATATATGAATTAGTTTACTATGCGTTAGATTACAACGCGTCATAATGATAAAGGAAACTGAGATTTTGGGGATTTAGAAATTAGGGTAGAATTTGATATTTGGTAGTTGGAAATTAAATTGTAGGAAACTGTAAATAACACATGTTTCTATTTCGACATATCACCACGGAATAACATGTATCCGGCTACATAACCATTAATTCGCTCAGACATTGTGAATACGGTGCTGAGATAAACTTCCGAAAAGCTCCCATATCCGATCATCATGAGCCTGACATATGTTATTAAGTTCACCTCCCTGAATAACATTTAGAATGTTAAAGTCGTCGATTGTCATTTACTAAAAAATTATCGACAAAGAAAGATCCATATATACTATATACTGTAATTTTCCCGGAAATCTGAACTTTGCCAGGGGCATAGTGTTCATATTAAGTATTTGTTTTAATATTGATGCGGCCATACAGCTGGGGGAGGGGATATGCCCCGCCACCTGACATAACCTACCCTAACCTAACTTTCATGCCCAAATGCGACAAGTACTTATCAATTATTTCCGTGCTTCGTACCGAAAGGTTCAGATTTATGGAATAATTACAGTACAGTTTTCAAACTTTCACACATATACATAAGTACTTATCGTAAATATAAACGCAATTTCTTATTCGATATTAATGTAAAATTCTGACTCATAAAATAATTTCACTTGATCTCGCAAATTTCCCCTTCTTCCTAATACAACCAACGGCGATAAAAAATAAATCAAACAGTTTCTGATACGAAGCCCGTATACGTGTACGTCTTGTAGTTGCGTTCCAATCCCGCCTAGCGACCATTAACGATAAGTACAGCACTATACCTTTCACAGGATTGACTAGGAATTACTCTTGATACTATGGCAAATTTAGCTTTAATTGCGAGTAAGTAAATATTCATTACACAACTTATATACTTAACGGATCTTATATTAAAAAGAAACAAAATGGTTATTATCAGGTAATATATGCATGCTATCTTGTGGCATTTCCTTTGCGTGGGCATTTCCATCGTTATTTACTTTAGAAGAAGTTAATAACCCCCTTCTACATTTATGGATTAAATTAAGTTACTACATCGGTACAATAGTGGGTTCTATTTGCTGTAGTCACTTATTAAATGCGGTCGGTCGAAAATGGTCTTTGGTCATCGCGACGATAACAGGAATGGTAGGATGGATGACGATTGCTTTTGCAAAATCAGAACAGGTACATAAATTCAACAGGTTATCTTATAATATTCGAACAATTTAAGGATGAGAAACTTTCTCGAAATTCTCAAATAAGGAGAAATTCTCAAGTGATTCCCTCAAATTTTAACAAACTTTCTTGACACATTTTCACTACGCTCGCAATTTATATTTCGATACGTATTCATAATACGAAATAAAAATATACGTTTTGATCAAAAAAGTTTAACTCGAAACATAACAAATTAAAATATTAAAATAGGCGAGAATTTGCAAAGCGTATTATTGAATAAGTGGGAATTTGTAAAGCGTACAATGATTAAATATCAAAAGATTATACGATTTTAATCATTTGATCACGGGATACAATTAATGGGTTAAAGTACGGAAGTTCATACCGACCAGCTTAATTTAATAATATACAGGATGTTCGGCTAACGTGAACATAATTTCAGGAGGTGAAAAACTTTTTCCTCTATCTAAATGTTAGGTGAAGCTTAGTTTTTGAATTATTAATGAAAAACAATGACCCATTAGAGTGCGCGTCCAAACGCGAGAGCGATGGGTTCGAGCAAGACTGTTGACCATGGTCGTAAATAAGAAAGTTTAAACCATGACAGCGTAACTGCATAACAAAAAGTCTCTATGTCAAAGTTAAATCAACAAACGAATAAAACAATTAATAAGAATAAGATCCAGTTATTCATTATTTACAGATAGGGAATAAACCTATTATGTGTAATTAGCTTAAACCAAGTGAATCGAACTTGTACGATACTTGTATTCGTTATTCGAAAGGAATAAGGAATAAAATATCGAAAATTGTTCTTGTTGCTCGTTACAAAAATGTAAAATAACAAATTCGCACACTTTTAACGAAAAATAATTATCTATTCAGCAAAAAAGATTTTAAATCTAACGATTATCAAATGTATTAACTCTTGTCTACTTTACATTCACAAAGCTAGGTCATTCCACTGATCCCGACCTGTCGCAAAAAAACGCATCGCAAAACAGCTGACTGTCACAGACGGATCAGTGAACTCACTTTACTTCAGTATTACATTTCATTATCACTCATCACTGTAAAATTTTGTTATCACTTTTAAATAACTCCCTAATGTAATAACGATGGGTAAACAAGCGAAAACGTGTAAACGATTAAACAAAAGTAACTTCAGAGATTATTTTTTTCTCTTTAACGTTGCGCTTCGGACGTTTTGTCCTAAACTGCCGATCGTAACACAATCGGCATGATCCCCTCAATTCATTTTTTTCTCCCATCCTAGTGTCAAACATCGTTGTTTCAAAGGTCTATTGCGACACGACATAGAAGTCCGCCCGTGTCTGTTTCCGACGAGGATGTTGATCACTTTACAATCGGTAAATCATGACACAGCGTTCGGTGTTCAACAACGAAAAGAAAATGAGAAATCGTTAAAGTTATTTGTAAATAACTGTTCACGCATTTTCACTTGCGTTCTTTACCTGTGCTCATTACATTAGTGAAAAGTGACTGTAAAATGTTACAATGAAAAGTGATAGTGAAATGTGAAGTTAAGTAAGTTCATTGACTTAGCCGTGACAACAACTGCTATGCGGTACGTGTTTTCTTTTGCGACAGGTCAAGATCAGTGGGACGATACAGTCACAAAGACATATTTTCACGTGATTAGGATTATTTTTAAACAATAGGTGAATCTGATATAAATTATTTCTACATATTTTGTGAATTTAAAGTAGACAGGAATTAATACTTTAGTTACTATGTAATTAGATTTAGCTCTTAGCGCTTCGACTTTTAATTGTGAATATCGACCGGCAACTCTAACTTATTCTCATCATACCTCGACTTGCAGGTTTTTAAGTGTCAGATTTTAAGTGCTATAATGACGTATAAATAATAATATTAAAGTCATTCAAAACAATCTTTATTCATCTTAAAAGTAAGATAATTTTGATTACAATATTTATGTAGGAGGACGTGTATGTGCGAGCGCGTCTTCTAAAAACACCGCGTTACGGCTGTTGGAACGATTGCTGTTAAGAAGGTGCGAGTGCGACAGTGCGAGTGCGACGGTGCGAGCGAGATAGTGCGAATGCGAAGTATGGATGCGGAGAAACAAAGGTAACGTCCGCGAGTGAAAGAGAGAGCAAATGTGAAAGAGAAAGAGGTGGATTGCGAGTGTTGTGACCGGTGCGAAAGTCGAAAGACAGTTTTTGAAAAAGTAGCGAATGTGCGAGCAGCGTAACGGCGATATTGCGAATGTTTAATGAGATTAGAATATATATAAGTTAATCACACTTCGACCACCGACTCATTTTTACTGTCCCGCACCCCGTTCCTACATTTATATTAATTATAATTGAGTAATATGTGGAATTTTTTCGGCGGTGCTTGAGAGGCACACTTGATATTTTATTTTTTATTCCTTTCGAACAACGAATACAAGTATCGAACAAATTCGATTTACGCGGTTTAAGTTAATAACAAATAACACTGTACAACAGCCAAATGATTTTGTAACCGCCAATTATTGTCCTTCTTTACTAAATTTTATACTTGTTAAACAATTGTTATTTAATTTTTTAAATAATTTCATAAGAATCATTATTCTTTTAATTAGTAGTTATTTGTTTATAACTTATTTTGTAAAGAATGTGAGAATGCTAAAATTAAAATACATACTTAAAAATAGTTTTTTCTTACATAGCGTTTATGTAATTCTTTTGCTTCAGTCTTCAACTGCCGACAATAGTCCGTTAACATGGCAGGTAAATCTTTTCAAGGTAGCTTTTTTCTGTAACACTGATGTCTTGATGAAATAGTCCACCCTGTTTATTACTGACGTTTCCGAGATTTTCAGGAAAAAAGTCTAAATGAGAGTGTAAATAATGCATTTTTAATGACATATTATACCCCATTTCTTTACATGCTTGAAACAATGGCTTAACAATTTCTACGTAATTTGATGAACGATGCGACCCAAGAAAATTTTCCCCAAGTGTTTTTAAATGCTACTCACACATTATTTTCTATTTGTGACATTTGGTTTCCAAATTTTTCATCTTTAAATAAGGTGCGTATTTGTGGCCCTATAAATATGCCCTCTTTAATTGTTGCCTCTGACAAAACTGGGAATTTTATTCTTAAAATTCTGCTCCGTTTTTACCCATGTCTTTTACGAAATTTTTTATGATTTCGAATTTAATGTGGAGTGCCGGCAAATATATATTCTGTTTATCCACTAAACTATTGTATTGTACATTTTTTCCAGGAATAAAAACTTTCCCGTAGTGGCCAGGTTTTAATGTTACAATGGTCTAATCGTACACGACTGTCCCATTCACATAAAAAGCAAAGATATTTAGTACAACCGCTTTGAAAACCCATTAATATTGCAATAACTTTTAAATATCCACAGATTTGCCACTTATGCCTATTTTAATTGATTTGGAGTAGAAGTGTTTTAAAAATATCATACGTCTCTTTCTGCTTTCTGCCATATGCAATTGGTACTGACGGATATATATTGCCATTATGTAATAAAACTGACTTTAAATTGGTTTTTGATGAATCTATAGGAGAGCTTCCAATCCTCATGATGATGTTTATAACGTAATTTGTTGAGAAAATGTTCTATGTTGAAGCAGTAACATAAGTTGTTGTAAACCGCAAAATATTGTAATTCTTCGCTTTTTTTTCGGAAGTGACTTATAGCTATCTCCGGTGCAAACAAGTTCCACTATTGTAACTTGCAGGCCAAAAGTTCTGATTTAATTTTTGTTAACTGTAAATCTCGTACTAAATCGTTTAAATCTGCTTGAGTGATGAAGTGAGTATTGTTTCGTCTCGAAAATTTTTCCTCAGTTTCATTAGACGTAGTTTCGCTCGAACTGGAAGGTATAACAGCAGTTTCTCTTGAATTTTTAAAAGGAGAATTTTCGACAACCGTAACCGGAGTTTCGACAACTGAAGTCGGAGCTTCGTCTTCAAGACGTATTGGTTGTATAGCCGACGCAGCAGTTGGATAGGAAATATTTTTTATGATTCTAAAACTATAACCAGCCATTTCAGTAAGACAAAAATAACAATCACTTCTGTGATTTGTTGGTTCCCTCCAAACCATTCGTATATCGAATGGCGTATTTTTTTTCCATCACTCACATACCGAAATAATGTTACACTACACCTGCTGCAAATGACATGAGGTGCTCAATTTTTATCTTGATCGCCAAGTTGGCATTTAAAATATTGTTGATAGACATGTTTTATAGGTTTTGTAATGTTTCTAACTGAGCTTTCAAACACCACTTCGCCACACATATAACAAAATTTATTTGGGTGATTAACACACACACGGGACATTGTTATTTACATTAAACTATTAATTGTACTCAAGTAGAATTATTACTAAGTTTTAAAATAGTACTAATAATAATAACAATAAAATCTGCACACACTAAATAATACACTAAATATAATAATATAGTACAGATTAAATCTAAGAAAATATACAAAACGCACGACTCTGGCAGTATAACTTTTCGTTTGGTTGCTAGAAAGAGACTGAAGAAAATTTCAAGGAAATGCGAAATATTTGGCTATGGTGTCTTTTTCAAGGGTATTTTACCTTGTATTTCGACAATTTATGACATGGTCAAGAGCTACACGACAATGGGAGAATGTACGTCTCTTATGGTATACGTTCCAGATGTTGAATGATAACGTTGTTTCCAGATATCGGAGAGTTCTAGAAGAGGTGTTTGAAAAATTGTATTTCATGTACACTTCACATTTTAAAGTTATTTAACTTAAACTGAAACGATTTAAGAAATAAACGTTACAAATCCTTAATTATAATTAATTATCCCAAATACATCTTCGTAATTTTGGGAAAATAGAAATTTCCTAAAATGAAATTATTATTCTAAACATTTTGCATTCATGGATATTCATATTACGTAACAAAACTACACAAACATGAACTTCATTATATGTATTATATCGCATGCACGATGTTAAAATCTACAACTTTGGTTTTAAAAATCCGAATTATTATAAATCTGGGGTAATTATTATGCTATATGTATATTATGCTACTTATTTTCCTCTGCTTACATATACAATGACCAAACTTTTTAAATAATTATAATAATAACTGCGCGTCGTGCCGTTCAGTTATGTATTTCGCTTGTAAAATGTAAACGGAAGTGATTTTGTAATTTCGTTTGATGCGTTCTGCAGCAGCAATGTCTGTTATATTCATTATAGCCTAGCCCATAGTTTTTTATAAATAAATTGGAAAATATTAGCAAAAATTGGTGCGTTTTTGCTTCTTACTTTGATCATTAGTTAAACATATTTAAATGTTTACAATGTAATAACAATTTATATCATTTGATTCGAGAAAGTGCACAGTGTTTTCTCGTGTAAAAAGCCGCTGAATAGCTGCTATGGTAAAAGCTATGGTAAAATTTCCAAAGTTGAAAATTTGTAATTTTTTTAACATTAATTTTCTCAAAAACCTTACGACCTAGGAAAAAGCGGATTCCAGATTCATATTCAGCTCACAAAAATCGGTTGCGAAATAAAAAAAAAATTAGAATTTATTGTACAGTGAAATAGGTTTATTGCCTATCTGTAAATATTATTAATTGTTTTATTCGTTAGTTGATTTAACTTTGACATAGAGACTTTTTGTTATGCAATTACACTGTCATGGTGTAAACGTGCTTATTTATGACCATGGTCAACTGTCTCGCTCGAAGCCGTTGTTCTTGCATCTGGGCGCGCGCTATTCTCGCGCTCTGACTGGTCATTGCTTTTCGTTAATAATTGAAAGACTAAGCGTCAATCATCATTTTGGGAGAGGAAAGAATTGTTCTGTATCATCCCAACTACCACCCCATGAATTATACCCAGTAGCAGAACACCCTATACACATGTAATTGGTGTAATTAGATTAGAGCCATGATGGATCTGAATACCTAAAATACTCTCCTTTGTAGTATAAAGGACATAATACGTAAGATATTTTATATACTAGTTCATGTGTATTCGACACCTCGAAGTGTTGTATATTAGAAACGTATTAAAAGTTTCAAACATAGAAAGTTTCACATCCTCGAATTTGCAAATTCTTAGTTATCCAATCTCACAAACTTCTGAGAATTCAAATTTTCAAATCTCCAGATTTTCAAATTCCTGATTCCCAAATCTCAAGATGTCTGAAATGTTCAATAGCTCAATCTTGCAAATTTCAAAAAATCTTAATCTCTAAATTCTCATTCCTAAATTTCCAAATCCTCAATCGACAAATTTCCAAAATTTTCAAAAACTCCAATTCCCAAATTTCTCAATTTCCATTTCTCTAATGTTCCAAATCCGAAAATCTCCAAACTTCCACTTGGTCATATTTGATACCATGTTATTATTAAAGGTAAGGTATTTAGTCCGACCTAGACAAAAATCCGAATTACGTCAATGAATACAACGCGATTCTAACATTTACATCTCAAATTCATCGATTGCCAATGAGAAGCTTATAATTTCTATTGTTTAGGTACTCGTGTTGGGAAGATACATGGTCGGAATGAGTACGAGTTTCGGATACATATCTGCTATCATATATGTGGGTGAGACATCGCCAGCTCATGTGCGAGGAATATCAACGTCCTCGTTGATCGTAGCGGCAAATATCGGCATGTACATCAAATGGACGATAAGTTCGTATATATCGACGAAAAGCATGATATTGGTGTCATCTATAGCACCTATTCTCTTGCTATCGAGTATTTCATGGGTACCGGAATCCCCATATTTCTTGATGCTACGAGGAAAAAATCTTGGGGTGATTCTGTCGCTCGCGGCATTAAGAGAAAGCACGGATATTGGCGTGGAAGCTGACATAATCGAGAAATCCGTGAAAACAGATCTAGCCAGTACTAAAAGCCTGTGTGAAACCGGTAATCGCAAGTACGTGAATTTTATAGTACATACCAGATTCTTCAAATTTTCTGTTATCTATACGTATAGTTATCTTAACTGTTATAGCTACTTATAAGCAATTACTTTATCAGGAAATTACTTAACCTCATCTTAGGTTATGATGTGGACAAAGAAACAAATAGACAGTTTCATGAATGAATAAAGTTAATGCCACAATTAATATTACAAGTGAACGTATACATTAAAATAAGTAACATGCATATGTAACATTACATTGAACACGTATACGATAATTTTGAACATTCCAAGAAAAAAATTGATTATATATTTTCAATTTGTTTTGCAGGGCGTTAATTACTGTGGTGGGTTTCATGGTAATTCAACAATTTAGTGGTCAGATGATCCTGTGGAACACCTTCATCTCTATAACTAATATAAACGGCGGAATATTGGGAATTGTGCAAATAATATCCATCTTCTTAGCCACATTCGCAATGGATAGTTTCGGCAGGAGGCCATTGCTAACAATATCTTCGCTGGGTATCTCTGTCTCAACTTTCCTCATCGGTTTATCGTTTTTTCTTTACAATAACCAAATGGTTGCCACAGAGATGCCTTTGTTCTCACTTATGACAGTGTTACTTTATTTGATAATGTTTGCTTTAGGATTGGCGACACTTCCGTTCACCATGATGAGCGAAGTTTTTCCAATGAATATTAAGATTGTTGGTAGCGGTATTAGTATGCTGAGTCGTGACTTTTGCATGTGCATCCTGGAATACCTTTTTCCACTTATCATCTACAGATTTGGTATACATGTTATGTGTTGGATATTTTCCATTATCAGTCTTTTGGGTTCCGCTATTATGTACTGTCATATACCTGAAACGAAGGGGAAGACGCTACAGGAAGTGCAAGATCTATTACACAAACGTACATTATTCTAAATATTGTTACACTGTTATATTGTTCTATTGATTATTATCTAGCGAGATCCCAAACTTCTCTAGAGAAATTCTAAGTTTCTCTAGAGGTGTCTTAGACTTCTCTAGATAGATTCAATGTTGACATTGTTAATGATAAGACACGTATTGTGTCAAAAAATTAGAATCTATAATTAAAAGTATTGTTGTACCATTAGGTAATAGTTGGGAGGAAATATTAAAGTAAAGAAAATTTGTAAGAGGATATGTATGATAAGCGATAAGTTATAGGATAATGTATACATAAAGTTAAAATTTGTATTAAAATATTTTTTTAAATAAAAATTTTAATAACGATTAAATAGCAAAGAGACGTTAAGTAATGTTTCATGTATGTATATTTTGATAATCGAAGTCTTGGAACCTACGTGATTTAGATTACGTACACCGATATTTGATCCACACGACTAGTTGCTAACTGATGTTAATCAGTAATAGACACGTTAAACATAAGTAAAACGAGCTTAGGTCGAAATTCTCGCAAGAATTTTCTGCTGGATTCGTACGTAATGCTGATCAGGCGAATTGATCTAATTTTATGCCTCTTCTCCTCGTGGAGAGAACTTAACGTAAACCGGATTTATATTTTTGCATATTTTTTTATAAGGAACATTTTTGCTTTACATTTCCTACATAAAATATGCTCTTTTCTCGATTTTTTGACAAATTTGACTACTCCCGGTTGGTCGTAGTGCCTAAAATCATCTACAAACTTCGCTGAAAATTAATCAGTAAAAATTTTTCAGATCGGTCAAGCCATTTGTTCATAGTGAAGGAACAAAGAAAAGTGAGCACAGACATAACAAACTGATAGGCTTCGTGCGAAACCAATAATCAAAAAAGCCTTCTACATAATTGTTGGCAGTGATGGTTTGAAGGAACAATTATCAGTATAGTGAGAATCCAATGGTTGACGGTGATTCAGGGCGTGACACTATACTCATATTAATTTATATCCAAACAACGTCGAACGACAAACATCTTTTATATGAATCTCATATATTAAAATTTTACTGACAAATAATCTATTATTCAGCTTTTTGTCGCTAACGTTTTACAACTAGTAACCTATTAATCCAATTTTTTGCCGCCAGTGCTTATCAATCAGTAGCCTATTAATCGGTTGTCACGACAACCGGTACTTCACTATTTATTACTCATTGTCAGACAGAACTTCTGGATTGTGCTATAAGGCCGCATATTCTAATATAATTTGGAAAGTTTTATGATTTTGATAGAACTTCATACATTTCTTATGTAAACAAAAGTAAGAAACACGTATTTCTTTTATCGGTTCAGAGGCGACTTTACGGGGTAAAGCTACTATTCACAGTTTCGAGCCACAAGTACTATCTCGAAAATTAATAATGATACATGAAACCGTTTAATGGGAAAATTTGATGGTGCCTTATGCACAAAGAGTTCGGAGAAAATACCTGGACGCCATTCGATCGGGAGAGAAAAGAATTACTCCTGGACGCCTGATTGATTAGAGATATAGGGAGACCTTAAAAGTAGTCGTGTCGTTATTGCGAAAGAAAAAATATGATTTTATACATTTCCTGTACCGATTTCTAAACCTCACAATAAATCCTATTTTCCAGTAGTCCTGATTTCCTGTCAATCCTATATCCTTGCGAATAAACGATGGCTACAAATGTTTATATCCTGCACGCGCGTTAGCTAAGTCATCGCGCAATACTAAATCAAAACGTATTGGATGACATCATATTTCAAATATGACATGCTCACAAGATCAACGTTATCTACAAGATATGGTTTTTACTAACATGATAAATCTGCTTACTTTACTATCCACTGCTTTTGAGTGTTGATAAGAAAGAAACATCTATTGATAGTTCCGAATTGGAGTTCAAAGATACTTCAAATATAATTATAATATAATTATGCAAAATACTGAAGAGTCCAATTAATATAAAACAAAAAACATATTCAGATGTTGTAAGATATTCTGCAAACGGTGATGATCCTGACGTTAATATTGAATGAGTAGAACAAATGAAAAAACTTGCCGACAAAGAGAAAGGACAATATCAGACGATTAGAAAAACGCATGCGTACTGAAGATCCAATTAATTCTGTACACAAAAGAGATGGTATAGATTATAGAGTATTGGAAGAACGGTAAAACCGAACGTTTGAAATTAAAAACAGTGTAGTGCATATTCAAAATGATAGTCTTTTCAGTAATTACATAGATCGTCTTCTCAAAGCGAAGCGGTTTGACTTAATCGAATGTCATGATATTCAACGTTGAGTATAATAGGTAAACTTAGCAGAAGATTTGTCATCATTTGTAGTTAACCGTATTGCAAAAAGTTACAAAATTCGTCACCAGATCCAGCAGTGTCGAGAACTAGAACTCATTTCAAGTTCTCACCATTTATTTTGAGCATATTAAATTGTATACATAAAGTAATGAATGGACGAAATTTGGCACCTAAAGGTACAAAAAAGGAGAAATACAAAGGGGAAATACAATCATAATCATCCATAACCCACAGTTACACCTATACGACCCAGTATGTCTATCAATAGAAAACTACCCTCTCATTTTTTTGTCGTGTTGAAAAACACATCTGGAATACTTCGATCTAGAAAATAGCGGACCATGCGTAAAGCAACGATCATTTTTATTACAGTATTGGCATTCGGAATACTTACAAATGAACACTTTTAAAATCTTATTAAAAGAAATTATTTTCCAAACGTTAACGAAATAACAGCTCTATTATTAATTTCCTGGTGTAGACTATATTCGGGTTAAAGATGGGATGTGAGATACAATTAAAGGCCGAAATAACTATTTTAATAAAAATAACGAGTGACTTTATTCTTCAGCGAGTATATCAAGACAGACATAAAACAGACAACGTACAAATATATATGTATATCTTCCCAGTACCCTGGGAAGGGAAAAACGCGAAGAGTGGGAAAGGGGGTGACTTTTCACCAAACTAGGAATTCCTACTTTCCCCTGCCAGGGGTCATCCGGCCCAAACCGTTGCACGGTGACCCATCCGGCACTCGACCTCCTACAAATGACCATAACAGTAATAAACCCTAGAATCGCCTCGACTTTTCAAACTACATGTGGAACAGGAAAAAATACAGCTACGCCAACCTCGGGCTCAATGTGTAAAACAGCCGCGTAAAAAGAGACAAGTAATGGTTCCTCGGTCTTTTATTGCTGCTACGGTAAACCTTCAATATCCGAAAATCTCCTAAATCTATAATTATCGTCTACATTGGAGTGAGCATTATAATGATAAAGGTGTATTACGTTAAACAATATCTTACTATTCAATTTTTAGATAGACAAAAATGAACTAAACGAATTGCAACGTTCTTTATATTACAGTGATAATTTCATGGATAGAAAATTGTAAATCTAAAGAAAATGATGTAGATTTATGTAGGATAGTTAATACTTCGAAGCCCACAACGAGAACATCCAGATTAGATCATTCGGGAAGAGTATCAGATTTCGGAAAACATAATGCTACAAGTATAGTGACTAATGATGGAAGTATAAAGCCCAAAGAAAATGTACAGTTCGTGAAATTTAAAACGAGAATGTATAGTGTATTTAATTTCTTGCAGTTTGCAATGTTACGTTGCATAAAGGTTTTGTGGCATTCCACATTTTAAAATAATATTAAACTGTTACTTATTCGAGAAAATTATTATACGAATTATGGAATATTATATTAATATTAATCTGAAAACGAATTTAGTAGACAAAACAAATATTATACATATAATTCCAATATTGTAGAAATAAAAACTATTATTAGACTTAATTACCCTTTATAACAGAAAACGAACAATACAGTAAATATATTAACGAAGTCTAATTTAACATTTTTATACAAAAAAAAGTACATATATTCCTGCATGATAGTTTAGAGCAGGGTTTCTTATGTGATCCGCTAGAAGACCCGGCGCCACTGTATTTTTACAGTCACCCAAAGAAAAGGTAGAATTGGGGGGCCTTAAACGTTCTGAAGTATTTTTATAAGCTGTCTATGCAGTATCTGTACGTGTCGTGTGGATGTACTACGTACATATAGATATTCCTGGATCGCGCATAGTGTCATTTGTTATACATACAGTGCTAAGATAAAGTCACACACACACTGTCTTCATGCAAAAATAAAAGTACTTCTGTACTGAAAAATAAGCGCAGCGAAGATTTTATTTGTGTAAAAATAACAGCATGACACATTTAAAATAGATATACACTTAAATGTTGACATAATAAAACGATTTTTTGAAAATACCTTAAAATTAAATGAAAAATATGATAAATATCAGTACTTAGTCCGAAATCCTTTATTTTTAATAATTTTCCTTATTCGTTTTGGCACGGACTGAATTAGTTTCGATATAAATTCCTGAAAAAACCCTGAAAAAAATCATCTTCAAACGAAGCACAAAAGTAAAACACACAAATTATAAGATTATTTTTAGAAACTGTTACAAAAATATGTGGAGAGCAACACTTGAAATCAGATAAAGGTTTAGTAGTATTAATGACATATTTCTTGCGAAATATCTAAGGTAATTATTAAAACTGGTAAACCACATAACATAAGTGAATTTTGTATTTCATCAGCGCGTATTATTATAATGTTAAATGTTATCAATCAAAATGCACACGAAGTTACCCAAACAATTCTATGGAGCAATTCGACGACATCAAGACGAATCGACGAAATGGTGAATGATATAGAAAAACAATTAACTATGCAATTATAACTAAAAAGTTCATTTCACAAATTAATTTGATTATATTAAGTTATAATACAACTACTCTGATAATTATATCAATCTAACGACATACATCAAATTTTTGAATAATTATAAATTGCCCGACAAAATACTTTCTGCTAGAAAACATAATATGAATGCGAAAGGTGAAAAAATGTTTACAAAACTAGCTGAATTATTTCAAGGGGTGGTAGCTGGAGTGATACTGAACAACTTTTTCCTATCCCAAAATGTTGACTGTGATAGAGATCTTTATCGCAGTTTGGATAATTGTTAAGATAAACAAATATTACTTGGAAAATACAAATACAATATAGGGTGTCCACGCCTAAGTGTGACAGCGCGGTATTTCATAAATTATTGGCGACACGAAAAATTGTTTATATGGAAATTGCAGGGTACAATGGGTTCTATGTTTTGGCGTAAACGAAAATTTTTTAATGTTATTAATGTAAAAAATATGATGGTGAAGTCTCGTTTTTTAAATGGAACTATATATTTTTTTTCGATCACACGATAGTGCTTTTCAAGACGAATTTATTAAGGTTTAATGTATTTATCTGATTTTTATTAGTTTTCGAGATATAACGCTTAGAAATTTACTGATTTTCAGCAGAAACGTCACGATTTGAGTAGTAGGTCATAAAAAAAGTCTTATTGTTGCGGTAAGTGCCGCGTGTTTAACTTTGCCTGCCAAAACCGATAACGGGGGTCTACGGTCGGAAGGCCAAGTCCGAAGAGTAAGAAACGTGGAAAGTATTGTCCATTACAGTCTAAGTTTTCCGTATCGGGAATGATATTAATAATTTGGAACATTTATTTAAATGTTTTAGTAGAAGGTAAGTATAAAGTCAACTTAATTTTAATTCCGTAAAATATTTTATTGCATAAAAAATCTATTCCACATGTCTTCCGCTATTTGAAATACATGTTTCTATCCGTTTCGCGAATTCGTTTTACTACTATATACAAGCTAGTGCTTAATATACTTAAACTAAGTACGACTAACAATAAGTCAAAGAGTAGATATAACAAGAGGCGCACTAGACAAGGAAACCCACCTCCTAGAAAGAGACACAGGACACAACCAATTTAAATGCCCAAGTCTCATGGATCAGGAGTGGGGGTACGATTTCGACATGCGCTCCAAAAAGCGTGTGTACGTTGTTTGACAGTTCACCGTTCGGTAAAAAGGAGTGTATACCTGGATTTTTATTTCGTGGGTCCTATAAACCGGGAATTTCCCGTAATTTGGGTATTTCCCATAATTTGGGTTTTTCCCGTAATTTCAGCCTGAATTTGAAAGGGTAAGAGTTTTTACTTAATGTGTGGCTCACTTTGGTTTTAACCTGCTTGGTTTGTAGACCTCTTATTTCAAACTGCTTCGTGTGTGATTTTCATATATTTTAACAGTTTTTGCAGTGTTTTATTAATTTTTGCTTTTTTTCCTGCTTTTTATTTGGTGCACGTTTTTTTTCTTCTTTTGTTTTGCTAATAAAAAATTTTTTTGTTTCTTTCTGTGCTTTTGCTTGTTTTTATCAATATTTCTTTTCTTATTTTTTCTTATTTTGATTTTTTTTTTTTTTTTTTCGTATTATAAATATTAAAATGAATATTAAAAAGCATGGTGGTGTTGCGTGCACGTTTAAGAATTGCAAAAGCACCTTTTCTAATAAGGATGAAGGAGTGCGCTTCTTTAGATTCCCTAAGAATGAAATTCTGTAAGTAATATAAAATTATAAAATGTTTGAATATTATTTACATATGCATTTATATAATTATTTTATTTAGGTGCAAAGCTTGAGAAATATTATAAAATAAGAAGAGTGTGAAGCAAACATTTTGAGGACAAAATGTACATGGGCCCTGCAAAAACAAGATTGTTACCATCAGCAATTCCAAGGCACATTGAGCATGGTATGTGTTTCGTGGCATCTCCACGAAATATAATTCGTTAGAATTCGATTTATTTTATATTTTTACAAATCCCAGATGGCTGGCGGTTTGTACCAGGGACAGTACCCAAACTACAAATCACCAGCATGTTTATTGCACGCAAATCAACAAGACCATTTTTGAGAGACAGTTTACTACTTAATACGGCAGTTAGAATATTTTAGAATTTTTGAAATCCTCAGCGGCCAATTGCCCGTGCCATAAACATGAGTTTCCGAAGGGTCGCCAAACTGACCCTGGCGACCGTCATTCCGTCAGGTAATCGGTACTCGTACCCGTCGGAAACTCCATCAAATGTTGTTTAAACATTTACCGTTAGGTCTTCCACTTCCACCGATACTTCCTGCTTCCTACAAATCGCGTTTCGGACGCAAGGAAGCAGGGATAGGTCAGTGGTGCCTAAATTCAATTGGTCAGAAAAATGACTGATGAGGCGAAGAGGTGGAAGTACACACTTTTCTTGTACGCAATTAGAGAAGTCGTGAGTTAGTTACATTCAAAAACTCGGAAGAGAAACATTATCCTCTCTTCAACCGGGAAACATTATAATCCCGCGTATTAATTTTCAAATACATACAGTTTCAGTTTATTCCTAATTAAACAGTTATTTTTCACAAGTACAAAGCTTATACTTTTATCCTCAAAACTACAACCCGAAATATTTTCTACCTCCGTAAAAGGTCGTAGGAATTCACGAATAAACAGTATGAATATTATAAAATATTTACTTTATTAAACATTTAATTGCACTAATTAAATATTGTTTCCTGCTAAAAGCAGATAAATGTTATATTTTCAATATATATTGAATTTCTATTTAATTTTAACTAAAAATGTGACAGAAGAAAGCAGCGATGGTGACATAGATTGTGAACCCCCAGCAAAAAGAATGCGTATTGAAGAAGGTAAAAATAAATTGTTGTAAATACAAAGAAGCAAAGGATTTAGGCAAAATAGAATTAATGTTTTATATTTGTTTTTTAGCAATTGCAGGGCCATTATGACAGCAGGACACACCAGAAGAATCACCATCATCAACTGGAGTGGATGTCAGCGTACAAACGTTCCAACGGGCATCTGCATCTTCACCCAGGAAGGTAAAGATGCAAAAAATAATTAAGACTTTACAAAAAGAGAATACGAACTTAAAGAAACAAATTGAAGATATTACAAACAATCAGGCAGATAGCAGCAATTTTCATAGTCTTTGCAGAAGGTTTTTGTCACCTACTGTAGCTAATTTCATAGACATGCAGGTAATGCAAAATAGCAGAAACATTCACGGTTGAAGGTACATACCTACTTTCGTCGCGACCGAAGGGATTTTATGACTCAAGTGGTTCGGCGCGTAGACCACCATGAATAGGTCTCTGCCTCGACATTCGAGTCAAGGCAGAGTCTTTTGTCCATTAATTGCACTCGGATCGGCTTGAAAGTAACCATCGGCAAGGCGTAAATAACCTAACGGTTTTCCTTGCTCGCACGATGGATAAGAAAAGTTGGAATTTTGTAAGCCATCGCCCCTTTCGTGCGGGGGTTCTCTACCATGTATTTTTTAACACATATTGTTTCGACAGTCCGGCTTCGAATCTGCGAGAGAACGGATCGTTCATTGGAAGGTTGTGGAACGGTGATTGTCAATTAAACTCAGTGGTTTTTTCTACATAAGTTTTCGACGGTAACACAATTACCGTCGTATCGAACAAACATAATCCGCAATTGTGCGTTCGTGATCCTCGGATTGCGTATCGAAAATTGATTCTCTCAGCGAGAATCAATCGAGATTTGCACCTCGGTGCTCAAATCTTATGGAACCACGGTCGTGACGACGATCCGTAACGTGAATGCGGTCATGACGATGACCCGCAGAGTCGGTTGCGCTATGCAACCACTCGTATTATATTTCGGCGCAATGCTATGAGATTTCACTATCACACACACTACGACACTTGTATAAATCGTCACCAGCCGCTCGCACTTCCGCTTCTGAACGTAACAAATAATCATATTATTATCGTGGGGTTTTTTATGCCGCAAGGCTTTTTCCCCAAAACGTGTAGAATGAGCCAATAAACGTATGATTTTTCGGCTCAAATCCGCGTAATTTATTTTATCCATACCCCCTTCCTCATTCATTTAATAATAAAAAATTTGAACAACGGAATTTCTCCATGTTGGAGAGATTTCGACGATACATTTTTTGGTGCCTCCTGTGAGGTATGGGCGGTAAACCTGTGGAAGTGCGAGCGGAAGTTCGAAAATTTAACGTAAACGCAACGGTCGAATCGGCCATGTGCCAATCGCCAAGGCGCTTTCCTTTCCGTGGAAAGTTTTTCTGAAGTCAGGGCGTTTCCCTTTATGGGGGTGGGAGAAGTCCCTCGAAAAAGGGCCCACAAACGGTCGACGGGGAGTCGTGCTCTGACTGTTAACGTGGTAACACGCTGCAAAATTAGCAACGATATTTTATCATAGCTTTCGAGATACTTTGTATCATTTGATTTTTCTCGGTTTCTTTGGAATCGTTATTCCGTGGAGTGACATAATGATTTAGAGACACAAGAATGCTCATTTACATATCGAACTTCATCAAAAAGAATCATAGAAAAGCCCAACCAGCCGTCTCCATCGTCATCCGAGGATCTCTCGCCCACCTGCCGCTCGGCGCGGACGGAGTCCATCAGCATTGGAAGGATAAGTATTCCTTGCATCTTTTTACTCGTTTAATTTGAATTATTAGTGGTAATTAATTACGTATACGGTGTGTGCGAATATTTTCTTCCTATAATGGATCGAGTGAGAATCATTAATCAGAAGCGAGCGACGCTAAAACGTCAGGTCACGCAGCTCGCGAACTGCGTCGCTTCTGATCAATACGATTGTAAGAATTTGAAAAAGCGGTTGGATCGGGTTACAGAATTGATGCACGCGTACGAGGATCTGCACGATGAATTAATGGTTATCGACCCAAATGACGAGCGAACAGACGAATTACAGGAAATTCAGGATCGTTATTATGACATCGCGACTAGAATCGAAGCGATGGAGGTCGCCGCTCCATCTACGGCGCGAATTAACGATACGTTCGGTAACGCGGTACTAAATACGACAGTGATAGAAGGGCGGCGCACCCTAAAACTGCCTGTCGCGGGATTGCCGAAATTCGATGGAAGCCTAGATACGTGGCTTTCATATAAGAACACGTTTAAAGCAATGATCGACGCGCGGACGGATATTTCCGATTTGGAAAAGTTTTTATATTTGAGGGATTCGTTAACTGGCGACGCGTTAAATAAGATTTTAGTTTATGCCGTGAGCGAAGAAAATTATCAGAACGCGTGGCAACTTCTAATTAACTCGTTTGAGAAGCGACGCGTTCTCGTATCGAAGCATTTGGACGCGCTTATTGATATTCGTACGCCGGCTAATGTTACGTCTAATGGGATCGGGAGAATAGCCGACGATATTCGGCAACATTTAAATATGCTCCAATCGTTAGGAGTCACGCCCGATAATAATTTAGTTATTCGGCTTATCGAACGCGCGTTGCCCACTGAGGTATTAGAAAAATGGGAGCAGTCGCTGACCGTAGATACTCTTCCAACGTTGGATCAATTTTACACATTTGTGAACGAATATACATCGCATTTACTTACGATGGAACGAAACATCGCTCGTAATAAACCCGAGACAGGCGAAAAACGTCGATCCGAGCGTGATTCGCGCGCGCCAAAAACGCGAAAAATCGAGTCAGGCGCGCGTGCTTTTGTTACGGGTAACACCGGTGCTTGCTCGTATTGCAGGCAACAGCATTTCGTCGCGAGCTGCCCGGTACTCGCGAAACTAACTCTACAGCAGCGCTGGGACGCCGTTAATCGTAAGAGGTTATGCCGAAATTGCCTTCGTAGCCACCGTGAGCCATGCAAATCGTCGCATTGCAAGCATTGCGGGCGTTTCCATCACTCGTTGCTTCATCGTTTCGAGACGCGACCGAGACCCGCCGTGCCCGTGAAATCGGCAACCGAAACGGCTGATAAATCGAACGATGCATGACTATCCAGCATCGCATTGACTAGCGTCTGCCGCGCTCCGCAATCGCAGTTAATGATGAGCGCGATGGTTCGCATTCGATTGTGCAGACGGTACGTTTATAGAGGCCCGCGCTCTTCTCGACACCTGCGCGACGGCTCATTTTATAACAGATAGGCTTGCGCAACAATTAAGGCTCCCAACGCATCCGTGTGCTATTCCGATTAACGCGATTAACGAAATGACTACGATGTCAAAACGAGTCATTCAGATTACATTTCGGGCTCTTTACAGCAACTTTGAGAAAACTCTAACGTGTTTAACGGTTCCGCGAATAACGAATTACGTACCAAACGAACAATTCCCGCGCGAATCAATCAAGATTCCGTCGAATTTGCGTCTCGCAGATCCTGAATTCCACGTGCCGCGACCCGTTGATCTTTTAATTGGCTCCGGTGCCACCTTATCATTGCTTTCAATAGGGCAAATTAATTTATCCCGCGACGATTGCGACCTTATACTACAGAAAACTCAACTCGGATGGGTAGTAGTAGGCGGAACGACAGATTGCACAGAAAATCGGATTAGGTCATGCAATCTGTCAGAGTTAGAAAACCAAATAGCGAAATTCTGGCTAATAGAAAACGTGGACACGGAAACATCGGAACTATCGGAAGGATCACTATGTGAAGCGCATTATATAAAAGGTACGATGCGAAATGAAAGCGGACGGTATGTCGTGCGGTTACCGTTCCGTGCCGGTGATACAAATTTCGGAGACTCTCGACGAGTTGCCTTGCGTCGGTTCCACGCGCTTCAACGGAAGTTAAATTCGGATTCGGCACTCAAGGCGGAATATAGTAAAGTAATGGAAGAGTACATTACTCTCGGACACATGACTCTGATCGACGACGAATCAGCATCCGGATATTATATGCCTCACCACGCGGTGGTTAAGGCTACGAGCGCGACAACGAAGGTCCGAGTCGTCTTCGATGCGTCGGCCAAAACGGATAAAGGGATATCGCTTAACGATAGGCTTATGATAGGTCCTACGATACAGGACAAGCTTTTCGAACATTTGCTTAGGTTTCGCACACACGTATACGTCGTTACCGCCGATATTGGAAAGATGTATCGACAAATCTTGATACATCCAAACGACCGAAAATATCAACGCATATTTTGGTATCATGACAACCACATCAAAACTTTCGAATTAAATACGGTACATTTGGTGTTTCGTCTGCTCCATATTTAGCAATCCGAACAATACAGAAACTCACGGACGACGAGAGTGCGGACTTTCCCTATGCCTCCAAGATTTTGAAACGCGACTTATACGTCGACGATCTCTTGACAGGAGCGAATTCATTGGATGAAGTGCTGCAAATCCGCGACGAAGTAATCGCACTTTTAAAACGCGGCGGATTTAACATTCGTCAATGGGCCTCAAACCACAATCACGCGCTCGACAATATTAATGAAAAGGTTCTCGGCTTGGACCACACAATTGATACAAATAACATCGTAAAAACTTTAGGTATCGGATGGCATGCTCAGGGGGATAAACTCGTATACACCGTAAAGTCAATAGAATCACCGATTAAATCGACGAAACGCGGAATTTTATCGGAAATTGCGAAAATCTTTGATCCTCTTGGCCTTCTCGGACCGGTAATTCTAACTGCGAAGACTTTCATGCAGGTTTAGGATAACGTGAATGTAATTGTGACACTGGGTATGGTTAACAAATTATGTTTAATAAAACAATAACAATAACAATAACAATAACAATAACAATAACAATAACAATAACAATAACAACAATAATAATTAACCAGTACAAAACTGTGAACTTGAAATAAGCGCGATGCGTATGCTACGAAAGTCAGGACAATTCTGCCGAATTTTCCAACGACTCGTGTAAGGGAGAAAACAGCCACATGGCCCTAAAAAGGGAAACAAAGGCCTACGCGTACAAACGCTCGAGTCGACCTAGGTCTTCAAGGACCTCCGAAACTTTCGACTCAATTTATGGCTTTATTGCCACACAGGAATGCTGGAAGACGAAGCTCGGTTGGGATGAATCGGTTCCACAGGCTTTGTTTTCGAAATGGTCATTGTTCGCGAATCAACTCCCGTGTATTAATAACTTATCGATTGACCGGAAACTCGTTCTGGAAAACACGAAAAATATTCAAATTCACGGATTTTGCGACGCAAGCAAGGCGGGATACGGTGCGTGTATCTATGTACGTTCTTGTAGTCAAAAGAACCGTACTCTCGTCCGACTTGCATGTGCCAAGTCGCGGGTCGCGCCGATTAAAGAAATAACCATGCCACGGCTCGAGCTTTGTGGAGCGCTCACACTTGCTCGACTTTATCACGAATCACGGACTGCCTTTAATTTCCCGATTGACCGCGTTGTTTTTTGGTCGGATTCAACAATTGTTTTACAATGGCTCAAAAAGTCACCATCAGTTTTAAAACTTTTCGAAGCCAATCGCGTCGCGGAAATTCAGAAAATCAAGGAAGCCGAATGGCGACACGTCAGGACAAAAGATAACCCGGCAGATGCGTTATCTCGCGGACAACTACCTGCGGCATTTTGCGACAATTCGTCGTGGTTTGAGGGACCCCATTGGCTACGCGATCGCGAAGGCACCTGGCCAGAAAATTTAGAAGTCGAAATTGAGGAGCTACCCGGGTTAAAGACAAACGCGTGTCTAACGTTGAACACTAATCAATGTGAACTTTTTACCAGATTTTCATCGTACGCGAAACTGGTACGCGTTGTCGCTTATTGTTTGCGTATGCGCCGGTCGAACACGTATAAGGGTGAATTGCACGTAGAGGAAAAGACCAACGCGGAACGGACCATACTACGAGCGATCCAACGAAATCAATTTTTCGACGAAATACAACGCATTTCGTCTTCGGGGGGAGCAAAGAGCAGTCGTCTTGCTTCCCTGAATCCGTTCATCGACGAATTTGGTCTTCTCCGCGTCGGCGGACGATTGCAAAACGCCGATATTTCGTATCCGCAAAAACACCCGATTCTTTTACCATCGTACCATCACGTGACCGATCTAATAATCCGCAATTGTGCGCTCGTGATCTTCGGATTGCGTATCGTAAATTGATTCTCTCAGCGAGAATCAATCGAGATTTGCACCTCGGTGCTCAAATCTTATGGAACCACGGTCGTGACGACGATCCGTAACGTGAATGCGGTCATGACGATGACCCGCAGAGTCGGTTGCGCTATGCAACCACTCTTATTATATTTCGGCGCAATGCTATGAGATTTCACTATCACACACACTACGACACATGTATAAATCGTCACCAGCCGCTCGCACTTCCGCTTCTGAACGTAACAAATAATCATATTATTATCGTGGGGTTTTTTATGCCGCAAGGCTTTTTCCCCAAAACGTGTAGAATGAGCCAATAAACGTATGAATTTTCGGCTCAAATCCGCGTAATTTATTTTATCCATACCCCCTTCCTCATTCATTTAATAATAAAAAATTTGAACAACGGAATTTCTCCATGTTGGAGAGATTTCGACGATACAACTATGTATTCGTATGAATTTGTAATTTGTATATCTACTCCGAAAGACAACATTAGTAATATAGAGCAAAATTTATCGAAAAAATTTACTACTAAGAAAAGCGCAAAAAAAAGCCAACAGCACGCGGAGTTCCCAAGCGGTCACCCATCCAAGTACTATCCGCGCCCAACTCAGCTTGACTTCGGTGATCAGACGAGAACCGGTATATCCTGACTAGTATGGCCGTTGGCTAGTATACGTGTTACTGTATTTGAATGACAATTACAAAATGGAAATAAAAACTACTATTATAATTACAATTCACACATGAAGGTGTGGTTGATAGTACAACGTTCGCCATCATAGTTATGATTTTTCTCCTTTTTCCTGACCTAAGGTTCATTTTATTAAGGTCCCACTGTCCTTGGGTCCAGCTTACAAAATCTAATCTTCCACAATCAATTCTTTGTCGCTAAAAACCCCAGACGTGCGGACAAAAAACGAAAAACCAGAGATGTGTTACTGATCTCCCCAATTGGGATTTATACTAATTCTAAAATTACCTATACCTTGTTATATACGCCGAACGTTTTTTATTTGGGAGTTGGCTGTTCGAGCATAGTTAAAGACCACCGCGAAGAAAGAATTTAGTCTTGCCTAGCTTTCCCAGTTACCAGGATTTCCTTGCTAGGCTTCGCCCAAGAATATCTAACGTCTTCGGACCAACGCGATAAAAATTCGCTTGACGAAAAGCGTCGCGTTGATCCGTTCCTACCGTTTCCAGAACTACTCGTTTTGCCGCCCATTTTTCGGGTATAAACAGGGTTGTGGAGAAAACGTGTCGGACCCAGTTAATTCTTGATCGTGGACTAACGCGAAAGCTCTGTACGAGGGCCCAGTTAATTCTTGAACGCTGACTAACGAGGAACCTCTGTCCGAGTTCATTTAGAGTTATCGTGTCAAATTAGAGAAGTCTCTTTTAATCAAGATTGAGTTAGAGTCCAAGTCGAGAATTATTATAACCGTACAGTACGTATAATCTGCTATTAGGCATTTTCATTGACCTGCTCTCGGGTCTCCGTTTCGCTCGTTTTTCGTTAAAACTAGGGAGGATTAGATTCACGCTTTGTCGGAGTCGAAACTAAAGTAAAATCATTAAAGTCGAATCAAGTTAACATTTAAACTCTTGTTTAGAATCACCTTAACCGACAAGTACACTTGAAACACTTGTAGAACCCGGTTTTGGGAATAATATTATATATTTGATTATTCATTTTTATACTTAATTTTTGCCTCAATTGATTATAACTAAAAACCAACACCCCACATGTCGCTGTATCTTAGCCATTCGAGGTATACCGTCAAATCTATGTACGACACCTATACTAACATCTCCTGCGACACCCGGCGTTAACCATACGTCAGCTCATCCCCACTTCTACTTTCCTTTGGCTTAGAAGACGGCGTAGTACGAGTCTACATACATCTATTACTGTCGACTTAATGCTATAACAGTTACGGACACGTACCCACTGTTGCGAATCGACAACTTCCTGCATACCTCGTTTTCGACAGATTTCATGACTACATTGGATCTTCGATCTGATTAATGGCAAATTGCAGTTTAGGAATAAGATCGTGATAAAACAGCCTTCATCACCCCTTTTGGAACCTACCGATTCAAACGAATACCATTTGGGTTGAAGAACTCGTCGACTACTTTCACCGCACATGGACAACTTATTTATTTTGTCATCATCATTCAGTGGACACCTAGATGACCTGGAAGTAACGTTCAACCATATTCAAAGAAAAAACCCGATCAAGCCACTTGGAACCTATCACACGTCAACACTCACTCCGTGCAAGAAAGAGGAAATCAGTCTACTGAACAGTCCGATAACCCCAGTGTGTCGGCGAGGACGACTACAGAAAACTGTCCAGAAAAACGAAGTAGAGATGCTGAAGCCCATTGAAAAATATATTATATGTATATAAGAAAATTTAAGAAACGCTGAATATACGCGTCCGATGTGCGAAGCGAGGCTCAGGCCATATCATCAAAATCCTCGCACTAGGAGCTGGGCTACGCTGATTGGGCAGACCTAGCTTCGAGTTTTTTTAAAATAGAAGATCATTTTCATAGAGAAAACAGAAATACCGAAGTCTTTTAACCAGCTTTACTAACAGAGAAGACGACACCGCGAGCTGTTCGGCACTCTCTCAAATCAGGCCTACCTGAACCTCCGTAGTCGAAGAAGAAATTGCCACACGGCACCACGACTTGTCCTTTTCTGACTCGAGGAAGAAGACATCAGCTACTATGTACGGCACTTTCGGAGTTTTCTGTACCAATCCAACCACAGCTTCACGCTTCACCTCTTTTTCCTCCAGTTTTGATCTCTATTGCGCCTCATTAAACTTTTGCGTGTTGAACCTTGCCCTGCTCGTGGAAACGCGAGCTCTTATTTGTAAAATTCTAGTTTTGTGAATAAATACAGTTCGTTCTCGGAACTCCGACTACGCTACACACTCTATTTTCAGGGTTTGTATACGACTCATATGTAAACTTCCTCATTCTCATTGTCACATAGTATTTAATTAAGTAAGCCATTATAACCTACTGCATACAAATAACGATTTTATTTGAAAATATAAACTTTTCGTCAGTGGTTAATAAACCTGCAAGATTATTATTAGAAGGAATTTATTTGCATATGATTTACTCGCTATTCGAAGGACCTAATATATGTATATACATATATATAAATGTAACATTAGTTTTTCAAGTATATTTACTTAATTTTGATTGCTCTACGCAAAAGTGGATACGATATTCACATTTGAAGATATATTGGAAGAATTTATTCGATATATTATTCTAATAAAATTCTATTCGAAAAATGCCCAACTGTAATTGACAGAAAATCAAACTTGATTTTTTTTAAAAACGAAGTTTCGAATGATAAAATTGTATTCTTTTCTTTCGATTGATTTTATTTATATTTAATCCTCAATGGTCACTCTGGGGTATGTAATGACCCTAGCCAGTTTAGCTTCAATTTCAGCCACTTTATATCCTGAAAATCAAAATAAATACCTTTTTTGAAACCGCGATATGTTTTCTATTCTTTTCCTTAAACTATTATATTTCAAGAGTGTTCGGCTAAAATTTCAGCCCTTTATATTAAAATCGAACAAAATTCTGAATTTTTCTGTGAAAACCGTCATTTTTTCAAATTTTTCACGGTTCTGAATCTTACAATTAGTTCATATTCGACGTTTAAATTTACTGAAAACAGCAGTGAAATATATTGTAACAACTTTAAAAAATTATTTATAATACTTTTTAAGTTAAAATAATAAGTAGCTTCTTTGTACGAAACACTTTTAGTGATTGGGGCCTTAAAACAGCTCAATGTGCCAGGTATGTTATTCTGATGAAGCTACACTCTCTCTCTCCCTCACTCTTATCATATATACAATATTTACAATAGAAATATACAGTACTTAGAAACTAAAAAAACATTAATACGAATTACTATATACATTATAAAACTATTAATATATACATTATAAACTATACATTATACTGTCCATTATGGGGGGGAGCAGAACGCATATCTGCAATGGTGCAATATTTACTGAGGATTCTGTTCACCTCTGATTGGCGCTGTATGGCAAAGTCCGAAGGCAACGATCGTAAACGCAATACTGCGAAATTGCCATACATATCTCACTCGTCCTCCTCGTGGGTCGTTTTTTGTAAAATGTGTCCAAGTTGCTGGAGCTGAAAAACAGCCGCAGTCAACTGCTTCATCCGGCTTCTTTTTTCGGCCGAAACGTTGCTGGAATGACTCCTCGCACGTCGAGGGATAATTGTGGGTGTTGGGGGTGTACTGGAGGAACTCCCCGCACCATGTTCGTTGCCATCTTGTGGTTGGTGCCTCGCCAGTATTTGTGGGGGATCCTGAATAAAAATTGTGCATTAGTATTGCAAAAAATATGAACATTGTTAACGCTATTAGTGCAAACTTTTGTATTGAGAGATGAGCAAAATATGTAAACGGGAAATAACTCACCAATGTACTGTACGATAGTCTCTGTACACGAGTAACTCTCATGAATGTATCCATCATAGCGAACCATGGGAGCTTCGATTTGTAGACATCCTCCGCACCAACTCCCGATCTCGTCGATACCTCGATTTTTCTTATTTCATGTTGATAGGTCGTGCGCAGACTTTTAATCTTTGCCTTCGCTTCGGCGATTGTGAAGTTCGCCTTTCCCATACTGGACACAAGCGTCTCCAATGTTCCCGCACGCATTTGGTTATTTCTGTATGATGGAGAGGCACTATTCCAGAGGCATTCGTGCTCCCTGTACAGCTCGATAAACCGCACTGTGTCCTCTACCGTGAATTTCATTTTTCTCGTTCTGCTCTATTCGGCACTTGTTCACGCACTGCGATGTAATTTCTTATGCTTTTTGCTTTTTATTTACGACGAAAGCCAGAGCAACAGCGAGCTGACGGGGATGAAAGACAGGTATTGCCCACCGACATTAGAGGTGGGGAATGCAATTAACGCATTGAAAATCCTGGAAGCACTAAAATATTCGGAAAAAGTGACCGACCCGAATTGAATGGTCAGTTTTAGGTACTAAAAATATACCGGGGATAGTTAAATTATTTTCGCTTCGTTTTCAAAACTATTAATTCTGTAAAAAGATATCATTCTTTAATTTTTTAAAAGCTCTGCAGTGCTTTGTATTGTAATAATACACTTCTTACGAAGGACAACACCTAGGTGTTACATGCGGATTTTAATGAAATTTACATACATATGTGGTAGCTTTTCGAAAATTATTTAACACGTATTTTTTAATATCTACTTAAAAATTTGCCAAAATTTTCCACATGTAACAGAAAATACTGTTGTGCTCCTGGACTCATGGAAAAGATATAACAAGAAGAAGTTATAACGTGCAATCCCAATGTCAGAAACAGGGTAACAAACTGGAAATATTAAAAATACCAAAAAATGCCACACCATTTGTTCAACCATTTGACGTCCACAGATTTCGAATTTAGAAAAATTTGGTTCGAAAAATTTCTGATCATTAATCTTACTGAATTTAGATATAAATAATAAATTTTAAAGTCATATCCAAAAATAAAATTATTATCTCAGAAATCTTATGTGCAAAATTTGGTAAATGTATAAATCCGGTACTAATTATAAGAATCTGCAATATTTTTATACTTCGATTTCTGCATTACCCATAATACTATAACGAAATTAGTTCGCTGTTTCTTTTCGGGATTTCTCCTCTTGAGTTTTCCCCCGTGCTTGCGGGGGTAGGCTCAAGTGGCTACGAAGAATTCATTCGAAAAAGCGAACTCGATCCGTGCGGACACTCGAATTCTCTATTATCTCAGCAAATAAAGTTCTTGTAATTTGTTAAACGATTTATAATTTATTCACCCTTTACCTCACGTTTGTAGTAAATTTATTATGATTATTCCAAACTCTACATTTGTACTTTTCTTTATCTTCAGAACGTGTTTCATCTAAATCACACAATAAAATTTTTTTGAATATGATTCTATAATACATATTTGGTAGGCTAAATACTTGTCCTGTTTCTAATGGTATGTAACACTTTAACCGTTTTTTGCAAATTTTTTGTACCTGAGCAATAATGTATTTAGCGGAACGCTGCGATTGCGGTAATAACTGTTTAATCTATGCCCCCTCTAAAGTCGGTAGAAGGTACGAAGGCAATCGCAGCGCTCCGCTGGGTACATTGTTCCTCAGGTATAAGTAACTTGTAGCATGTGGTTCAACTGTTACATACCATAAGAAACAAGACAAAATAAAGAAGTATTTACAAACATTTTAATTTGATGGTAAATCAAAAAATGATCGATTTAGCGTTACAAAAAATCATTAGTATCTGCATATGGTTTCTGAAAAATTGAAGCAATATTCAGTCCATGAAAAACTGCGCTGAAAACACTTTATACTGCCTGCATTGATTCTTTCGAATACGCGTAGCGCAGGTCAGACACTGATGGGAATCGTACCCGACAATGAACGAAAGAGCCGCTGCTACCACAGCGAAAACAGGCTTAAATAAAAAGAACCATCAAATTGTGAGGGTACACTTTTATTGGCCAGATGTGGACAACCGTGATCGGTGCCACTTCTTCTGGGCAATGAATTTCAGCGTATATGTATCATCCTCAGGAATGTTCAATGATCACCTAACTTTAGTACAATTTTTTACTAATGTTCACATATATTTCTGCTAAGTTCGTGAATTACAGCTCCTTTTTTCAATCAGACTTGGTATTTCATGAATCTGATTTCGAAAGTAATGATATTGCCTGCTGTATATTGCCTCAAACAGATGGTAAGGATGCCTTTAACCTGGCAGTGCACACAGGAGACACACTGGCTAATAAAACAGGTTACAATCATAAGCATCGACATTGTCAGCCAGATGTGGACAATTTTTATGATTTTTGTGGAAAATGCTTACGGACTCTTGTTATAAAATGGCAAACATCAGACGTATCCTCTTCACTGTCAGTTTTGTCATAGAAGCAACATGAACTCAATGCGAAAACGTACTATTGCGAAGCAATTCAGACGCGATTACCTTCAAACGATACGGTTTGCCGGTGAAGTGATTGAAGAGGAGTTACAACATTTGCGCGCGACGCAGAGAAGACAGTGGGTCAGAAAATGGATCTCGCAACGGAGTGAGAAGGGGGCATCAGCTCTGCTGTTGCGCGAGATTTCGAGCAACGATCCACAGGAATATTGGCTGCACCTCCGCCTCACAGGGGCAGTAATACAAAGGGCCGACACATCTTTCCGGCAGGCGCTATCCGCCCGCGAAAAAATAGAGGCCACTCTATACTTTTTTGCTACAGGATGTAGTTACACTACAGTGGAGCACGTCTTCCGGATCCCAAAATCAACTTTCTTCAAATTGCTGCCGGAAGTGTTGAATTCCATTTTCGAAGCCATAAAATCTTTCATAAAGGTACGTAACATTTGATGTATTTAGCATACTTTCAAACTTGCATACTTTTACGCATACATTTTTCCAAGTGTTATATATCAGGTATATATTGGTATTTAATTTATTATAGGTCCCAGTACTGCTGCAGAGTGGACCGTTATAGTACAATGGTTCCAGCAGCGGTGGAATTTTCCAAGGTGCTGCGGAGCGCTTGATGGAAAACACATCAATATCCAGGCACCACCCAAATGCGGGACCCAATTTTACAACTATAAGGGTTTTAATTCCACCGTATTACTGGCTGTTGTGGACAACAATGCGTGTTTTACATATATTGACGTCGGTCGCAACGGCATCATGTCGGATGGCGGGGTATTTAACAGCAGCACCCTAACACTCCGCTTTGGAAGGAGGTATGCTCCCAGAGGGTCACTGTATCGTTGGTGATGATGCATTCCCTCTGAGGACATACCTCCTAAAACCATACAAAGGTGTGCCCCTCACCAGAGAACAAAAAATTTTTAATTACCGATTGAGCCGTGCCCGTCGAACGGTGGAAAGCGCGTTCGGCATTTTATCATCGCGCTTTCGCGTTTTCCACTCAAAAATTGCGCGCGCTCTGACAAATGTCGATAGCATTGTAAAAGTTTGCTGCGCCCTCCATAATTGGATTCGTAAGACGTCTAACGCCAATTTGGCAGAAACTGACGCTGACGAAAATAATTATGGAGGGGAAATGCGGCCTTTTGCACCGACTACGACGGAAGAAAGCAGCGTGGCGGCACGGCTCTTTCGAGACAATATAACAGAGTATGTAAATAGTGATGGGGCGGTGGCATGGCAGGAATGTAGGGTGTATTAGTAACAATGTATGCGTAATTATAATGTATATAGTGATAGTTTTGTAATGTTTATATATCCATAGTTCTGTAATGTATTTAGTAATTTGTATTCATATTTTTTTAGTTTGTAAGTACTGTATATTTGTAAATATTGTAAATATTGTATATATAGTGAGAGTGGGGGAGAGAGAGAGTGTAGCTGTGTGTGCGTTATTACTATATATAAAATATTTTATATTTTGAGAGGATCGACGATAAAATAAACTCCTGCGTTGCTCTGAAAATACAGTTTTATTTTTATTAGAATAAATAAAATTTCTAATTACAATCACTTACCTAAAAATACAGAAACGACAATCAAAGTTTAATTTGTCACTTCCTTTCTTACTATTTGCTCCTCTAACGCTTATATTTTCTTATATTTTCTATATCTTCTAACCTTAAAAAAATCCCTAATGTGTAAACCGACGCGGTATGCGGCAAAATCCGAATTAAAAAAAAAATACTTTTTCTTTACAAATAAATAACAAATACCAAAATGAATACTTAGTAATATTAACTTAAATTGAGAAAAAACATTGCAAAATTTTTTAATTTTTCATGCGATATTCTTGTTCTTAGAATAGATCTAAAGGTAAAAGACAGATGCCTGCGACATCTCCGCGGTTGTGTTAAAAGAGGGCGGGTAAAATGACGACGCAGGGCCTGCTGGAAGGAAGGCAAGAAAGGAAAGAAACCATTTTCCTTTTCCAACGACAGGCCTGGTACAGGCAAAGAAAGAAACCCAAGAATTCGACTACCTACTTGCCCGGCTCTTACTTGCCTAGTGTAAACGCGGCCTAAAGGGTAAACATTAAAATGGCTTTCTATGTAACTTCGCTTAGAAAGAAACAGAATTGACTCAGTCTCCTTTCCTTTATCTCGCATTACCTAGATCGACATTAACATAGAAAAAAAGATTGATTGAATAAACTCATATCAGTAACTTAAATTTTACCGACTATTTAAGCTGATGTGAGTAATAACCAGGCAGTGGCAGATCTACTAGAAAAAGAGAACAGTTACTGGAAATCTCTGTTTCAGTCTTATAATACACATGTACAGTACATGTTCACATTAACGTTGCAATGGCTGATTTAAGTAAACTGTATGATAGATAATGAGAATATTACTCTTCTTTCTTGTGGATTGTTAGAAGGAACGATTATTAAAACATAATATCTAAGTATATATTATAGTTTTAAAATGTCACGTCGAAAAGTAGGTGTAATACCGCTAAAACGCGGTAACTTCAAAAATAGAATACAAAAATATCAAAAAGTTAGAATCTTAACCTCAAATGACAGAAAACTTTGCTCACGGCTAATAACATAAAATGATAGGTTTATGATGAATTGATGAGTAGGATTAAAGCATATTTTTCGTGAGCAGCTTAAAAATACCGCTAAATAGAAATGGTAAACTATTGTTATTTGTCAGGTTGCCAATTATGAACTGAAATATGTTTATATTATTAGGTTTGTATAATTCTTCATACTTTTAATAATATGTATTTGAAGAATGAAAGGAAAAAGGACTATATATTCTGGTTTTTAAAAGGCTGTGTTCTGTTTATAAAATTTATGTTCAAATTAAAATCCACTACCTATAAATATGGATGAAAATGTTATTGCAATTATTTATAGTATTTATAAGTAATAAATTTTTACATAACTTGTTAATAAATAATATTGTGATAAATGAAAGTTATTTTCCTAGTTTTGGCACTTATATAGTCTTATTTGGATTTATAATCTGGAACTAAATTATGAAGTTACTAATTTAATCTAATTTATTTGCATTTTACAATTACTTTCTTTTCAGAGAATAAATGGAAATATACAAATGACAGTGAAACTCAAAATGATTCAAAGGATACAGAAGCTAATAGTTTGGCAATGAAATAATTTCTTCTGCTAGCAAAAAGAACATGAAAATTTTGCTAATGATATAGATTCAAATAACAAATCTGCAGAAGTGTACGCAAACAATATTAAAGGTAATTCCAAAAGTAGAGTTTGCTTGAATGCTTTCTAAGATTATGATGATAAAAAGGTAAAGTTCTTTATTTATTTGGAATATTATACTTGTAGATTTATTAGACTGTTGTAAACATATCAGTTTAAAACTTAATAGCATAATAAAACTGACCAAGTAAATCTTTTCTTAGTACTCTTAATATAAAATGGTTGATTGTCAATTATGGGTAACAGTAATCAATTATGAAGCATAGAATTTGATATAAATTAATGGCATGAAAGTACCACAAAATAATGTAAGATTAGATCAAGTAGTTTGTATTAAGAACATTGTTGGAAAGTTTATGTAATTATTTTCTACAAACTCTAAGCTTCAAATTAATGGATCATAATTACTCTGTTGTAGTACTTTTATGTCAACTAGTTTCATTATACTTTTGATGTTTCAAAATTGGTCATTTCATATTCAACAATATATGTAATTACATTATATGTAAAAAACTAGTTAACACTATTTATGAAAAATGATTTCTTAATTGCTATATAAATTGTATTGAAAGATTTTGAGGCATAATATCGTTAGTTCAACCAACTAAAATTGATTAACATCTAATTAATATTTAATGTTTGATTTACAGAAACATTATCAATAAAGGATAATCATCAGTGTTTAAACTTTAAACCATCTGCTGAATTCGTAATCAAAAGGCAAGGAAAAGCATTGTCATTTATAGATCATATTACTGAAAATGAGTAGTGAAAGGAATACGTAGATCTGTATTTTTTATAGCATAGATCTTTAGTATAACATAGATCTTTCAAAAATTGCGTCAATTCCTTTCAAGGAAATGTTGAATATTTTAAAACTAGCATTCGTTGTTCTTAGAAGAGAGCAAATATTAAATAAATATATTAAATGAAACTTATAAAAATGAGGTCAGAAGAGGTTTTTAAGAGAACTTAATTCATGGATTGTCAATCACTGATTATATAAAATATTTTGAAGATTGATCTAAAAGCTGTATTATGTATGACACTGAAGGACAGTACTTGCTGACTGATGCAGCAAATATTACAGTTGCTTATGGCAAAGCGACATGAGAATATCATCATATAATTGGTTGGAAAAGTTTGTTTTACTTGTAAATTATAAATACACGCAATTCTATTAATTAAGATAACACACTGTCCTATCCAATTACAGACAACTAATATTTCAAAGTTGACTATCTTTGTATTATTTAAGAAGCATTACATCTTTACTGAATTTTTTAATCAATGATAATTTACAAAACCAGGTGAATATAATTTTATGAATTCCAACATCTGCGTTTATCACTTAACATTCAATAACGATTTTGAAAATAAAATAATGTGTAAAATTAATTTTTGTAAGAATATTTTATAATTGCAAAGGAAATTCACACAATTATGTAATTGTAAATGCTGTAAAACAGTAATTTAAATTGTATGATTCAGGAAAAGATATCCTGCATAAAACATTGCTCAAATATATTTTTGATAAAGTATTAGCATCGGCAGTATTATTAAATCATTTTCTTAATTCTTTATATAAAAACAAAAAATTCATGTTGTATGAAATTTATATAAATAAAGTAACAAATTTATTTATTAACTATCTGACATTGAAAATAATGGCAAACTTGATTAATGATAAAGATGAAATAGACATTTTTTTTAAATGATTTGGAAAGAGTATTCAAAAGTCATTAATGTTTTGTAACTCTACACAGTACATGTACTCAGAATTAACTGGAACTCCAAAATATTGCTACAAGTACTTGTAAATATCGATAAACTTTAATATAATTTCATATTTCATTTATATTTATACATAATAAATTGTTTCAATATACACTTAACAAATATATACAAATTTTTGTGATTATTTAACTAGCAAATTTTTCCTATATTATTTCCTATATTTTTCCTAAATTAATTGGTAAATATTATATTGTTTATCGTACAGTCTTCTTGTTATTTTCATAAAAAAAAAACTGAAATATTCCATTTTTGTTCAGAGATACATTCTTGTTTTAATAAAACTTAAAAAATCTAAAACTATAATTGTCCGTCGATGTCTACGCTGAAATTTATAAAATGTTAAAGTTTAATACCTACAGAGAGCAACCCAACCAGTCTTCTTAATTTTATTTCTTTCTAGATTCTTTCCGAAAATTCAGTCGCGGCTATGATGTAATAATCTTAACAGAAACATGGTTGAAACCTGACTGCGAATTCGAAATTGACGGTCTCAGAACAATCAGAAATGATCGGGAAAATAAAAGAGGCGGCGGTCTTGCTATTCTGGTACGCAACGGATTGCGATATGAAAGGATATAAAAAAGTTGTAGAGATCGTCATTCGCAGTTTCTCGCAATAAAAGTAATCGGAGAAACGAATGATATTCTCATGTCTGGTTGTTACAAACCATCAGCTAATCCCATTCGTCTACGAGATTGGAACGACTTCTTTAAACAATTGAACGATAGCGGTAGTTTTGTATTGGCAGGAAATTTCAATGTACACCACCCAACGTGGAACTGCATTAAAGCGAAACCCGACGGAAATAAGCTTCGGCAGCTTATTACGTATTACAATTTCAAAGTACACAATACAAAGCACCAATCGCATGTACGAAATAAGATATATCCATCGAGCAATGTAGATCTAATCATTACAGATTCAGATCTATCTGGTCGTGAAAAACTCGTCAATTACACGATAGAATGGGATCTGACCATTTTCCTGTACAATGCGTTATGGATTTAGCTTTCCGTAAATCCATTCCGTGTTACTTGAATATGTTATCATGCTCTGGGCATATTACGAGAAAATTATAGTGTCCGCTTATTTTTTTTTCTCAATTTTACAGAGTCTGTTATCATTCGTGCTGCATTTACAGCTATTGATATGTATATACAAGCTGTTGACGAATGATTTAGTTTAGTGTAATCTACGCCGTTACAACCAGAGGTCTGCAGTGCATCTAAAGACATACCATATCCGCCGAGTCATTCCACGCCAAATCGATCACTTTTGGAAGTCACCATCTGCAATTTTGCTCTAATCGAAATATGTTGTAGTCCATGTGAAATTAGGGGGGGTTTAAGTCATCATTGTGCCGGTTTCGAATTCGTTAAGGAATAACACGCCTTCAAAGTTTGCAATTTTTGCCCATTTTTGCAAAAATAGGCTTCACTTACGAATTTTTATCTCAGGAACTACTCAACCGATTAAGTTAAATTTTTTTTTGTTTTATTCATGAAGGGTTGAGCTATTTTAAAATATTTTTTTTAACTTTGTCAATTTGTTATAAAATGTCGGAAAATTTAAACAAATTCTTCTTTTTCGTTTTTCTCAATGAGGGGCGTAAAGGGCTAAAATTTGAAAAAAATATGGTCATATTCTTTGAAGTTTCCCCTTTTAAATGAGCCCTTCAGAACGATGGAGCCTCGAAAATTGACGTCACTACAAGCTGGAATTGGGCGTCAAATGATTACGGTTTACGTTCTGCAGATCTTGACCGCAGACCTCCGCTTGAATGGGCTTTTGGAGACTTTGACAATTTTTCGGAGCCAAGTCAAGGATCGTGGATCGGAATTTCACATCGTGAAACTTATATCCCCCACTTATTAAGCTAAACATTAGCATACATGAGTTATTGAGTGAGTCAGCCGTGTGTGTCAGTGCGAAAATGCAGAAAGCTGCAAGTGAAGGATTTTTCATTTCAAATACTTAGTCAATTTATTATGAACTGCCAAAATACTGTCTGAGTATGTTCGGCGTAGTATTTGGTGTAGGTAGCAATATTGAATATTGTTAATGTATATACTGTCAACATGGAACTGCTGTAGCAATGTGTATTCCGCGGGTCCGGAGATGTGGATTATGTGTTCAGAACAGTCCGCCCACTATACTGTGTCTCGTCGGTAATATAGGGAATAACATTGGAATGGTAAAAAGTTTTTGTTCGAGTTGGCAGAAACAGTTATCATAGATATTCCCTTTTGCAAAATTTAGACAGAATCGAAGCATGACAGTTTTCCAAAGTTTCGTACGTAAGTAAATAGTTTTCAGACAGAAATATTAATAAAAATGCAATTATATGCAATTAATGTTTTGAGAACTTCAATTGATATATAAAGAATAAAAATGTATAGTTGGGATGTTTTGTTTGAACCTATTAAAAAGCACAATATGTTATTATAAAATGGAACAAATAATTAAAACACAGAATGATATTTTGGTTATCCACCGAATATATGTTTATAACTTTAAAGGAATTTTTTTTCTCCAAGTAGATTTCAGTAAACAAATTTTTCACGAAAAATTATATAAACTCGTTAGAAAATTGAAATAAAAGATTTATAAATAATATTGTATAGTGCGTAAGATTTTACCTTCAAGAATAGTTTTTTAAAACAAAATATTTACAAAAGTATGTTAAATAAATAAAAATGACAAAATACGTATTCTTATTTGTTATTTGAACAACTTTACTTCCATTTTGTTGCAAAGTTACATGGTATTTAGTTAAGACGTTTTTGAAGAAATATAAAAACAGTTTCAATAAATTTGTTAAGGTATATACAAAAAAGTTAGTTATAATTTCAAACAAAATACTAATTTTAATAGAACACTACGTCTTCAATTTATAATTTCTACAATAAATTTTCATTATTAACCACTAACCTAATGTCAGAATAAAAAAAGATTGAACTATACTGATTCACATAAATCGTCTAAAATATTTTATAGATTATCATAAAAGTATATATAAAACTAATAAAATGGGTACCAAAAAGGAGTTGAAAATAAAATTAATATATTAAAAACATATACACTTACTTAATAACAAATAAATTTTATTTGTTATAAAAAATTAATCGATGTAAACGTCAAAACTCATGGAATATTCCTCCCCATAATACACAAATAAAGTTTAAATAAAAGAAATATGGCGAAACAAAGAGAAAAATGAAGTAAACGTTCCACTTACCACTACTCCTGTTTCTTGAGCAGCATTCTTACAAGAAGATCCTCGACTAGCCACCGTTTTCAAAACTTTACGTGCCACAGTTCAATTCCATTCTACCAATCGTCCGTCACATCCGAACATGTTCATATTCTCAACTCTTGTACAGTAAAGTACCTATACTAAATGAAAGCGATCACTCTATTAGCGAAGGAGATATCCCCACCATTGAGGGAAAGACCCCCAATATCGAGACTCCTGAAGCTCGTTCGGCAAGAAATGTAAACATGATTCGGGTTGGATACATCCGTGACATAATACCTATGTAAATATTAAACATTTTTATTTTTGATTTTTTGGTTATTAAACAGTTACCAGTACATTTTTTACATTTTTCTTAATAAAATGAGCCTAAACACGATATAATTTGAGCTATATTTACTGGTTTAATTGTCGATAATATATTTCGAACGCTGAAAAAATGAAAAAGAAAGATACTATTGTGTTGTTTAGAATGGCAATGCGTCGCTAACCTATTTATGTTCATTCCTTCTTCTATGCAACTTTTATCAACATATTTGTGACACTTTTCTGATTAAAATGAGACCAAACACGAGGTAATTCAGGACATATTAACTTGTAGGAACTGTAGAATAAAATCTCCAATATAAACGAAACGCTTAGAATTACAAGTAATATGTTTCGTATTATGTCGTGTTGTGTCTTGTTTTAATCAGGAAAATGTCACAAATATGTTGCTTAAAATTTCATAACAAAAATAAAAAATAAAAAATAAAAAAGTTTCATTCTTGCATTGGGATTGTCTCAAGGACATGTTACTGTTTGTTACGTTCGGACATTCAGACTTCCCCCACGCTCACTGTATGTACTTTTTTATCCGAAAAGATCAGAAAGACGCAAGATAACCAATAGCTAACAATACAAAAAAGAACTATTTAACAAACACTAACGGATCAATAAATGATATTTCAATAATACGCACCATTGTGTACATTCATACGTTTTTAACATTTTTGTTCTGTACCTGAAGTAGCAACAATGAAAACGTGCTGTAAGCTCATTTATACAAGAAGTTTGGAGAGAAGTTTCTTTCCACAACTCACATAATGTGTACCTTTATGCATAATTTTACTCTTCATTTCTTGAATAGCACACAATACACTATAAGTTGAACTTCATGAAATTAAAAGATGTATGTACCGTTCAGTTATCTATTTAGAAAAACTTGATAAGCTGCAAATATGTATATAAAAATACTTACAAATAAGTAACTTATATAGGCGCCATTAACAATCGGATATATTAAAACACAAAATATAATTATCGACCCAATAAAACAATATTAAAATACGACTAATCACAAATTAAATAAATTTTATAAGCAATTTTACATCGCTTCATATGAAGAAGTTAAACTAACAATTACAAAGTTAAATTTTGTACAGCAGATTTAAAATCTGATTTATAATCCCCACAAGAAGTTTACTTTCTGTAAAATAAACGAAATCAAATATGTAAAAAAGCATTATTTGGTATTATAGATGCATATTTTCAAATTTATGATTTATTTGGTTTCCCTAAAAATAATATGGTAACCAAGGGGTGATCTTGCACTTTCTGACTTTTATATCGTATAACTTCAAATATAACTTCACATATATTTTCGAATTTCCGCATTCGGGAGTTTAGAGATATGAGAACGTGGGAATTCGGAAATTTTTATATTTGAAAATGTAGAATTTTACAAATTTAGAAGTTTGAGAATTTTTAAAACATAGGAATTCAGAAAATTAGAAATTTCGGAATTTTAGAAATTTGCGAATTTAAAAATTTCAATACTTAAGAATTTGAAAATTTAGAAATTTAAAAATGTAAAAACTTGTATATTTAAAGATTTATGAATCTAAGAATTTGAAAATTTGAAAATACTTAAAAATTTGAAAATTTAGAAATTTAAAAATGTAAAAACTTGTATATTTAAAGATTTATGAATCTAAGAATTTGAAAATTTGAAAATACTCAAATTTATATTTAATGGAAATGTTACGTTGCAACATCAATTTTTTTTATTTCCGTCATCCTAACTATTAACCGAGGTGCTTTACATTTTGTGGATTATATTCCTTTTCCGGAAATAGAAAGGTGTTTGACTTATATAATTATTTTGTTTAAATTTTATATTTATATTTATCTTTAAGTTTTTATATTTTATATTACATATGTATATATTTTTCTGTCCTTGGAAGCATCACCGGACTCACTTTTTTCCTTTCATACTTAGGAATTTATGATTTTAAGAAGAATATCAAAAAAATATTCTAAAATCTTACTTTGAAATTTGGAAGAGTGATTCAATTGTAAAAAACTTTGAAAAGTGTTACGGTCATATCCTGTAATTCTGTTCCTTGGATTATATAAAATGATTTCATGTTAACAATCGAAACTGATTTTAAATGTTGATTAAAATTTTAATAACAGAAGAAAATCGTTCTTTCTAATAAATAAAACATAATATTTTGCGATTGGCGTGTAATGTTAACATATTGTATTCGTACATCATATCTCACTTTTCTAAGTTTGACTGAAAATTGTAGTGTACGAACATGATGACTTTGTTACACACATTACTGTTAATATACGTATAATGTACTGTTTAGTTTTGCGGGAAGTGTTCAAATTAACCATATACAAATTTCTAAGAACTGCTTATTAAAAATTGCAAAATCGAAATCGATTTAACGAACAATTTTGCAGGTGCATGAATACGAATATGAGCCAAATTTCATAGATGTTACAATTATTCATTGTATTTAAAATATTACGTAAATATGATTTCTTCTTTGCATAAAAACAAGCACGAGTACTGAAGGAATATTATAATGTGTATCACAAAGTTAGCATATTTATACAATCAATTTTCAGCCAAACTTAGGAAGGTGAACGCGATACATAAACGCGATTGGGAGTAACTGTATGTATACAGTTTTTCGTAGCTTACGAAGGTTAAAGCCGTCTGAATTGCTCTCTTGATTATTGCGACGTAATATTTTGATCCCCAAGAGCGAGGGAAAAAGAAACGAAAGAAAGGGAAAGAGTATACTAATCTGAGGAACAACACAGGAACACATTAGACAAAATCCGAGCCCTTGTCGCGAAAATTCTAGAAACATGAAGCAGGTACTCTGCCGAATGTTGACAAATCCTTGACCGTGACTACGTGTTGTGAAGATAAAAAATCGATCACCTCTCATCGAATTATCGCCAGATACATCGCGAGGATGCATGGTCTTAGAAATAAAAATGGTTGAAATTCATAATAACCAATGAACTCTAAGCGACTTCGTTAAAATCGTTGTATTTCTTAAACTATTCACATCTAGTTTCTTTTCTAATTCTCTTAATTTTTGTTTTAGTGAAGTGTATCCTAAGTCACATGTTTTCTTTTCTTTCTGAACCAATCGCCATATAGAAAATATATATATTATATCTTTACACTTTCAAAATTCATTATTTTATTTTTATAAATATATTTACTTTCTATTTTATTTTTTCTAGCATTAATAAATAAATAAAATTAATTTCTAACGTTAAATAATTGTCGGTGTTAATTTATTACTATATTAGTTTATTAATAATAATAATGATATTAATTTATTGTACTGTAATCACAACGTGTCCGATTCTACAGACCCAGTGTAAAAAAATCCATTTTTTTAGGTACGGTATTATAACAAACTTGTAATTCTGCGAAAAAATGATGATTGCCTTCCGGTACGAAATATTGTATAAATTACATTTCAAATATATATTTTTTTTCTTGTTTCTCTCGATGAAAATCAACAGTTCTGTTTTTTTTACGTGAACGAGCGTTCAATTGTATAAATCCGTAGGTAGTTTATGTAATTAGGTGTTTCTTAATTTCATTTGAATCAGTACCACGATTTATTTATTTCTCAAAGATAAAATTCTTAATTGTATGTAACTAATGTGAAAGGAAATTCTATGGTAATAATAATTAAAGATATGTGTAAAATCACAATTCATAGACGTAACAGTTTTTTTTAAGTGAGACTTTATTGTACTGTTTATGAATGGGGACGTTGCTAACGATAATAAAACTTCTATTCTTTTAGTCACAGAATAAGGTTTTACTATTTTCGCAGTAGGAACGCTAAAATTATTGTAACGGAAAATAAAATCTCAGATAAATATTTTATATGAATATATCGTTAATAGTTTATTAAGTATATTAATGTAAGTTCTGCTACTCATTTTTGTCGCAACGAACTTCACATTTGTTTTTCCTATTATACATATCCTCCAGTTGTCACCCATTTGTCAATTTTGTAAATTCATTTATTCTTTCCTTAAATTGTGAAAATAATAATTTAAACAGTCTGAACTTTTCAAATTTAAACGTTTTTTACGAAAGAAAATAATCTTTTTATGTTTCTTTTTTTCACTTTTTTTCAGAGCATAACACAATTTTGTTTAAATATACCTACATACTTATAAATTACTATGTCGGATTTCTTTGAATGTATAAATATATATGTAAAATATTTGTAGAAGTTTCAGAATAATTAACACAATACCTTGTTCTAGTAGGTCTCACAATTATTGAATATTTGTCTGATAATATTTTATTTTGAATGATTTTAAAAATCTGTTTTTTTTATATATTTGTTTTAATTTTAAAATATTTTTGTTTTTAATGAATTCTTTTAGAACTTCATTATTTCCTCTTACAATACATAAATATTCTTGACAGCTACATTATATATTAGTTGTTACTATTATAGCAATCAACAGTGTGTTCGGAGGAAGGATAATTAAAGATCTAATACACATTTATTTTTCTATTTTTGGTAAACTAATGTTCAAAAACTGTCTTTATTATTGTCAAACGTAAGAGATAAATACAATACATGAATATTTATTATATTCAAATTAAACGCTAAAAAACTGATTAAAACATATCATGTCAATGGTATATTAATATTTACTTACAGATCAATAATTACTTTTCTTAAATAGTAAAATGCAGTACAAAGTGACATACATGTACTAAATGCATTACAAAATAAGTACAAAAAATTTTGTGGTAAGATTGTTGAAAAAGCAATACAAATGGTCATGTTGATAATATATAACATTTAACCACTTGTTGTAATATTTTATTTGTTTTGTTATTTTACACTCGAGTGTAATGTATGTTGGTGAAAAAAGTCAATCGTATTTATTGATATAATCTTAGTGATTTGATACAATAAAGATGTTTTTGTAATGTGTTCTTCAGTTGAACTTTATTGTTCTGTTAAATATTTGAGGTATCACTGCATTACAGAAGGAAATCTGTTTCTTCCAGTGTTTTTCTAGAAGTAATATAACAATAGATAAGAATGTGATAAGAATACTGAATCTGTTAAATAAGAAATACATAAACAAATATCACAGGAATGTATAGAATAAGATACATACATTTCTTTAAAGTGTAATTTCTCAGCTGTTAATGCAAGTTTTCTGATGTTTCGAATTGTGGATGCAGCAGCAATTTGCACTTCTGGATCGTCTGACCCAACCAACCGTAGTACATGCTGTAAAATTTTAAATACACCTTTAATATAAATTTGCTTTATAAACATAGGATGCCTTAAAAATTTGTGGACCAAATAGGACCAAACTTATACCATGTGTCAACGTAGTTGAGTAGGTAAAAAAGTTCATATAAACATATGTCCAAAATTAATTTATTGAAGAGTTATAAAAATTCAAGAATTTGGATTAATTTTTCTAGTAGTTATACTGAGTGTTCTGTCAGAACTTCAATCACTATAATAGGAAGGAAAACCTTTTCTATATGTATCTGTATATGAATACAATGTAAATATTAGGATAATTATATCACTTTACATAAGCACATGTTTATTACAATGGGGCATTACATGAACTGTCCTACAAGATCACAGGGTGTAACGAAAGAAAATGAAAAATGCGCACTCTTATGATCAATTCAAATAATACATGTAGATTGTCTTTTCACGTGTTTGAAATTTCTTTATTCCCCTATAGAATGCAGGCTTATATTTGTCGAACAATTTCAAATGTTCTTGCTATCGTAGATATAATAGCAAATACATTTTGGATACATTTCTAAAGCTGGCTTTCTATCATTTCTATCTCATTTTTGAATCTTATGGATGCCAAGAAGCATCAGATTTAAAACAAACATTAGAACGAGTGTTAGAAGTTTCAAAGTAATAGGTCAAGTTATGTAAATAACGACCAACGAAAATGATTTTTCTTTGCCTGTGTTTATGTATAACAAGTCTTAAGAACAATTTTCCTAAATATCTTTGAATACTTATAATAATTGTAAAGTCTATATCTTAATTATCTTAATTTATTGTTAAAGTAATTTTCAAACATAAATTAAAATGAACACTTATGCCTGTTTGACCTCATTAATATGTAGCATCAGTTTGGTTTCAACCTTATTGGACAATCACTATATATTAAGCATTCAAAAAGTAGAATAAATAGAAAATGCTCTATTTTCTGAGAGAATGAAAAAGAGAAATTCCTTCATAATAGTAATCCAGATATTTTAATTGGAAGGTAAATGGAAGGTACACTGACAGTTACATCATTTTTATTACCAATGATCTGTTTTGTGGTCATCAATCAACCCGCATTGCTTCAAATCAATTCACAAGTCACTACTACATGCAAATCGTGTCGTTTTTGAAAATCAAAAAATTTTAACTCTAGGTTTCTAAGAAAATTGGTTTCAAATTGTACTCAAAGTATTTGTAAGATTTATTTGGTGTAAGAAAGATGAGAATTCTTACAAGTTTTTTGTTATTTTAATAACTCATGCAATATTATTTTTCATTTCTTGTTATTATTTGTTATGATATTGTTGCTATGCGTACTAATGTAAATACAGTAGGCAAAATTTAAACGAAAGTATCATAAATACAAAGGACCTAATCATAATAATTTTAATAATATTAATAATTACATGCATTAATTTATAACATATATTAATTACTGAATTGACCAAAATTGTTGAAATTGTCATTTTGCTTGCTGTAAATAAATTTTTTTACAAATATTTTTACGAATATTCGAATTCACTTTTTTTGAAAACCAGGTTTTTACATGAAAAAATTTTATCTCATATTTTCGAATCATTTTTTTTTCCAATTGCAAAGCTGGAGGTGATCAAAGTGTACAACTTGCAATGATAAGCTTCGACTTGTAAAACTGTGACGTTAGTTAAAACTTCAATAATTTTTTTATTAACAAGACACCATATTAAAGTGTCAATCACTAACTTTGATGCAATTTAGCAGTTTTTTGGTTCTTATAAATTTGTTAGTCACATATCCTTTTGTAACTGCTAATATTTACATTCACTTTAAAGAATTGAAATCGAACCTTAAAGTTAGGGGTGAAGAACATATTTAATTCTGGCTGAGTCTGCCTTTTTAGGGAGTACATATAACACAGGTAACTTTGTACCTGTCATTAATTCTAAACTTTTATCATTTTGGGATCAGCCCATAAAGCATACTATAACACAATTAATTAAAACCCATCAAATAATAGTATTTGTTGTGTTATATGATATCTAGTACTTCGTTTAGCACGAAATATGAAAAAACACGAAATATAAAATCTTTTTCTATCATGAATAAATCAAAATTTCAATTTATTCGTATTTTGTACATAGATATGAAGTTACTTTGTACAAATGCAGAAGAGCCGAATTAACATTGAACAAGAAAAATTTAAAAGAAAGTACTATTTTTCAACATATTTTGTACACAAATAAAATTTTTATAAATCTTTTTGCACTATCGAATTCGTTGTCCAAAATCATATATTTTCTCAATTTTCGGCACATCTCTATTGCTATTAGTTTCCGAGATATTTAACAAAATATGTTCTGTACTCCTAACTTTGAGGTTTAATTTCAACACCTCAAAGTGAATATTGGTAACTACTAAAAATATGTGTAATAATTTTGTTATGATTAACACTTGAGTATGGTGCCTTGCAAGTACATTTATGACTTATCTTACAATCAATAATGACAATTTTTTAATTAAAACATTTTTGAATTTTGAAATGTAACAAAGTATCAGACAACAGCAAAACTGATCATTACAACAATTACAGCATCATTTCAACAGAATCACCAGTTATAATGTAATTTACATGTATTTAGAACACACATAATTTTCCAACAAGGCAGTATTCATAACATTCAAATAACATCCAATTCATTGATGTGCATTCGCTGTTTCCAAAGTAAATTCATATAGAACGTCTCATACAAACTTTAGTCTACTTACGAAAAATCGTGTTTTGCGTTTATCGACACAAGAGAAACACGTTATTTTTGAAAGCAGATGATACTCGTTTAAAAAATTTACGTTTATGCATAAAAGTGCATTTACTTATACATTATAAATCACCAAACTTTGATCCTATTGAGAATTTATGAAGTACATACACAGGCAGATAGAAGCAGATTGAGTAAGAGGTACTAGGCCAAAGCAAGAAAGTGGAAAAAAGAACAGAACCAATTATCTCAATCGACTTTAAGCAATCCCCAAGAAACGTCAATTTAGCACACTCACTCTGTATATGTGTAAATATATTCGATACATCATTACTGTATTTAGTTTTAAATATAATTTAAGATAGAATTAAGTAGTGATGTAAAACTTAAAGTACAACCTGATTAGTTGGCCGGACTCCGAGAGAATAACCACACCAAAAATCGACACCACAGTCGTACTTTACTCTCATGAACTTGATAATTAACCCCAAAACGACCTAAGTCCTCAAGTAAGCCCAACGCTAATCCTATGATATAGGTTTTAAGACGGCTGTGTTTATACCTAAAATTATTTTTTGTATACAATGCTCAAATTCTCAAATACATTTTATAAGAAAAATTAAAAAACAAAAACAAAAAACATAAAATTAGAAAAATTAGAAAAAAATAAAATTATATTTTATAAGAAAAAAAAAATACCGGTTTTCGTTCGACGACCGAAGTCAAGCTAAATTGCGCACGAATAATACGTTTTACTATGTTTACGTTTATGCATTGAATCAATCGTGTTCTCTTCGCATCTTAGCGGGTCTTAAAAAAGTATAGCGCGATGTCTGATTTTGATTCGGATATTTAATTTCATATAATATTTTAGCTCTTGTAGCATTTTAATTGTATAGTGTTTAGTGTGTTTCATTAATACTGAACATGACAATAAAAGTGATACAGTATTTATCACAATAACTTTCGCAATATCATTTTTATTACTATTTAGTTTCGAGAACTGAATTAATAATAAGGTACTAAAGTATCCCATTTTGACGATGTTTAAGACTTAACAAAAACTGTGTTCATAAACATAATCTATCATCATAAACAAAGCTGCATTACCGTCAAGTTGACTGAATCCATTTTCTAATTTCAAAATTATTAATTTGAAAATATTCCAATAACAATTAACTTTAGATCCTAACACTCCCATTTTTTTGTCAAATTTCATGATTTATCCAAATCCATGAAAACAGATTAGACATACAACATATGTATCATTTAAAAGGGGTGAAGAAGACCATCGTATTTCAATAAAAAAGTAAAGTAACGACAGTGCAGTCACTACACTATATATGCTTTTGAAAACGATCTGTCTTTTGTTTGAAAAATTTTTCTTAACTACAAATCATTTATAACTTATTTAAAGTCGCTATATTGCGGGATTTACCCTGTATTTAACGAACCCTAGAGCGAGGTGAAGAATAACTAATTAATCTAATATCATGTAGCGAGTGAATCACACAGCATAAGTCGGAAATGTATTCGACATCAGAAAAATAAAGATAAATATAGCTGCACTAATGTTTATTTTCCTATGTTTCAGTGCGAATGAGAAGAACATCGAAATGCGTAACTCTACGGCTGACCCTACATTTACCCATTGATGATTTACATAAAAAGGATGAAAATAAAAGACAGAATTACTATACCTTTATGATTCCAGAAGAATGCATAGTAATACAGTTCGAAGGATCTTTGCTTAAGTGATACGCAGCTATACAAACTCCTCTGAGAACGTCTTTATTTTTACTCGTCATGTATTTAATGAGTGGTCCGACTGCTTTCAGCTGACCAAATTTATAACTATTTTCTTCCCATTCACTGCAATAAGCTATTGCTAAAGTCAAAGTTGCACGTAAACTTTCATCTTCCTAGAAAACATAATGCATTTTAATAAATATATAGGAGTGTTCTATTTATTACCGATTGTTTAAGTTTAATGAATTAACAAAAATAATCTTATACAATATATCTAAAATAAAGAATAAATAATATTAAAATTAATAGCCATCCAAAAAAGTAAATGTTTAAATGTATAATAATTGGTAGTAAATGCGATAAATTATTGACAGATGAAAATTAGTAAGTGTTGACTGACAGTTTTTCGATTTCTAAGATTGGTTAAAAGAACGCATTTCAAAAAGCAAGTGTCTCGATTGGAAATTATAAGACTTACCGTTTTTACTAGGTTTGATAATTCCTCCACAACCCCATGATCACTAAGAATACCCAGATTTTCTGGATCTGTGGCAATTACAGCAATTGTAGCGCATACAGCACTCAGCACTTGTGTGTCTTTGCTGTGAAGAAGGCTAACTGTTAACTCCAATCCACCTACAAATGCACGTACCATTTCAGGAGAATCTTTGGCATATTTGATACATGGAACCAATGCGAGACAAGCATTTCTTTTTATCGCATCACTGGGATGTTTCAATAGCGACCAGACCAAACGGACTCCGTCCAGGATATGTTCAGGATCGTTAATAATATCCATACATTCTTCACTTTGCGCGCATTCTTTAATCACCATTGGTATGTTTTCCAGCAGAGGTTCGTACGTTGAACTCAACAATTTTATCTATAAATAAATAACAACATTATTTTATATTGCAAACTCAAGAACAATGGCAGTGAATCTTCATTCCACTAAACTAGCAGTATTGGATAACAAGCATGTGATATATGAGATGGTGATATTGGTAATTTTACATATCAAGACATGAGTCGTTATAAATAATAGTATTTATGTAACAGGTCATAATCTCTACGAAGTATGTTTCTGAATATAGGAAACGTACAAAGTATCTATTTCAATATATGTAATCCGTAACGTGTTGTTATTGCATTTGAGAAACTTTCAATAAGAGAAATCAAGGAGATTTTTTATAAATGTATAATTTATCTGGAAAATAATTTGATTCTAATTTAGATGTAATTAAGTGAATAAAGGTTTGATTGACAATAACTTTGTATCGCTGATTTCATTCATTATCTAATTGACTACAAAATTAAACAATTGTATAAATAAATAAAATAAAAAATTGCGAAGAAAACATTAAACATATAGAAAGACAGAAATTTAAGTGTTACTATAATTGAAAATGAATATAACTGTAGTTATTGATGCGACTTGTGAAGTGTGCCCATTTTATTTTGGTTATGAGAGAACAGTGACATTAATAAAGTTCTAATGTTATAAAAGAATATTTTAGATACATGTAAAACTTTTTTATTTGACAACCTACTGACATGGCTACTAACACCAGTTACTGGCATATTGTAGATTGTAGACGGTCCCTTAAGAAGAGGAAGCGCGCTAACGGAAGGTACATGTCCTCCTTTGACCGTTTGCCGATTTTGATTTTTTTCTAACATTTATATCAAGTAAATATGTTCTAAATTATGTCGTGCTTAATCTTATTTTAATGAGGAAAGTATTATGAATATGATGGAGAAATTTGTATAGAAATGGATTAAAAATAAAAAAGTTAGCAACGCGTTAGCATTGTAAACAATACAACAGACTTTTGATCTTTATCAACTGCCGCAAACGCAGCGCCTCTTTCTTTTCTGCTTGCTACCTTCCTCTGCGTTCGATGCATATTATCGTCAATTAAACCAGTAAATGTAGTCCAAATTAAATCGTGTTTAGTCTCATTTTAATCAGGAAAATGTAAAAAATCAATTGGAAAATGTTTGACAACAAAAACTCAACGATATAAAAGTTTTATGCTTGTGTGGTTTAACGGTTATACCCGAACCTGGATCACGTTACACTTCTCGGTGACCGAACATCTCAAGGATCCCCCCCCCAGTAATGGAAATAATTTTGTTGCTTATATCATGTAGATCATTTTCGCTTACATCGAGGCTGTATTTTTTGACGATTAACGGAGGAGAAAAGGTTATTTAGAAAATTCCGACTGAAAAGGTACAAGGGTTCCTTTGACCACCCATTAAGCAACCGCCAAGTCAACAAGAGGAAACTGTCCAGTGTTTCACAATTTTTTTGCCTCGACGGTAAAGAGTAGGGATGGAACAAGTGGCGACACTAGACAAGGAAATCCACCCCCTAGAGAAAGTCAGAGGACACAATCAATTTAAATGCCCAAGTCAAATGAATCGGGGGTGGAGGTACGATTTCGACGGAGTATTTAGAAATGCGCATGTGCATTATGTACAAGTATGGCGGTTATTTGTAATAAATATTTTGTCATATCTCTGCAACACATTCATAATAATCAGTTCCGTAATACATATTCTTCAAATATATTTTGTAGAATTAGATTCATTTGATTTGAATTTTCCGCTCATATGTACAAATTTAAAGGGACAGCGTTTTCGAATGGTCAAAGGTGCCGACAAAGAGTGTCGCCTCTGGTTCCATCCCTACTCTGTACTCGACGGTCTGAACGACGGAAGACGCTGTCCAAAACACCAAATTTCTCTTCGCTCGGAATTTTCTTTGTTGTCACACATGCAAATCGCCTATACGTTACAAAAGGAGATAAATTTAATTACCAACTTTGGTAAACCGTCGTTGATCCTTAGAATATCCCTGTTATTAGGGTCTTTGCAACATTCAGCTAATGCTCCTACAACGTGCGCCAGTACGCTCTCATCCTCGTGCTCTTCTAAAAGTGGCACCAGCAATGCGACCAAACCATTCTGATTAAACCTTATTAAATTTTCTGGGCTCGCAGCACATTTCCAAATTCCGCCTGTAACCGCGGCTAGCAAATGCTTATTCGCGCAAACTTCTTTGTCCTGCAAAAGCTTGCACAGCATGTTCAGACCAGATGCTCTTCGAACTACATCTCTTGCAACTTTGTTGACACCACAATGAAATATAGTTAGTGCGCAATTTTCCCTCAATTTAAGATCAGTGGTCTTTTTTAAGTGCCGTACAACATCGGGCATAATGTCCGTCTGTTCAAATGATTTTTGAAATGCTTCCTGCAAATGTTATATTATATTTAGAATACAATATTGAACTTATAATACATACTTGTATTTATATACATAGATGTACTCGTACATACATATATAAATAAATGTACTCAGTAAAATTATGTGACTGATCGACATGATATTTAAATATTAGAAATTCATGTAATCATTTTTGATTGGAAGGCAAATAATAAGAAATTGTCAATGATTCAATAAATTGACATGTTAGTCAAAATAGCGAATTGTGATTAATTACATTATAAATTGAGCTAAAAACAGAAAAATATCTGATTAATGTTGCAGTGATGGACAGATGAGCTCGTGGGCGTCAACGTGCACATTTTTGACAGTAATAGTGAATCTTTCTTTCCGTTCTAGACATTTCTAATTTTCAAAATTAAGAATTTTGATAACTTGAAAATGTAAAAATTGAAAAATATAAAAATATTAACTTTTCAAATTAACAAATTTCTCAAATGTAAGAAGTTGGAAACTGACAAAAATTGACAGAAAACTGATATAAAAGAAAGGAAGAAAAGAAAAGAAATTAGCCCTTCTGCAAACATAATCATATTTTGAAAGATACTCAGAAACGCAATTGCAATTATTATATTAACATGTTGCAATGTAAATATTCGTACTGTTATAAAGATGACTGATCATTTATAATTGTTCTTGTTTTAAGAAATCTTACGACTACGTTCACATTAACATTCGATATTTTTATTGTAACTTCGAAATAAAAAATTTATGGACTGTTTGTTAAGCAACATCTTCATTTTATCTTTATATTTTTCGAAAAACTTTTAAGTTAAAAAATAAAAAAAATGTCATTATGTTCTTTCATTATTTGCTTTAATGCTGTAACTATTAGTATTTTTATTTTTCGTTGAATGTAATTCGCATGGAGTTCGCAAGTACTTTATAATTGTTGAATGTTTAAATATTTCGCTTACCAGAGTCGCACACTGTTGAACAGTACCCATCATGGGTATTACCAAGGAAGTATGTCCAGACTTTAAAAAACGTTCCATGAGCTTTACCACTCCATGCTTATGAAGCTGTACTTTCACCTTTGGGCTGCTGCTTAAAGAATCCAAAACTTTGGCACAACCAATTGCAACTGCGACTAGCTCTTTATTAATGTCGTTTAAAAAATCATAAGGTCGTTTTAAAATTGTGTCTGGTATGTCCATCACGTCCAACTATTAAACATTGTGATTTTTCTCCATAATGTATTTGATAATTTTATATTAATCGGATTATTACATATATTATATATGTTACACATTTTATAAGGTTGTTGAACTTCAATATATATAGATACTTTAAATGTTCAATCGAACCTCAGGGGTAGAGTTAAAACATTCGAGTCACAGAGATTTCGACTTATTGAGAGTTTTAAATAAAAGAGGCTTAACAAACGAAAATTTGTCATAGAGAAGCTTCATATAATGCTTAATGATTTTTTAAATGTAACCACTTAAAGAAAGAGAAATTATATTTTAGGAAATAAATTATCAATTAAAAGAAAGGAGATATCGAATGATTGATTTTTATCATTTTGTAATGTATTGGAAAATACAGAATGAAATTGTTTTGTATAAGGCTTCGTTTTCAAGAAAATTTGATTATTATATTATATTCGTCAAAATTATTGTGACATCTATTTGTAGTAAGATAGGCGACTATTTCAACAAGTTTTTCGTTATTTTAACGAATAATTTATAAGTTAATAAATGTAACAGTTAATACTTCTACAATTTATTTTTTCGCAGAAAGAATTGCGGTCATGTTTCGTGTAATTTAAAGGTCTCGTAACGCTGATCACGAATATGTATATGTACAATATAATATATGCCTCCTTGAGAATTTCGGCTCCGCTCTCCAGAATATCGGGTCCAAAAATTCGTTTCTAACAAATAATCTCATACTTCTCATGTAATGACCATCATCTAATACTTGTTCTACGAACACAGCCAGTTATCATACCCAACCCTTCCCTTTGCAACATTTCCGTTACTGACAATACTCGATGAATGACTTTGCTTACCTTATTTGCTGTTATTGAATCTTCTTTGGTTTCAAGTTCACCACGGTTTCTATTTCATTTTCGCATTTCAAAAAGGATCAAATTGACTGTGGAACCATCTGTTGGAAACGGACCTTTGGACCCGATTTTCTCGAGAACAGGGTCGAGGTTCTCAAGGAGGCATATACGTATATTCATGATCAGCGTTACGAGACCTTTAATTTTATACCAAACATGACACAATCCCTTTACAAAAAAATCTGGTCCAAACTTTGCCTCACTCTTTCTTTAGGGATGTTCGAATTTAATTTCCTCGAAAACCAAGCCTTATATGACAAAACTTGACAGTATATTTCAGAATTATTATTTCATGTAGAATCATCCCTTGTCCAGTTGTAACACCAGTGATTAGCCACCTTATTTAGCAATTTCTAGTTGTAGAAGTAGCAACAATGGAAGTTCAACTCCCTGAAATAAACTTCAACTTATATACGTGTGATTATTTAAAATTCGAGTTACAGAAGTAAAGCAATATACATATTTGAACTCGAGTAAAATAATTCGAGTTAAAGTAAGTTTTATTTCGATTTCTGGAGGTTTTCACATGAGAACGGAAGGGAATGTACAAAGTTTTAGTCTCATGAGGGTTTTCTCATTGTAGAGGTTCGACTACAAAATGTAATTTAACAATTACATTACAAACATATGCAGGCCCTGGCCATCGAATTAAAACCACGTATGAAAATTTCACTTTTATAGCTATAACATTATGTCATATATGGAAAATTGTCTTAGGTCATGAAAAATTATTATTAAATACGTTGATACCGATATATACATAGTAGTTGGTTTGTTACTATCATGATAATAATCAAATTGTGTGGGTGGTGAGCGATTAAGGGCCGTGCAAGCGTTTACGTTAGGCTCGAATATCGATAACGCATAAGGTGAAATTTGGTGAATGCCATAGAAAATGTCTGCAGCCTACTCAGAAGACTAGTTTACAACTCTCCAACCACATTATTTGAGTTAAAATGAATTACAGATTTTTGGGAAAATAATGAAGATATAAAGCATATGATCAAGCAATGTATACGGAGCATGCCGGAAAGAATACAAGTTGTCACCAAAGCAAAGCGTGAAAATACAAGATATTAACATGTGTTAATATTATGTACAGTAGTAGTGTATCATGTTAGCAGCTAATAAATTATATAATTACAATTTGAACAGGCCTTTTAATTTGACGGAAAACGTGAAAAATGTTGAAAAATAGTGATCCTAATTCGATGGACAAGGACTGTATATTTATTTTTAGATACGATGTTAATAATATATTAATATTATTACAAATAAAAAAAAATAAAGAAAACGTAGATAAAATATCATGTACATAATATAAAAATAGAATTGTTAAAAAAAGTGGATGAGTCAAAAAATCATAGTCCTATATATACTTGTTATCATAAAAGTGGAATATAAAATATTTACAGTAAGCAGTTTGGTGTAATTTTAATCAGAAAAATCTCATGAATGCGATGAAAAGACTATCAGTTAAAAGAAAAAGTTAAAATTAAAAATGTTATAATATTGTATTCGGAATTGTTAAAATTAAATAAGTTTGTAATTTAATTTCTATATTATATTTATACATGTATAATTTGCAGAATATTTAATGTATTAAATATGTATTTAAAACATTAGGTAATAGATTAATCAAAGTTCAACAGTCTTATTATATTGTAAATTTTGGTTTGTGATATTCGTTTTTCAAGGGAATTATAAATCAGATTTCAAAAAGCTTTTACTAAGTAAGTATACACATATGGATGTATGTTACAGTCAGAAATAAGAATATATTAAAAAAAAGCTTTAATAACAGTTACGTTTGATTCATGTCTTTATAGAAATACTCACAATGAGAGGTATGCCACCACGAACACGTATTTGTTTTCTTGCTTTTCTAATTCGCGCAACGATAGCCATGGTCTCAGCAGCCAGAACCTTCGTACCAAAATAGATAGCATTAAATGTTGGTGACATAAAAGTCGATATGAATTAATTTAGTATTAATGAAGAAAATTAGTTTCATACAGTGAGAACTGGATAAAACAGAGTAATCTGACAGAACGAGGTATGTTTGAAGGCACAATACATCAGTAAATCGCTATACCACTCCCGATACCTCAAAATAATAAGTAACTTTAAAAATGATATTCTAAAAATAGGGAATGTGCAACAACAAGCAAAATAGAGGGTATTGGAAATATAGATCCGTACATTCGAGATATGCAATTGTAACTTTCAAATTTTTTAATTTGAACGTTTGTAGACTTCTAAATGTTTAAATTTTTAATTTTAATTATTTGAATATTTGTAAATTGCAAAGTATATATATGTATAAATCCGCAAATTTGAAAATTTTGCACTCATGTTCGTCTAGTGTGTGTAAATCTATGTGAAGGAGAACCTATTAAACCGGCAATATAAAACGTAGTAATACAACAAGAGTCTGATCTACTCCATTTTGTTCAACTTTCCCTGCGTGCACGTGTGTTTATGTAGTTCAACTTTACCTGGATGTCTCTAGCTGGATGCCTCAACATATCAAGTAATGGTGATACAATACCAAGATCAATTAGATATCGTCGCATTTCCGTGCAAGTTGCAATCTGAAGTAAGACTGTCAAAGAACCATTTTGACACTTTAAATCTTTCGTTTCGAGGAGATTGACCAAGATTTCCAGACCTCCCATCTCTTGAATGGCTTTCTGTATTATCTGTTTCTCGAAGAATAATTCAATTTACTTTCTTTTATCACATTGATAAGTTAGTCTATAAATAACTCGAATAATTTAGTTTTTTAGTTAGTTACTGGAAGTAAATGAAAGTAAAAGAATAACTCATTTATTCATATTCATTCGTTCAATTCACTTTACAATATGTTTTAAAATTATGAAGTATTTTGAAATTAATTTGTTTTAAAAAGGTGGTTTAAAATAATGTACACGTTTATTTAAAACAAATTTGGAACACTTGGTAAATTCTTATTTACTTGTTACTATATCACAATATATTCTAAAATGCAATACATGTTACATTATCAACTTACAACAAACTGTAACATTTTATGAACATTAAATATGAACATTTATAAAGATTAATTAGATAACTCATCTCAACGGAAATAATTATACCACAAATTCTTAAATAAATTAATAAATATTTGTTTTCACACGAACATCCACACTGATGGCAAATTTTCAATTAAATAGATCATGCTTAATTAAACAATTAAATATTAAACATATTAAAAAGTATTAGGCTCTAAAAGAAAGTTTGTATGAATTTATAAAACAGCATTCGAACAATTTATGCTACCTTCAAATACAAATTTATGTGATAAAGTAATCATTGCCAATTTTTTAAAGATTCCTCTAATATTTTTTATGTTTGCATATTCCATTATACTTAAAAACTTAAATTTTACTTACAAAATATAAAATTATTGTCATTTCAATCTCGTCATATTTCGCAATATTATTAACTTGCTGGAAATTTGTTATACACAAAAACTAGTGATAGTCACAAAATAACAAGTTTGGACTACGAAAAAGGACTTTTTCATTTATTTCTGATACAGTAGGGAATCACTGTGATTGCTTGTTATTATTATAGGTAACAGCATACTCTTTTTGTCGACGAATTTAGGCTATACCGTGTCAGTCTCTTTCTCGTGAAAATTTGAGACTATCGGTAATTTATCTCTAACAGGACGGCCGCACGAACTTTTTCTAATACCTACTACATAATTCAAACTTGATAATACATAATGAAAAAGGTTCGCACAATCATACAAATCATTCACTATATGTGTAATGCAACATCAGATATGTTCCATAAACAAACGCTGAAAATTTCTTCTTAAGTTTGATTCAATTATAAAAAAATAAAGAGCGAACGAATAAATTACCCTGCTGTTAAGGTCATAATCCTTCAAGAGGCAAAGAGCCACCATGGTCGCTGTTTGATTGCCCGCTTTCATGTATCTGATAAGTTTCTGTATATGCCAAAATTCTGAGGGCACGTCTGGTAGTTCATCTTTCAAGAGTTTGAGTTCATCGTCGCTTTCAGATTCTGGCTCATCATCAGAACTTTCTCCTTCTTCCTTTTCGCTAATGTAACGAACTCGAGGACCAAATGGTTCCCCTGTTGCTATTGATATTAATGGCTTTGGTGGCTCGTCTGATTCTATTACCTCGGGAATATCTGGTTCGACCCTTTTTACACCAAAACAGAGTAAGAATTGTTAATAACTTAAAAACTGGAGATGAAACAATTTTTATTACCAAATCTGTACTGTGTAGTTGCAATTATATTATTCTACATTAATACAATGTAAATTGAAAATTCTGAAAATTCTGATAGCTGAAAGCGAATATTATTTACTTACAAACAGGAGCGACACGCGTACGTATGTATACTAACATAAAAAAAACGTAAACAATACTTCCTCATCGAGGAATAAACACAAATTAGGAATAATAACAGGAATAATGAGTAACTCGAATAATAAATAACGAATTAATGATTACATATTCATTTGTATTTAAATAAAACTTTTTTGAATAATGCTTTCCATATTTTTTTAGTAATGTCAAATAATTTTTAATCGATTTCTGTATACTACAGCACATATGTATATCATAAGTTATCGCAAATAATAAATCATTTTTTACACAAATAAAAATGTATTCCAATAATATGTGTATAAAACTGAATGGAACGAGGGTATTAAAGGATAAGAACAAAAAATTTTTTACTTGAACAATATAACAAACTAAATTACAGGCTGCGAAAACTTAGTTATGTTCTTAGTATGTTCTTTAATAAGTAACATATTAACAATAGTAGATATCAGCTTTTTCTAGTTAACAAAAGTAAAAAAAATGGTAATGTAAGAGTTATTCTGTGTTAATCTAAAAGTATTTTCTTCTGTCTAAACATATTATCATCATATTATATCATCAATAAATTCATGATCGATCATGAATCATATAAGCAGTTTCGTATAAATTCATATAATTTAAAAATATCCAATTTTATTTTCTAGTAAACTACAGAGTATTATACGTATAGGTGTCCAAACGTGCGCAAGTAATGAAGTCCCTTCCACCATGTTCATCATTTCAAAATATTTAATAGTTTAAAACTTACTGTGGTAATTGCTCTATGGACATCTGTTTGTCCTTCTTTCGCTTCTTTGGTGGCATGGTTTCTCGTTTGTAATTGTAGCAATTAAAACGTGAAAGAGCTTATTTGCTTCTAACAAGAAAAGTAACTTTGATACTGTTAACCTCTTCGTTGGGTATGAAGATATCGATCAAACAGTTGTTTGAAATACAGAGCTTCTCTCCATCTTGTAAATATAACATTATGTTTATTTTATTTTATATTCTTTTTTTACCAAACTTCCCCCCTTTATGAATTTTTATATATATTTGAACATCAATTATATTTTATTACCTCTAACCCGAAAAATTTTGTTTTTTCTTTCAACCCGTATCGTTATCTTGTGTATATAGGGATTTAAATGTGATAGTGACTATAGAATATACACAGTCTTAACTTTGGTAAGGTCAAATCTGATATCATAGTACCGCATTCAGTTATTATCATCCATAATTTTTTATACACAATTTCATTCTTCTATTTTTGCTCTATTTTCGATATAATAGTTTTTTTCATAACACAAATTAATTCATAATTCTCGCATAATTACAACCTTGCCTTCATAAATTTATTAATGTATCATTTCATTGACAATTAAAAAATTAATTGTTAATTAAAAGAGCTGATTACAATTGAAGATATCTAACCTATTTAAGAAGATCAATTATCGAATATATTATTATGCTTTTTTTTGCATACGGAATACTTTTCAAACGTAAACAAGAGCGATGAAAAGTTTATCTAGAAAGACGTTACATATCGAATGTTCTGTTTCTTATTCAACTTATTATGCATATTTTTAATATTAGTTAGGTAATTATCAGAGTACCGTCTTATCGTTTACTTTGTACAATGCGCATTAAGGTGATCATTAAATTATTAATAATCTTGTACTAAGAACAGTAACCAAACATGTATACGATTTTCTCAAAAAACATTAAGTTTCAAAATGATATAATGTAAATACTTCTTTCTGACAGTTTCGTGTCATCAGATGGTATTAGAATTTAATGGTTATGAATTATTCTTTATTATAATCCTACAGATATAATAGACAATCTGCAATTTTATATTTTAGATATTCATATAATGTCTATCACAATCATTTCTACTGAACTTTAAACTTCAAATTGATACGAGATAAATATTGTTTTATAGCATTTTGATATCATTAAATTCTGTCAAATTTTCATTATTTAAAAATCGTCCATTTAATACACGACGATCTCATATACGATTTGACGCTTTTTTAACAGCTAACTTTTTCAGTTTTTATGAAAAATATTAATAAATGTACAGTGTAGTTACTTCCATAGGCTTTATTTTCATTTTTGCTTTAAATGAATGTAGCATAAATTATAATTTGAGATACTCTTATGCAATCAATGTAAGCCAAATATTCTATGCTTTGAAATCAGTCATTTTTTGTAAAGAATCTTAATGAAAGATTTATACATATATGTATAGTCATTTTTCCATAAATGCTGTTTTGCGATATTTTTGTCATTAAATTGCGTTCAATTTTCTGTTTTCGAATTTATTTATAGAGAATGAAAATACATAACAAAAATGAATTTATAGTGTTTAAAACTGCTGTCATAGATTAACGGATCATTGAGTACCACTACCTAGATACCCTTTATTCATTGAACCACATTTTACGTTTATCGAATTAATCAACATTTACTAAGTATAGGAAAATGTCAAAGAAGACAGTAGTCCTCTGTTCCTAATTTTAGGTTAAAAGTGTTCCAAATTTTTAGTTCACTCGTCAAATCATGTTGAAATAAAAATTTTCATGTTATATATCAACGGAATTGATAACGTCTAGTAAAACTTGTTGAAAAAAATTAAGCAGAAATATGAGCCTATGCAATTGAGCGCATCAAATTCGAAAAAATAAAGTTGTCTTTTACACAAACTTTTATTGGTAAATCAATAGATAAACATTAAATTAAAATATACAAATATACGAAGCAAGAATAAATAATATTAAACGTTGTAGAATGAGGAACTGGAATGAAAAAGGTGGATGTAAAGGATATTTAAAAACGATTTTTAAAATTATTTAAGTCAAATGTTCCGCATAGACATACATGCTACTCCATTTTCAGTGGTTTTGCTTTTAATTTCCTTATCAGTTTGGCTCTGCATATGTCGCTGGGGATTTCGATATAACTTGAAAGATCGAGAAGTAATTATTAGAAGTATTAATGTTTAATATAATTATTATTAATAGTTTGCTATCGTAGTTTTAAAAATTGTTCTAAACTACAATCTAATGGCATTACCTAATAACTATAACTTTCAAGTTTAACATAAATAATTTCGATTTTGCACTTTATCTATTAATATTCAGATCCTTTCATGCTTAATCTTGTACTTCATCGTTATTACGCTATTGAACATGTTTTTCTTGGGCCATATGCAATTTTATTGTGATTATCCAAAATGAAATTGAAAATCAACAAACAATAATTATGGTAAGTTCAAATTACATTATTTTGTTCATCTTACTAAAAACTAGCACGTGTGAGTAAATTAAATAGTAACGAAATAATTGTGATCTATATATCATTAATAATATTTATTATTCTCAGCAATTTCTCCTTTATTACACACCTTGAATATGCACTGTGCTCTATCGAAGTTCGTATTGACGAATATGAATATGAATATAATTTTCGACAGGGATTTTTATCAACTAAACATAAAAGAATATTTTGTTAAAAAAAAGTAAACAGAACAGAATTTTCATTAACAAAAAATACGCCTACATAAACGACGAATAATTATGCACCAACCCAATACTTTTTACAGTGAAACAATTTTTATCAAAAATCTATTGTGCTGTTTAGCTGGACTTTAGTGATTGTTTAAACTTTTATTCTGCTGCCTATTATTAAAAATAATAGGTATTACGGTTGATTTTTTATTTAACACCGTTATTCATTTTAGTTATAAGCTTAAGAAATTATTAAATTATTTGTATTCGGTTTTTAAAAAATATCTAACCTTTAAACATGTTAATGCTTGATAATCTACAATTAAATGCATAAATAAATTGAAAACTATAGAAATGTGCTAAGTGTGAATGTGATAAAAATGTAAAAGACACTAAGATAATAAAGTACTTCCTGACATCTTCTTGTTTAAAAATACATAGTTTAGACTATGATGTAATCAAATGATACAGAGTAATTATAATTTAGAATCACAACAAAGTAAGTCAAAAAAATATAATTTTTTACAAAAGTTTCCAATTTAATAAAACTGATATCTGGTTTTATAATTTCAAAAAGGTTTTAAGATGTCGTTTTATTAGTAGTAAAATATTGGAGTATTTTAATGTCTACCTTGTTCTATAGTTAGTCTTTTCATTGTGATTCATTTTTTACACATTTAATCCAGTCATTATTATATATCCACATAAAATTTTTTAGGTATATAAATTTAATATAGCATGTTTAATAATAATATGTTTAGATTTTTAATCTAAATCATGTTTTTCAGTGTCCAAGTAAACTTAACAATTTGAATCAAACATAATATGTAAATTTGCTATAACAACTAGAACTTATGTTGATTGGATTTATTATACATTATTTTAATTTTAAAAATCATGTCATAATGTGATTGTAATACAAAAGAGTAGGCATGTTGTAATATTTCTGTTGCAAGAAATAAAAGCAGAGATTTTGTCAATCTAAATACGATAAATTTAATGAAATATATGTTCTGTATCTAGTGAAGATTTACCATATATCATTTAAAATTTATGTCGACTAATTGTTTGACTGTAAATTTATATGCATGTATGTTGTTTTAAAAGATGTGGATACTACTTTTAGAAAAAGAAAAGGACTATGGATGAAACGTAGACCCAATTGATCAGAGTGAAATAAACATGTTTATTATTGCATATGAACAGGGAGATGAGAGATATAAAAATATCCATGCTGCTTATGTGTTGTCACATACATTACTAATAAAGATATAAATATGTTGATTTATGTAAAGAATATACATCTATATCTATAGGTGATTTATCTTATGATATTGATGGACATACTTAAAAAGTAAACATGCATGCAATAAACACACACAACAATGGGAATTAGACTAATTGTGACTGAATTTATTCAAATAAAAATATTGTTACAGAATTAAGTAAAAACATAAACAATCAAGAATTAATTGTACTATTTTGCAAGCAATTTTTCAAGTAATATTCAAAGAAGAGAGAAAATAATTTGTTATGATTGCTGAATAAGTATTTTCTCAATAAAATATTTCATAATCAATAAAATGCACTATGACTGTACCAAACATTGAGAAAATCTTTTTACAATTTTTTCAGTTTTACTCTGGACCATAATAATAATTAACCATTTTAATTATAATTTATAATTTAATTAGTAAGTTAGTTAACATAATAATATTCACATCTATGAAACACAAACACAACTATAATCATGTTTCACTTTGTATCTTTATCATAGTAAACATCAAATAATATCTAAAAGTAACATATGATAGTGAAATTAATCTTACAGTCACTTATCTTTTATCAGTTTATTATTGCACTTATTTAATTATTAGTTGGCAATAGAGGATTATAAACTGCATGTCATATTTTATAAGAAAATTTACATTATCGTAATGATTGAACCATTGTATCTTATTCAGATCTTTATATAATGTAAATGTTTTCTTAATTTATTAATATGACTTAGCTGATTATTGTCCTTCTTGAAATTGATAATTCTTAACATAGCTTGAAATTTATGTTCAATTTTGGACAATTCTACATACACATTATACATACATGTTTTATAATACCTTAATATACCTGATAATTTTGTAGTTGCCGAAGCATCCATATCTTCACAAATTTGAGTTTATTTACAGTACCTTTTAACACCAGGTAATTATTTTAAATAATATTAAGTAACAAATATTCGAATAATTATTTAAAGTAAATATTTATTTGAAATAATTTAGGTAGCACCCAACTCTGTTTATACCATCTTTCAGTTAAGTTATTTATTATTTTCTGACAATTACATAATAACTGTTCCTACATTACTTTTGATATATATATTAAAACTGTCAACTAGTTGTATCTCATAAATGTGTAATAAGCTTAATAAAAAGATAACAATAATTTTGTTTTGATTTTTACATTCTCTAATAAAATATCATTATCAGAAGATTTATTTATTTGAAAGATTTTTAATGTAATACATGGTTTATATTTAAAACAATATCTATATTATACTGTGTTGTAACAAGAAATACTTTATTGCTACAAATAAATGTGAGATTGATCGATCAAATCATGCTAAAATCATTTCTTATTGACTTTTTTTTAAATCATGTGTCGTATATCTGAATGCCTATTTATTAAATTTTATGTGACATTTTAATATAATTATACAAATAAATAAACTTTAAGTAATTGGTAACAGTAACGAATTATTTGGTTTGTGCCTTAATTAAAATTATTTATTTCGAGATACTATTTGGTATTACAATTTTTAAATAAAAGAAGACAAACAATATGTTAAATAAAAAATTAAATATGCAATAAGGTAATAAAATATAGCAATCAAATATTTTAAACTTAAAAAGTCATGTTGCATCAGAATTTTCTATATAAACTGCTAAAATGATAATGCCAACAGTAGAACTACATTATTATGAATTATATTGTTATTAGTAATATAAGTAAAATTATAAGTAAGTTTAATAGAAAATATAATTTTCCAAGTAAGGGAAGTAAATAATATCCAAGTAAGGCATTTAAATAACTCATAAATTAAAGGAATTAAAAAAAAACATAATGTAAAAATGTTTATCAGCACAATTTATTCAATATAGTCAAATCTTTTAAAAGCTTACATGAAATTGGCTAAAAAATGCATTTGGTTAGAGTATGGAGATAAAAGTAAGAACTAGAATGAATGTAAGTATCAAAGACGGACATTCCCCATCTAACAATGTATAAGTTGCAATTGTAGAAACTTTGTCTATAATTTTATTACCTTAGAATAGAAACTATTTTTGTCATTTTGAGTAATGAATTTTATGACTCATATATAATTTAACACAGATTAGTAGTTTAGATAATAAGTCAAATATTAAAGTATGAATAAAAATGAGAGTTAAATTGGTATTTATTATGTATGAATAGAGAATCAAGGAAATATGTAATCAGAGATATAAAACCATATTTGTGTGAATACATTGTTTCAAATGGATATGTTATGGCATGCTAAACTTCTGGCTCATACAGTTATGGTTCAAAATAATAATAGAGAAAATGCAAGCAATGTACTGAATTATATACTAAAAAAAGAAAGAATTTTAATGTAATTTAGATATACTAGATATTATCAAAAACCTACGTAGACAAGATGAAGAAAAAATGATGTAAAATGTATAACTGTTTATAATAAAGATATGGAGAGAAAAATTAAATTTATTTTAAGCAAGAGCAGAGGCAATATCCTGATTGCTCTTAAATTACATTGACGATGTTTTTGAATATTGTTAACATTTATAAGATCTATAAATAGTACCGATAGATAATAGTACTCATAAGATAAACTTGGGTTACTTGTGAGAAATTATAATAAAAAGATTCAATTGTAATAATAATTTATTATAACTTCATTTTCAACTGTATTTACTACAATAAAATGTTTAAAAAAGTATATATATATACATATGTACGTATTATCGAGGAAATTTTAAACATTTCTTAACATTACATATTAATATTCTATTATATTTTCTTGTAGTTATAATATTCAAAAATACATTTCATCCTTTAAAATATAAGTACTCCAAAAAATATGAAATGTAAGTAGTATACTGTTAAATATTATTAAAGTAATATGTATTCAATTTTTATTAAGATTATTGTCAATATTGACTGTCTAGTATAATAGATTCATGAAACAAATGTAAACGTTTGTTTGCATACGTGTACTTTAATGAATATAAGGAATTAAGCTTTTTAAAAATTAATTCTTTTGTTGTGTGCTGGTGTACAATTTAACATCAAATTTGTATTTGTTTGTGTATGTTTTATACAAAAATTTTCTACTATAGGTGTTTTATCAGTTCCTACATATTCTGAACTTCAAATCCCCTTCCCATTCTTATTGAAATCTTTCGCGTTTTCCTAATTCTTCTTCTAAATTCTTTTCTAAATGGCGGCATTTTTAATTTAAACTAACTACTATCTAAATATAAATACTTATTTATTCAGATGAGTACGTAACTCAATTAAATATGAAGACGAAGTCTGTGGTGTCTAGGTGATGCTCGCACGGCCGCTGTCACCACTCTCTTTGGTATTCACCCTGAGCTTCTAGGAAAACCGTGCCGAAAACGCAGAAGAAAGAGTTTGCTGTTCACCTTGGAGTCATGCACAAGCTGACACTGAAGATTCGAGAAATCCGTTCCTTCCGGGGTTGATCCGTTTCCTTCCGAGATGGTCCGTTTTTTATTGAAATGTTCCGCCTCGTGATGATCCGTTTGTTTTAACTATCCGCTTTTTTTGACTATTCGCTTCTTTTGACTATCCCACCGCTGTCACCTATTTTTTGTTGCGTTTCTTCAGAATTTAATGGGGAATTTTGGCGCAGTTCGTTGTCAAAGAGCGCTAAGGGCACTTTGTTTGATGTTCCGCGAAATATTTAAATAAAAAAAAACTAACTAATATTTAAAATGAATTTAATAAATTTGAACAACTAAATTAAGCTTTAAAACTTTGTTTAATTTGAATTTAAACAAAATCAACTTCAAAACTAATTGAACTAAAACTGAATTTTATAATCTGATTTCTAATATTTGAATCTCTATTAAATGAAGAATACGTGTTGCGCTTTTAAGTTCTATGATTTTAAACAAAAATTTGACAGATTTAAATTGACTGTCAAAGAGGAGCATCAATTTGTTTATAAATTTTGTTCTCTCCAATAAAATTAACGTTTCTATTCAAAATTCCTAAGAGAGTTATTAATTGGTTCCCTACTCTAACATTTTGGATGTTGAATCTACGAAAGAAATACATACATTCATTTTTAACTATTTAATATATTAGTTTTATTAATAACAATTAGTAAGAATTTCAATATTGGTTATCTCGCACATTAAATTATAAACGCTAAGAAAATGTTTTGCGATTAGAAAAACGGTATTATTGTCAGGTAAAAGAAAGTGGAACCGCTTTCAAATGCTTTGAATTCCTGAAGGCCATTTTAATTCTTTTAAATGCAACCATACATATTTTTTTTAAGTAAGTCATATCTGTGGATTATTTTACATAAAGAATTATGAATAATTCATAAAATACGTTAAATTTAACAGTGAGATATTTCATACAAAATTTGAATTATGTTTAGTTTCTATGTTAATGGTAGAGGGCGCGGAATCATTCGCTTATTGTGCACGGAGTTGCATAGCTTGTCATTTCATGTCGTCGTACGTGATGTTGCGATGTTCAAATCTGATCGGTTGCTGTTTTCTTCTACGCGCTCGATCGGCGCTTTGTTCTTACTGCTTGTTTAGCCATTTTATATTCGGGGTTAGAGTTATGGTAGATATCGCGTGCAGTTCACCTGAAGTTTGCTTCCTGTACACTGACTTCTTTCGGTAAGTAATATTCACTTTTAAATAAAAAAGACCTCGTTTCGTCGATTTACGGAATCAGACAATTTATTATGCCGCCTGCGCTGATTGATTTTGTTGTTTTAACATTTTTCTTTCCATTTAATTTTTCAAAATATACCATGAAATATTGCTATGATATAAACATTTATTTAAAAGCACGCAATTTACAAAATTTATTTGTGTCATTCATACCAATGAATTTTGTCATGGAGAATAAATTTACTGTTTTCGGGTGCAATGTATTAGTTTTTCTGATAAAAGCAGTGATTGAAACGTCAAGAATTAGTAATATATATGGAATTTCGATGCAAAATTGTTAAAATAATTAGTTAACTTGGATTTTTTTGATAAATGTGTTTCTTAAAATCGTAGTAGGAAGTTGACGATCGTATTACGCAGTATCGCGTGATATACTTTTATTAGTTACTAATACATATTAAGTGAGTGGAATGGACAGTGTTAAAACAAAATATGCTATCGTGTATTTTTTTGCTGGATAATTAATAAGAACAAAATTATTCAAATTTACATTTTTTATTGCATTTGTTTGATTTCAATACAATTGTATTGTATATTGATACAACTTTTATTAATAAATGTCGATAATATCGAAATAGACATTTTGCATCGTTTGATAACATTTGGCTGGTAAAATCAAATTTTAAATTCAGCAAATTGTATCGTAAATTCTACATCTGTAAAAGTACAATCTATTTTACACCGTAATAGAATGTTCCACCGACTTTCTTTGTCAATCCTTTAACAAGTTTGAAAAAGCATATGTCCTGTTGCAACTTTATTTGTTTGTAAGAGTATTGTTTTGTTTGTAGTATTAATATTTATGTTTTTGTAATTATACAGTCTTCGATGGTGTTGTTATTGTTTGTTATTAAGATTTACATTGATACATTGATATAGCTTCTTAATACTTCCAGATTGATTTTCGTACATGCTGCAATAATTTCCTGCTTTCTTGTATGTTCTTTGTTATTTCCGTACACGGTATTTTTGTACTGATCGTAAACATAATAAGAAATATACATATTTACATTTGTTAAATGTAAATATAAATGTAAAATTTAAATGATTTAGATGAATTACAATATTTTTTCAATTTTTAATTGAAGTTTTTAATTGCACTGAGCATTATATCATTATATTTGTACTTCGTTAACATTTATTATTGAATAATATAGATTCTGCAATATGAACGGTGGAACAATACTGTTATAACTGAACTGTCGAAATTTTCTCCGAAGGTGGAATTATTTTTAGTCGAATATATTTCTTAATATTATAAGTATATATTATACGTATATATTATACTTAATATTATAGTTATAATATTGCTGATTTCTATTACCAGCTTGCAAATAAATTCTAGTTCAGTTTCTAATAAATACTGAACAAAGTCGACACAGGTTTTGTTGTACTATCGGTGTACAAACCTTCTTAACAATTTCACTGCTGTTCAAAAATTATTTACAAATTATGCTTCATTTTATTAAAAAAAAAAATTATGGCTCAGAATGGAACTTCGATGGGACGAAATGGTGAATTTAAAATTCTCGACTTATTGCCATAGCAGGAGGATAAAGTAATTTCGGAAATATAAAACAACCTTCTTTCAACGAAAAAAATTAGAATAATTACGCGCTACCATTAATCTCAGGGCACGCTTGACATTCCCCCCCAAAAAATGACGCTTGTGTTGCGGTTCTAGAAAGAACAAGAAAAACAAAATACAATCTCGCACGTGTCACAACACGATCGATGTAATCCGACACGTTCGAACAGGAAAATAATCCTACCCAAGAACTGTTGTTATTGCCTCGGCATATTTGCTTACAATCATAAATGCATGTTACGATGAACTTCGTTAGAACGTGGCAAAAATAAACTGGATTTATCGGAACATAGAATATTGCAATTTTTACAGTCGAATTTTGTTGTCTATTTTGAACCAAACGTTTTAATGTTATTTTGATAACATAATTTATAGCACCTTTCATAGCGAAGTAATATTGCTCTTCTCTTTTTTTTTATTTCATGACAATTTCTTTGTGATATTTTGGTAGAGAGTCATTATCATTGCAGAGTATCAGATGCAAAACTAATGTTTATTTTCCGATTCGAGTACTAATTATCGGTATATAGTATATGGACCATGTTTATTTTGAAAATGGTGTAAGTCCATTTTCTTTTGTTTCGTATTTTGTTTATAGATTAATTATGTCTAGTCTGGCAATGTTTCTACTAATTTATTAGTATATATTTTGATTATATAAATTTCTTTTAGGGAAATTTAATTAAAATATGTATTTACGGGTTTGTAAAAGGATTTGCATAGTTTTGTGTACGAATAATAACAAGAAATAAAATAGCAGTAGTCTTTTTTATTTTGAACGATAATTATATTTATATATTGTTAAACTTCACATATGAAATTGCTGTTATTTATTTATGCTCGTTCTGTGGCAATTTTTTTAAATACTCCCGATGCACCAAAGGTATATAAGGTAATAACTGCTCCATATCCGTATATTTTTTGTATGTCATTGATATGGCATTACATAGTATACAAATGTGCCGGTGCGATCCTTTCAAATTATGGCGGTCTTGCCTGGAAATATAGGTCACAAATCTGACGTCTTAAATTCTGTATCCTTCATCCATGTTTTGTATAAAATAGTGCACTTTTGTAAAACCTCATCCAACATAGCTTCAGTCAGTTTATCTTTTCTCCGTTAGTATTTTTTCTTACCCGTTTTTGAATTGCATTTTGTAAGTTTTTTGTTAACATGAAATTCTTTCGTTTCATTTCGTGTAGAATATATTTATTATTTTGTCTACATTGTTTTACAACATCATAATAATCGTGGGGAGTGCACTAGGAATTTTATTTTTTTTTATTTTCTTATGTCTGTGGAAATTGGACTTACACCACTTTCATGATCTATGGCTACGCACTTATCTTTTTATTTTTATTGGCCAATTTTAAATTGAACAAAGCATTGGCATTTTTATATGATATTTATAACTAGTTAGAAATAAAATATTTACACTAAATTCAGTAGAAGTTACATGATATTTCATTGGACTTGCACTACTTAAAAAAAAACGGTCCATTTGACGCTAATCAAACCTATTTTGATCATAATGTTATAATTACATTTGTAGGCGTCGTTCTACTTGCAACAAATTTGAAAAATTAAAGTGCATCCTGGACTCGTATATAATTCATGTTGTATTTGTATCGTTCTTGCTTTATACATTCCTCACAAACAATTTCGCCTGTATCAAAATAGACCTATCTCCCGATTTCCACATTTTATTTATACGATTTCGCTTTTACGCGGTTTTTAAAATAGCGAATTTAAAAAAGAATTGGGTACAACGATCATTTTGACAATACCAATACAAGGATTTTTGTTATAAGTACTTTTATATTTTTCATATTCTGTTATTAACCCTTTTAGTGCCGGAGGCTGATATATCGGATCTTGCTGCACTGGCGAAAAGTGCCAGATCCGATATATCGGCCCGCAACACGAATGCTAAATAAATTATTTGGGTGAGTTATAATAACAAAATTTTACACATTTACAATATATAAATATTAATATTTATGTTATATATACACAACATAATTTTGTTTCAGCAATTTTATATTAGCTATAACAATTACTTATTTCGGAAGAGATAATCCGTCCGGCGCTTACCATGTACCTTCGAGTTATTTTTTATTTTTGTTATGTAATATTATTTATCTTGTTACACAATATATTGGAAATGCAAAGTATATACTTCGTAATAAATGGTCTATATAAAATTATGATGAAAAGATGACTTTTTGTATGTGCAAATACGTTTTGTAAGAGAGAACTCAACTTTTACTTTCTTTATGATCTTTTATACCTTTGTTATTTATATAATTGTCAATGAATATAAAAAAACTAGTGTCATTGTTTTGTTCTCTATTTCGTCCTTCATATACTGCTTTTTGAATCATGTAAATATTGTTTTTTGTTTGGTTTTTATGAGCACAACTTTTTCGTCCGGCACTAAAAGGGTTAAATAATATTAGGTAAATATTAGGAAAATTGAAATGCAACAAATTTAAACATCGATAGATATTTATTTCAATATATGTATATGTGTCATTCTGTTCCACAACCTGTCTCCACCTTTCCATCTTTCCAGAATCTCTCAGATTTTTCAGCAAAAAATGTATCTAAGTGATTTTGATCTCATTTAAGGTGTTAAAATGTTTTCCGTTAAGGGAGTTTTGTAATGACCGAAACAGGTGGAAATCTGAGTAAATGTTCGGTGAATATGGGGGATGGGGTAATATATCCCAACCAAACTCTAATATTTTTTGCCGCGTGGTCAAAGAAACATGAGGGCGGGCTTTGTCAAGTTGAAACACAATTCCCTTCCGATTGACTATTGTTCAAGTGCTCTTTTCAGCTTATTTAATTTTGACAAATATGCCTAAAGTAACATCTTTTAGAATAAATAACAATGTCATTTGTTTTCAATCATGCTACTATCTTTAAATCTTTTTTTATGCTACCTATTGAAAATCCGCACGAACTTTCCGGACGACCCAATACAATATATTAAAAAATTGAATTTTTTTTTCAATTTTTTACCCCAAATGCCGTTCGATTTTTATGCAGATATGTATACGTAAAATATGGATGAAAATGGGGGATAGGTGTTTAAGGAATTTTTTGTTTATTGCAATTTAGCAATAATTATTACATATACAATTTTCGCCTACATTTACGGAGAAAAGTGTTGAGATTTGTTTTCGTAGAGTGTGAGCCCCTTTTATACGATCATTTGCCACGTTTTTAACAATTGGACAATATTACATGTTTATTGTTCCATAATCGGTAGCCAGAGAAGGTAGAGAAGGCAGGTATAAATCCGCCGCGGTTCCAGTCGTCGTTGTACGGAACGTAGGTTTTTATAGGCAATGGAACTTTTAGCTGAAGGTATAAGTTTAGCTATTTAACTTTTAATTAATTAATTTGAACCAAAATGTTTCTCATTTAAATGATTTGATAGCTGTGAAAGCTGCTAATTTTGTTATAGTATGCAGGATAATGCAGAAATCAAAGTATAAAAATATTGCAGATTCCTAAAGCTACTACCGGAATTATACAGCCATTAGATGTGTTCAGTTTTAGAATATGGAAGAATTTTGCACATAAGATTTCTGAAGTAATAATTTTATTTACATTCAAAAAATTTCGTTATTAAATTACAATCTCTGATACATAACCAACATTCGTCACCAAGATAGAAAATTATATTCCGATATGTCTGGTTCCGTTATAGCTGTCAGCGTCATACTTAATAAATTTAATAATCCAGTTGAGTTTGCTTTAATGATTTAGAAACTATGTTTTGTTCTCAATATACTGATGTACTTTCCATAAAGTGTTCGTGGTGAGTCCAGCATTTGTATTTTACGCATCCTCGTTGAATTTCATTACTGTGCATAGTATATAACATAAGTTTCAAAAACACTCATTCCATTTTAGCTTTATTACAATTTATAATTTTTAATGTTAAATTCCATACTGTTTACCAAATTTTCTTTTCCTTTTGCGTGGACAACAATAAATCTGTGTGTTGAAGTGATGGGGACGTATTGACGAAGCATAACGTATTGTCCATCTAAGTTTCATCAATGTAAATTATATTCTGGGTCTGGTTTTTGTGGTATTTGATTTCTTTCACATATTTAAATTTTCAGCTAACAATATTGGGATTATCTTGCAATGCTTTTCTGATGTGATTTGTCTTTTTCCACACGATGTCTGTGTGTTTCAACAGTTTATAAATGTATATCATGTTCCATGGGAAGTTCATCTTCTTTTTAACGACAGTATATAATTGTGGTAAATAAGTATTTATCACTGTATAGAATCAATATATTAAACTTCCCCGGCCTCGTGAATGGATCGTTCCATCGTTTCGAACTCTTCGTAAAAATAATACGCACCGCACAACAGCTGATGTCACTGTTAGGTCAGTGTACTCATTTTATTTCACCGACACTTTTGACTGTAATATTTTGTTGTTACTTTTCAATCATTTCTTAACGTAATAATGATAATGATGGGTAATTAAGCAAAAACGCGTAAACGACGATTTGAAAATAATTTTAGCAATTGTTTTTTTTTTGTCTACATGTTGAACGTTTTGTCCTAAACTGCCGATCACTAACGCGACTCACCCCCCACCACCCGCCCGCCGCTCCATGAATAAGTAACGACATAATTACATATGGCATAACAAACTGATTATTTATGGTGAAATTCTGTGTTCTACTCAACTGCGCGAAAGGTATGCCTTATGATTAATTACTCCACGTACTTGTTGTACGGCCTTGTAGAGAGCAGATAGGGACATTTTTATTGAAACTTTTTGTTGGCATTCAACAAATGATTTCGTCCGGAATTGATGCATGGCAAGAAAAACTTGTTCGCCAATCAAATATATCTTGAAGTTGATTTTATTTTGTAAAATTAAGAAAAATTGTATTATAAAAATAATAAGATAAATAGGTGTTGCTAATCCTCCTGCAGGGAATGTAAGGAAATATCTTATAGTCCACGTATCTTGAAATTTATTAAATTTTTGCTTGTTTCTCCTTCTTTAAAAATGCTGTGTGATTCGCAGTTTTGTAACCTGACAAACTGTGACTGTGATCATTACCAATTGAATTCTAACATTTTGTTTTTATACAATGTTTTTTAACCGTTTCGAAAGAATTAAATAGTCCTGCTTTTTGTATTTAGTGCGTTAGAATATTGTTTTTCGAGCAAATTCTTTTTGCATCATTTTCACATGTATTACCATTTTCAGAAATTGTGATTTTATAACGATTTTTAAATATTTAAGAACAATAAATCCCCACCTCCCGCCGCAGCGCGTATACTTATCATTTACAGCCATTAGCATATGTACAGAACGTCCTAAAAATTGCAGCTGAGTGCACGATACCATATATGTATTGGCTGTCTTGGAATTAATGTAGGAACCCGGATAGGCTTGTTTGCTGAAATGATTCTGAAACACTGTTTTATGTGCGAAAATGTTGGTTCAGGTTTCATTTTGGAGTTACTGCGAATGTAATAATAACGCACATTTACCGTGGGCTTGACCGTGAAAGCGGTGGGTTCGAGTGTGACGATTAACCGTAAGGGACCGTTTACACCAGGGGTCGGCAACCTTTTTTGGTCGCAGGTCAAAATAAACCAAAATGTGAGTATTAAAGAGACGTTTGGATCAGAGATATTTAAACAGTCTTTTAGTAAATAATAAGATGTATTTTATTAAGAAAATAATTACAAACATAGTTGAATGAACTTTATTTATAAATCTTCTCTTCGATATCAATTGCTCCCCTGATGTTGAACTTGTGACGGCAATTTAGTCAAGTCTGGTTTATAGTTAGTCGTTTTAAGACGAATACAGGCATCTGAATTTTCGATAGTTAACCTGTTCCTGTTCTTGCTTAATATAAATTTCATTTGTGAAAATATTTGCTCACATTTATAATTTATTTTTATATATTATACTTTATTTTCGGAACTAAAGTGGGTCACTTGAAATTATCAAATGGGTCATTCGGTGACCTATGATGCGGGTCATACGTTACCGACCCCTGGTTTACACTATGCCAGTAAGCCGTGCTAGTAGCACGGGCTAGTAGGTAGTCGAATTTTTGCGTTTCTTACTTTGCCTGTACCAGGTGTATTGTTGGAAAAGGAAAGTGGTTTCTTTCCTTTCTTGTCTTCCTTCCACCAAGCACTGCGTCGTCATTTAACTTGCTCTCTTTTAACACAACTGTGGAAATCCAGGCAGAATAAGAAACGCCTGGTACAGGCAAAGTAAGAAACGCAAAAATTCGACTACCTACTGACCCGTGCTAATAAATAGCACAGCTTACTGGCATAATGTAAATGGTTCCTAAGTTAAAGTTATTTCAGGACACTCGTTAATGTAATCGTTTTTCTATTTTGGAGCTGGTTGTTCGGGCGTAGTCAGAGATCAATACGAAGCAAGAGTTTAAACTAGCCTACCTTTCTCAGCCATCGGGATTTCCTTATTTGGTATCGCAAAAGAATTTCTAACGACTCAGGACCAACATGAGGGAAATTTGTTAGGCTAAAATGTCGCATTGATCTGTTCTCGCCGTTTCCACCAGCACTCATTTTTCCGCCCATTTTTCGGATATAAAAAGCGTTGAGGAGAAGACGTGTCGGGCCCAGTTAATTCTTGAACGTCAAGTAGAAATAATATGTGTACGAATTCTTATCGAGTCACTAACGTCAAGTCTAGAGGAATCTTTGAACGAGATCGGGTTACAGTCCCTGTCGAGTCTATTAACCATACAGTACGTAAGTCTGCTGTTAGGCATCACTACGGTTTCTCTTGAGTGCCCGTTTACTCGTTTTTTCGTTAAAACTGGAAAGAATTAGATCTTTGCTCTTTCGAAATCGCAACTACTTCAATTCAATTTAAAGCATCATTAGACTCTTGTAAATTAGAGTTCACCTTAACCGACAAGTACATTCAATATTTGTAACATCCGGTTTTGGAGAATATATTCAATTGTTCATTTTGTACTTAAATATTGCCTCAATTAATTATAACCATAGTCCAAAAAACCCACCTGTCGGTATATTTTAGCCGCTCGAGGTATACTATCAAACTCTAGTTACGAGACCTATTACTAACATTTCCTGTGACCCCTGATGTTAGCCATACTTCGACTAGTTCACATATCACTTCATGGAGCACCCGGCGTTAGCAATACGTCAGCTAGTCTCGACGCCTTGACCTTCCTGTGACATCCGGCGTTAGCCATACGTCTCGCCGGCTAGTCTCCACGTCTAAAATATTTTGGCACTCAGATCAATTAACAAACCTGAGTTAGCCTAGTAACTATCACCATAACGTATATGTATACAGTCCCCAGCCACGCGCTGTACTCCTATGGCTCGTAATATTAGATCAGATGACGAGTTATAAAGTGCAAAGTAATGTTGAGTTCTTCGTTATTCATGAATAAGTAATAAACTAGTTAGTCATTGTTTTCTTATGCCGAGTAAATTGCTGTATCGTGCTCGCTTTGCAAAAGGAATACAAAATAATATTTCAAAAATTATTTTCGTCAGAAATCAGAAAAACGGAAACGAACAAATTCATATTTTAAAATGAATGACTAATTTCCCTATTCAACAAAATGGAATTGAAATGGTATAACTGACAAGTCTATTGATTTTTGTGTACGTTTAATTTAAATCGATTATTCATTATAATATTCGATTTCTTACTTCTTGTTTCTCTTTGTTATGGACCAGAAATTTGGAAACTCGCAAATTTGATTGTAGGACAATACCGCAGTTAGGACATTTATAAATTTCACAATTAGAGAAAATGAACATTTGGACGTTCAGATTGTTAAGCATTTGAAAATTGGAGAATTAGGAAATTGGAATGTTCAAGTTCTAAAATATAACTATGAAAAGAATATGAATATTATGAAATTTAATCATACCAAAATTGGAGAATTTTAGACATCTTGAATTTTAGTACTTCAAATTTTTTAAATTTGCTGATATCAAAATTGTGAAACTAACAATGTATTAAATAAAAATGCCTATTATGAAGTTCTATAACATATATTTTGTCAGATGAAAAGATTTCATAAGATGAAATAGGTATATATTCGAATAAAAATATATAAAGATATATATTTTGAATACTTGAAATTAAACGCAAAAATATTTTGGTAAATTAAAATTGCGATATTTAAAATTGTATTATATAATAGAAAATAATATTAACATGAAGTGAAAATATTTATAATATTCTTATTCATTTTGCATATAGGAGACAAAAGAAAGTGATCTTCATGCTACGCCACAGCCAGAAAAGGAAAATTAGTATCTTTTACTAACAGCCAACGGCCATACTAGTTAGGATACACCGGTTCTCGTCCGATCACCGAAGTTAAGCTAAGTTGGGCGCGGATAGTACTTGGATGGGTGACCGCTTGGGAACTCCGCGTGCTGTTGGCTTTTTTTTTTGTTTTCTGTTTTCTGTTTTATTCAATAAAAAATTCAACGATTGTAATCTAAATAAAATAAAAGGAGCTTTAAACAATCGTTGAATTTTTTATTGAATAGAACAGAAAACAAAAAAAAAAAAGCCAACAGCACGCGGAGTTCCCAAGCGGTCACCCATCCAAGTACTATCCGCGCCCAACTTAGCTTAACTTCGGTGATCGGACGAGAACCGGTGTATCCTAACTAGTATGGCCGTTGGCTGTTAGTAAAAGATACTAATTTTGCTTTTCTCTATGTACCGTATGCATCAAATTCATTCTTTTTTCTCTCCTCCCTCACATAAATAAGAGGAAAAGTAATCGTTCAACAAGAAAGGAAGTAAACTCTGCTAAAGATGTTACTGAATATGTCATTTATAGAATTCTTTAACTTGCTTAATATTTCCGTTTCACTACACTCGTGTGTTTTTTATGATATACAAGAGCAATAACTTGTATTAAAAGTATAACACGTGAATTCAAAAAATAAGATTTGTAACACTTTAAATCATTTTATTTAAACAAAGTTAGTAATATGTACAGTGTGTCGATACAACATGTGTTTGAAACAGCGGAGGGGAAAAATGTTGACATTGCCTTTTTGAAGAAAAGGTCCTTAAGGTATAGGATGTGAGGAGGTCAACTCTGCTGGGCTTCCAAGCGAGAGTCAACTTTCGATTGATAGGTTCCAAGTCTTTAGGTTTGTTCGGAGGAGTAAGGCAGGTTTCCTACTCTGGTAGTTTTCAAGAATGGTCGAGCCTATGTAAGGGTTAGGAAGTTTCTGATGTTTTCAGTATTTCGGGTCTCTTATACATGGAGTAGGTGCGACTTCGGCCGCCCAATCAGCGAACCGAAGTGGGACCGCGGGTATGATTTTATTGCACTTACTACCTGTAAGTGCGCCGAAGCTCGCGGCGTGCTGGTTGCCTTCGTGTATCGCATTTTCTTAATCTAGGTTTTTTTTCTACAAAAAGAAATCTCGCTACAGATTTTAATATATTGTCAAATAGCGGAAAGTAAATATATTACTGTAAATTTGATAATATGTAATTTCGTTCCATTATTGCATTTGCTTGTATATAGGTACGGATTACGGTCAGTTATAAGCATCCGAGGACCGCATAATGGTTTAGTAATATTGAATGCAATGAATTATGCATGAGAACTAGGCCATGTTGAATACGTATGAAATATTAAATAAATCGTCATTATGCTATATTGTTCCCATTCTCAAACTTTAAAATTTTCAAAATAACAAGTTTTCAATTTTAGTAATTTCCAAATTTTTTAATATCTAAGTATTTCAGATTCCGCGTTTCCAAATTTCTGAATTACCGTATTTTTAAATTGGCAAATTTACAATTTTCAGAATTCTTCAATTTTTGAATGCCCGGGTGTCCAAACTTCTACAGAGTGTTCGGCTACTCGTGGGCATAAATTCAAGGGGTGGTACCTGGGGCGATTCTAACCAACTGTTTCCTTTACCAAAATGTTGGTTAAAGCTTAGTTTTTTAATTATTAAGGAAAAACACTGACCAATTAGAGCGCGAGAATAGCGCGCGCCCAGATGAGAGTGACGGGTACGAGCGTACGGTTAACCCTGGTCATGAACAAACAAATCGCGTCACATCGGTAACGTAGTTACCGTCATCGATTATACGTCAGCCGATAAGTAGTTATAAAATTCACAACTATTAATAAGTATAAATTTATTAACGGAACTAATTGTATGGTTTAAACGAAAATAAAGATGAAGATCAAGAGCAGTTTTTTTTAAATAATTAAAAAAAAAATGTCTTTGTTTTACGATATAAAATTAAAGAATACTATCGGACGCTTACCCCGTGAATGAATTTACGATGCGAGAATTCTTTTAACATTTCATTAACATTTATGAATTAACGAATCTTCATTAATTTTTAAGTACATCGTTGTATGACAAGAAACCTGTTTACTCGCTAAAATCCACAAGAGCATATCAATACCCGCTCTATGGGATTGTCAAGCAAAAAGGGTGACTGTCATATTTGATGTTTTCCGCATAATAATGATAGTAATTTTCGGATGAGGAACCCACACTAAACAAACACACAATCACACATGCACCACGATTGTTCCGTCCGCAGTGTCCACAGAAATTCGCACAATTCACAGTAAATGTTCGAAATGTCCACCATTCTCTTCTAGGCATAGTTGAATTCTTAGAAGTAAATTTTCTCGCACTTTTTGGAAATCCGTCATAACATTTTTGACAATTCCCGCGGAAAACTCAATTCGCTGTTGTAGTTCTTCTACTGAATTGACGGGCGTTAAATACGTTATTGTCTTCGTGTGTCTCCAGAATTGAAAGTTCATGGGATTTAAATCTGGGGACCGTGCAGGCCACGGTACGGGTGCGCCTCTTCCAATCCATCTGTTCTCGAAGTACGCTGGTAGGTAGGTGGTCCGATACAATAATTGTAGAATGCGGAGGTGCGCCGTCTTGCATGTACCACATGTTGTTGCGTATTTCTATGGGTACATCTACTAATAGTGTGGGCTATCTATTTTGTACAAATACCACGTACCCTTCACCTGTTAATCTGTACGTTTCAGTTCGTTTCCCAAAATGCCTACCTAAATATTTAATGAAAATTGACGTTGCGTATTAATTCCTGACGTCGCGTGTGGGTTTTCGTCATTCCAGACATGTCTGTTGTTAAAATTAAACACTCCATATCTGTTAAAGCTGGCCTCATCCGCAAATAAAATTCGTGAAAGGAAGGATTCATCTGTTCGTATTTTCTCTTCCATCCACGAACAAAAAGTTGCGTCTTCTTTCGAAGTCACCCTCTTCTAATGCCTGCACTCGTTGATAATGATATGGATGCATCTCATTGTCATTCAAAATTTGCCACACAAATAATAACATATCGGTAGGACAATCCTAATGCAAAAGTAAAATTTTTTTATTTTTTTATTATTTTTTTATGAAACTTACTAATATATTTGTAACATTTTCCTGATTAAAATGATAATAAACATGACGTAATTCGGAACATATTAATTTGTAATTTCAAATGCTACGCTTACATTGAAAACTTTACTCGAATAAGTTATCGCAAGTAAATATGACTCGAATTACGTCGTGTTTGGTCTCATTTTAATCAGAAAAATGTGAAAAATTTACTAGTCGAAGTTTGGTAACGAAAACATCAAAACTAGAAATGTTTTGTACTTACATTGGTATTATCATGCGGCTATTCTAATTTAAAACATCGCGGTTGCTCCCAGCTACCGGAAGTTTGATCACTCGATCGCTCTCATATCACGTCGCTTGCAATCTCACGTTGCAACAATATTTTAATTCATATCTGTTTTTGCAGCATTTATTTCGTTACCTGAACTTTTGTCACAGCGGAGTTGTTTTTGTACACGTTTCGCAATTTTTCTTTGTTCTGGTTTTTCTACTTTCTTTTTACTTTCGTTCCTTCTTTTCTCTTCTATATTAGATAAAACAACGGCAGTTTCTTCTTCAGTGCTCTATTTAATCGCGACAATGGTTCATTCGTGTTGTACTGTATCACGGCAGCAGCACATCTTGCCGTGTACGAACCTTTTTGGCTGCAATTTAATCCTTTCCTACCGTTGTACTTGACAGTGACGCTGTTGAAGCTCTCCGCAGGATTGTTATTACAGTTGTATAATAAGCTCTCTGCATGAGCTGCTAGTGGCTGAGGTATTTCTTTTATAAGTCGATATGCTCTCATATTGTTCAATTGTGGGACGATTTTTGTTTCATTTTCTTTTTTTTCCATCTCAGAAGTAATTTATTTTATTACACTCTTCGTGTTCGCCAAAAACGTGACTTGGAACATTGTAAATGTCGCGGTACAAATTTGTAATTTTTGTGGCGATTAATACACTTTCGTAACTTCTATATCGTGCGGCTTTTACGATTGCTGTTCACATCCGTCGAATGCTGTTTTCCACAGCTTTCCTCAATGTACCTGCTGTCGTTTTTTTTGACGATTTCCTTCATTTTTTTTACAGAAATTCCGTAATAAATGATTCGTGCATTCAATTTTCTTTACACGAATCTCCGTCTTGTACGGATCTGTGTCGATAATCTTTTTGTAACAGCTGCTGTCTTCGTTAGCGATTAGCGTGGAATAAATGAATCATCGGTTTTCCACGCTAGTTTGGAAACCTTCTACAATGGCATCACTTTCCATAGCGGTGGATGCTTGACTTTTATTCCAATTTTTGAAGCATGTATGTTTCGTTGGCCGTTTATCTTTCTTTGCAGCATATTCGCAAATTTTGCACTTTTTATTGCGTACACCAATGAATAAAACTTTTCTTGTGTAATATCCAATTATCACTCCAACTCCCGACGCAGAGTTATATGTGCCAGTGCGGTATGATCTTTTCATCCAACTTCCGTCGGCAACGACAGGAATGTACGGGATTCCGGATTCTGAAAGAACATCTCCTCTTCCAATGGCCAATCGTTTTTCTTCTTCAGCCGCTGCTATAATTTCTACTTCTGCAGCGGAGATCAATGAATTTACGATTTCATCGTGTTTTTTTGTAGAATGCCCTTTTGACATACACACTTATGAGGGACCATCCCGAAGTGATTATTTTCGATTTTGTTGAAACTTACGTATCATATAGTTCTCGAAAAAAGAGTCGACACGTATTTTTTTTAGCTGCCGACATTTACGTTAAGGGCGTGAAATAACCCCCGAAGTGCGGGGTGTGACTTATATTTCGTCGAATACCTTGGGAACCAGCAGAGCTAAACAGACGGTTTTAAATACAAAGTTATTTTTTTATGAGGAATCCAAATATGAAAACGAATTTCACATAATTAACAAATTTAAATGTATCTTACCCATTGAACCGCAAATAGTCACGATGAAAATCCATCTCTGTCACGTGATCGATCCACCGATCCTTACGGTTAGAAAAAATAGATCACCAGACAGAAACTCTTAATTTACTTCACTGTCACATATTACTGTCATCTTTCATTATTAGCTTTTATTATTACTTTTCCCTGTCACTTTTTACTAATTGGTCACTGCGAGCCCGACACGTAAATAGGCCTAATGAAAACACGTGAACGAATATTCATAAATAATTTTAACTACATTGTCTTGAAAGCAAGAAAGCGGAATTTTCGATTGAAACTGTTTTTTATGGCATTATATATTAATTCAAATAAATTTATGTATCATCTGAACATAGGTATTATGGTAATAAATATGTTAAAAGTGTACTTTTTATGGTGGCTTCAAAAGGCGCCGACTTTTTAAACTATTAAATTTCTTGAAACAGTTTTTTTTTAAGATGGGGGAAATATATTTATGTACACCTCTGCTCGCGGAGGTAGTATGAGACTCATGCGAGAAGTGCATACTACCCACTAAAACCCCCACCGGACGGTTTCCTCGCTACATTAGAACAGATATACAATATGTGAACTTCAAAGGAATGCCACAGAAGAGATGGCCCTGAAAAGGGCCAACTATAAATATGGCTCTATGTGATCACCATTAGCTGCAAGTACCGCGCGAACACGCTTCTCCGCGTTGCTTTCCACCCTGCGCAGCATAACGGGCGTGATTGAGGCAACTGCCTGGTATATGCGGGCCATCAGTTCTTCCCGAGAGGTAACCGGTTGTCGATACACCTAATCTGAAAAATTAATATCAAATTTAATGTTACTTAAAATACTTTGAAATAAATATTTTCTTAAGAAAATTCTGTATCTTACCTTCAAAAATCCCCAGAAGAAAAAATCCAACGGATTTAAATCTGGTGACCTCGGGGGCTACGCAACAGGGCGCAGCGCCCGATTCACCTGTTCTGAAAGGCTTGATCTAAGAAAACAATTGTGGCATAATGGGCAGGAGCTCCATCATGTTGGAAAAACATGTTCTGTCGGATCTCTAATGGAATTTCTTCCAAAAGAGTCGGCAGAACATGCTATAAGAATATTTTATATGCTGGTCCGTCCAATCTGTCGGGCAGAATGTACGGCCCAACAATAAAATCTCCATAAATCTGTCACCGTGTCGATCCACTGATCCTTACCGTTCGAAAAAATAAAATCTACTACACTCACGGAACCTCTTAATTTACTTCACTGTCACATGTCATTGCCGCTTTTCATTATCAGCTCTCGTTATCACTTTTCCCTGTTAGTTTTCACTAATTAATCAATGTGTGTCTGACACATAAATGGGCCGAATGAAAACCCGTAAATGATTATTAATAAATAATTTTAATTGAATTGTTTAAAGCGAGAAAGCCGAATTCTCGATTAAAAACTACGATATTTTAATTCGGCTTTTCTCTTTTGACAATAAACGAAGACTATCTCGATCGATGTCGGAGTCGTTCAATATGTCACCGTTGCATGGCAACCGTTGGTGACTTACGCCTCGCGATCGATAACGAAACCGAGATTCGTGGCCCGTTCAACAATGTCTCCTCATATAATATAATATCGACTTCTCAATGCAGATACCTTATAATGACAACATTGAGTACCGTTAAATATACCTACAGTACCGGTCAAATGAATTCGGACAAAAATGTTTTTGTTTCCCTACACTCTGACATTATTGGTAGGAGAAGGCCACTCGATGTTTTGTTTTCTATTAATTGAAAGCTATCTCACGAGGAAGTTAGACGTAGATATTTACTCTATATTACGTGCAAGGTGGGTTTTATTCGAATTTGTTTGGACAAAAGTATTCGGACGTTTCATTTATGCGTGTAATTTATATTTTAATATTGATATATTTGTTAAATTCTTTGTTTGGTGCTTTTATTCCGTTGTTAAGAAGATGGTACGAGGACAAAGTTTATCGAAATATATGAGGGAACAGGTTGTAAATGCTTTACAAAATGTTGAATCCATATCTAACGTTTCTCGACGCTTTAACATTGCAAAACAAACTGTGTACTGCATTCAAAAGCGATTTCAAGAACGAGGGCACTTAAAAAATAAATTCAAGTCTGGTCGTCCGAAAAAGATCTTAATTAGACAAGATAGGTATATACGACGTCTGTCAATTGCTGATCCCAGGCGAATTGCAGTAGAGATCCATAAAAGTTTAATCGAAACTGACGATTTGGACATTAGTGTGCGTGCAGTACGACGTCGTTTAATGTCTTTCGGGTTACATGGACGACATGGAGTCAGGAAACCATTGATTTCGAGAAAGAATAGGATGGCCTGACTTCATTTTTCTCAGGAACACCTTCATTGGTCAATAGAAGACTGGTGCAATGTGCTTTTCAGCGATGAATGCAAATTTAAATTATTTGGATCTGATGGAATTCGGTGGGTATGTTAGCGTCAATGTATTTTGGAGGGTCGTCGAGGGCAATTAGCCGATGCTATTTCGCCTTTGAACGATTTATGACAGGGATAGACTGCGTGAGGTCTGAACGAAAGGTTGTTTATGAGTGTCCAAGTGAGGCGACAGACGATGGCGATTGACTCGCAGTCATATGGCTATCGAATGTCGCAGGACTGTTTGTTTGTCAGTTTGTAAGACTGTGGAAAAGGCAGGCAGTTTGTTATTGCATGGCCTGAATGAAAAGGAACGTTGTTCCTGAAGGATCTGGCCACGGAGTGGGGAAGGCAAGGATGCCTTCGGGTAAGAGGACTAAGTTTGACCTCTTGGCACTTACCCCAGAACCTGAAAGGAATAAACATCGTGTGCAAGAAAATTAGATAGAGTTTTCTAACAGGTACGTCGACCAAAGAGTCAAACATTCAACGTGCGTTATCAAATTCTCACAGTAAAGTATGGAGGAGGAAGTATTATCGTTTGGGGGTGCTTTTCCGGTCACGGCGTTGGTCCATTGCGGCAAATTAAAGATAATATGAAGAAGGAACAGTACGTAGAAATATTAGAGATAGATATGTTACCTCATGCAAGGAAAGTCATGGACGAAAATTGGATGTTCCAACAGGATAATCCAAAACACGCCTCTCGTACCCTGAACAATTAGATTCGTGTAAATAATGTGAACATTCTTAAGTGGCCATCGCAAAGTCCGGAATTAAATCCAATAGAACATCTTCAGGAATATTTGAAACTATGCGTAAAATATGAAAAATTTCTAAATACTGCTAAATTGTACAATACTCTTTGCCAAAAATGGCAACATATTAATTCCTGCTACATCATATAGTCTTTTGAAATCTATGCCCAAAAGAATGCAGACAGTTATTGATTCTAGAGGTTATTCTACTAAATATTAATTTATTCTTTTATTTTCATGAATAACATTCGTTTATATTATAATTTTCTCAAGATATAAGTTTTGTCCGATTACTTTTGTCAATACAACCTTTGTTTACTGTTCAAAATATATATTTTGTGTTACAATTTGCTAAATTGATTTACATACATTATTTATCACCCTGATCTTAATAAACATGTTCAATTCATTTTATATTAATATCGTGACTTATTCATAAAAACTAAGAGAAATCATTATTCCGAAATTATAATAACTCCTCCACATCACCAGCCTTAATCACTTTATTCACCCTAAGATCCCACATAAATATATTTATGATATAATTTTGCATATTGATTGTTATTATTATAGGTTTAATATAAGTTTAGTGTATTTAAATGAAATGTATTGAACAATAATATTCAAAAATTACAACACGACTAGAATCATCGAAATCACGCTAGAACAGAACTTATAACACGAAACAAATATTAATATCACGATCGAACAACTATCGTATTAAACACAATCAATTGTAACGCGAATAACAGTTTTTAAATCGCGAATCAATAAAGTACGCAGTATCATTTCAACGAGGTCCAGGTTCATTAAATTGTGGCTGGATCAGAATTAGCGCTGGGTGCTCGAATCCGCGCAATTCACGCAACAACAATAGTTGTCCATACTCAATAATCTATGTACTACGGTATAACTAAGCCCGCTTTCACTTATTTCATGTTTATCTGGTTGCTGTGTGGCTCCTCTATAACTAAAAAATAATAAACAATAATGGGTAACTGCATCGGTTTACATGCAAAATTTGATGCCCCATATATGATGCTTTTTATTTGGTACATGTTGGGTCATTGACGTTCTACATTTCGTACCGACTATCGATTCGTCAATACTTAAATGTTGATTAGGCGAATAATAAAATTTGAATTTATTATTGTCATGAGTAACAACAGGCTCAAATTTTACTGTAGGGTCATGTTCTGTGGTATCCTGTGCTGGTAAATTGTTATTGTCTTCGACATAGAAAAACTTGCAAAGTAATTGGAACCTATTTCGGCTAAGCGTTTGGCCAAATCATAAAATGTGACTATGATTTATTGACCAATAACTAAGAAGTATCGGTCTACGTGTGATACCCATTTCTAAAAGAACGGCAATAAGCCCTCATTACCTGATATTGTGGTCTTCCACTCTACTGTTCTGGATCCTGATGGAACATCAATTTTGTCAAGAAGAGACCAAATTTGCACGAATTTTTATGGATATTTTTCAATTTATCTTAAAAAATAAAGGTTTAATGAGAAATCGAACTATACCACGTGGTAAAGGAGAGCTTCGCTTTTAAGAAATACCCATAGAAAGCTGAAACGTAGTTTTTTTCGGATGCCAGGAAGCAAAATTGCAACGCGGGAGAGGAAGTGAAGACGGTGGTGTTCCGTGTTGGATTTATTGATATTATTTCTGCAATTTTGTATGCTTTTGAAATGGTCGCTTTTTTTTAGATAATGTACTTTATGATATAATGAAAAGAGCTTTGTAAAAAGCCATAGTTTACTTAAAGAATTTAGTTAATGTCATTTATTTATAACAAAATTTAATCCTAGCATAAAAATATTTGGCTTTAGTTGTACTGTGTAACATTTACTATTGATTTCAGTAGGATATACGACATATGGAAAATTGAGAATACGGTCGACTTACCGATGAAACTTACGAATAACTTAAAAAAAAATAACAAATTTTTGTTTATCAAACTGTCATTTCGTGCTGAAATATATAAAAGCTTGTTTCCCATATAAACCATAAATAATTTTAATAATATCACCGTCAAGAGTACTGACTATTATATTCATATAAAGACTAATTCAATTAACAACCGTTCTTATTTCCACCTTTCAATGGTCATACAAGTACAGTATCTTTTACTAACAGCCAACGGCCATACTAGTCAGGATATACCGGTTCTCGAAACGGTAAGCGGGACTGCAAAACTTTGAACCGTCAAAGACATATTGGTCAAAGTCTGTTCCAATTCTACTGCGTCATTATCAAGTAGTCCATATTTAGCAAAAATCTGATTTCGACGTTCCGTCATCTGCTTAACTCCCACGCGCTCACGGTACGCTTCGGTGGCTCGCTTTCGCGAACCCTTGCCAGGTCGTTTCTTCTTCGCGGAAGTATTCGGTTTTACAACCTCCACTTCCATATCGACTTCCTTTGATCTTTCAGTATTCATTCTGAAACAAAGAAATTGTAAACTCCGTCTATCTCGAGACGAAAATTTCTTGCGAAAGTGATATTGTTCGATAGGCAAGTGAATCAGTGAAGCGACTCACATTAGGTGTTCTCGTATAAGTGTGTGTTCACCGGCGGGAATTTTTCGTTTTTCCTTTTCACGTGATACGCCAGTGTTAACAGTGGAGAACATAGACAATGCGCATCTCGCAGAGGGAAAAGCTGCGGTGGTGCATTATAACTTCGATGAAATTGCTAAAATAGTTCAGGACGGAAGAATTAATAATCGAGGTCCTGTCCTAGATGTGGCTGGGATAGCCACACGATTTGCGGATGTTCAGGCTAAGAACAAGCTAAAATCTTCACCCCCTACGGTATCGTTAATATGTGGCGAAAATAACCACGCCACCTCAAACACCTAAACCCAGCGCGAAAAATCCAAGCACACACAAAGATGCCCAAATAGAAGAACTCCAAAAAACAGTGAAGTTACTCAACGAAACTTTGGCGAAACTAGCGAGTGAACTCGAGGCAGAGAAAGCCAAAAACGGAGGCCTCGGAACGAAAACCCAGCACGAAACAATGGACCTTGACCCGCACCCAGCGGTTACGCACGGCCCAGCCGGCGAGGAAACGGCACATACGGGCGCACTACCGATTCGTCTAAAGCCAAACGGCTAAGAGAGTCAATCAGCAGCGAGGACCTACAAGCAGGTATCCAACCGGGCCCTAGTTCAAGACCTAGGATCGAGGACCCCACGAAAGGCCAGCACCACGAGGGACAACGAAACGGACCCCCAGTCGGACGGGAGAAACAGTAATCGACAGACAGCAGTACCTGCCGGCTCACCCCCAACCCCAATCAACAAGAGTACAGCGCGAGGTAAACCCCCCACGATCATTGTAGGGGATTCCCACCAAAAAATCACCTACCGCCTGTTAAAGGAGACCCTAAACCTAGTTAATTTTAATATTAAGAGAATTTCCGTTAACAAGCATCACGTACAACTAGAAAACTTAGAGGATTACTATAAAATGCTGACGCTTTTTAAAGATAGAGAAATTAGATTTTTTACCTATACACCGAAAAGCATGAAACCCCAGAATATTTTACTTAAAGGTCTCGATCCGGGCTTCACCCAAGAGGAGATTAGCCAGGAGCTGGCTAACCTAAATCTCAAAAATATTAAAATCGCGAAAGTTTCCCATTTCGTAACGGAAAAATCTAAAAGGGAGAATAGGCTCCTGCCTATCTACCTAGTACAAATTACCCCCGACAGTGACATGAGTGCACTCACCAAGGTGAAATACGTTCTCCACCAAGCAGTTAAATGGGAGGGCTTAATAAAAAAAAAACCCGATCACTTGCTCGCGTTGCCAGAGAGAGGGTCACACAGCGGGTAATTGTAACCTAGAGTTTAGGTGCGTTAAATGCGCTGACAAGCACGAGCCGGGGCAGTGCAAAATAAGCAAAAACGAGAAGGTAGAGACAGCGAAACTATTCTGCGTTAGATGTAAGAACTACGGGCACCCAGCGTCTTATAGGGGCTGCCCCAGGTATAGGGAGGCGAAGTTAAAAGCCAAAGAAATGATCGAAAGGAAAGCCCAAGCAACCGCGCAGAGGCATAGCAGGGTAAAGGAGGTTTTAGAGTCGAAAGACGTTAGACCATTAACTAGTTTTGCGAGCATAGTTAGAGGAAAACCGACGGGCTCACAACAGGGACAAACTCATAGTAACCGCAGTATCTCGCATGATATTACTAACACTCAACTGCCCAGCAGGCCACCACTAAATCCCCCGCAGCCACCCTTAGAAGCGCTATTTAATGATATGAAGACCTTTTTTCTTCTACAAGTAAATTCCCTTGAAATGAAAATTCAGACTAACTCTAACAAAATAGAAAAACTTTTCAGTGCTTTCTATGGCACAAACGCAACTAACCAAGAGGAAGAGTTCTTTAATCACAAAAATGGATAATATCAGGCATTTAAAAATTATTTCCGCGAATGTCAATTCCATAGTTTCATATGAGAGGAGACATAATATTCTCGAGCTTATAAAGGCTGAGTGCCCAGACATCCTACTCCTCAACGAAACGAAGCTAAAACCTCAACATTCCTTAAACTTTAAAAAATACACACTCCTTAGGGTAGATAGAACTAGCGGCAATGGTGGAGGGGTGGCAATCCTAATCAGAAACCAAATACAACACGAGATCATAGACATCCCCAAGGATCTGAAAGTAATAGAGTGCCTAAACATTAAGATAAAACTCAAAAACAGAAAAAACCTAATTGTCACGGCGGGCTACGCGTCAGGGGCCCAAGCCGATGAGTTCGTTAGCGAACTTGACTACCTGAGCAGTGTCCTCGAATGGGGAAACCCAAATAACTATTATATATTAGCGGGCGACCTTAACGCTAAGCACCCGGCATGGAACAACTCTTCCCATAACGGTAGAGGAAGAGCACTAAATAACTGGGTCAATGACAATGCCCTGCAACAAAAAATAAAACTACTCGCGACCAAAAGCCCAACTTTTCCCCGAAGTAATGCCTATATTGATATTGGACTCATGGATAACAGGTTAAGTATCAGAAACAGCATAGGCATGGACACAATTCCCACGCTCGATTTTGACAGTGACCATCGAGCAATTAGCATAACGATAGTTTTACCATGTACAGATGATCTGATCCCTTTCGAGACCCCCAAGCGCCCATTAAACTACTCTAAGACAGACTGGGAAAAATTCCAAACTGACGTAACCAATAGCTGGAACACAGAAGTACCCCTGGACAGAAACATCACGAACCAAGAGATAGACAACCTACTGACAGACATGACAAACACAATCTTATTAGCTATTAAAAACAATCTTCCGACCCTACCAGACTATAACTCGACCGAATTATACCTAAACACAGAAATAAGAACTTTATACAAAATGAAAAGCTCCCTCATAACGACTCTGAACGACGCACGCAGACACCCCACAGCACATTCCACGCATTCTATAGCCACTTCCAAATCGCTCCTCAAACAATGTAAACAAAAAATCAAATACGAATTCCAAAAATCGGTAAACTTGTACTGGGAAAACAAAATAAAAAAAAACCCAACTGGTAGCCATAAAACATTCCCGCAAGTAAATTCGTTATTCAGGAAAAAGGAATCGCTAGACAGCCCCTCACTGCACCTTAAACAAGACAAAACCAACCTCCTACGGGCCGCCAACATAGAACCGAATAGACAGCCAAAAAACACAAAGGGGGACTTTGTCATCGCAAATAACACCCAAAAATTAAATGTCCTCGCCGCTAGCTTCGCGTCGGCTAACGCAGGTAATATGGGGATGGGCAAACACAGACTCACTGAGATCATAGAAAGGAAATATAGCTCATTCATGGACAACTCGAAAAGGGAAACCGAAAGCAACAACCACCTAACCAATTTCTCGAGCGCCAATCTAGCAAGCAACCTGTCATTCGAACCCGACAGTAATTACTTCACGTCACCGGGACATACAGCGCTTCTATTTCGCAAGCTAAACGGCAAAAAATCCACTGGTCCGGACCATATCTCCAATATCGTGCTCAAAAAGCTCCCCAACATAGCCATCTATAGCTACAGCGTCATTTTCAACCACTGCCTTAACAATTGCTATTTCCCAGAAGCCTGGAAGCTAGCCAAGGTCATCCCCCCCCAAAAAAAAGGGAAAACCCCCGACGACCCAAACAGCTACAGACCCATCAGCCTACTTCCCAACATATCCAAAATTTTTGAAATCCTCATCAAGGAGAGTTTCGAGAAATTCCTAGAGACTAACAGGATAATACCGGACACCCAGTTTGGATTCAGACACAAACACAGCACAGTCCACGCGCTCCACAAGCTCACATCAGATCTGCAGCACGCGATGCTAAAAAATAACTGCGTTGCCGCATGCCTAATAGACATAGAAAAGGCGTTTGACACCGTTTGGATCCAAGGCCTAATCTTCAAGCTACTAAAAAAGAAATGCCCAATTCACCTGGTGAAGATTATAGCAAATATGATTCACGGGAAAAAATTCTTCGCTGAATGCAATGGCACCCGATCTGACCTGACCCTGCAGCTCAAAAACGGCCTCCAGCAGGGCACGGTTACGGCGCCCATGCTATTCAACTTCTATAACGCCGAACTCCCTCAACTTTTTGGCATACCTGACTCACTACACACTAAAACCATACAATTCGCTGACGACCTAATTATCTACATAGAAGGGAAAAATGTTAAAAAACTACAGGAGCAACTCCAAAAACTATTTGACCAAATTCAGGATTACTACAAAACATGGAAATTAAAAATAAACCCGACTAAATCCGAATCAATCCTCCTCAGAAAGAAAATCAAATCTCAGTCACACGCGTTCAGGAACAGCTACAAAGATTTTCACATATCAGCGGACGGGACGAGAATTCCCCACAAAAGGGTAGTCAGATACCTGGGAGTACATCTGGACGATCTCCTGTACTTAAACAACCACGTCAACATCCAACTAGAAAAAGCGAGGAAAGCTTTCCAGGCGAACTGCAAACTTTTCCTAGCACAGAAGCTAAGCACCAAAATAAAATCGTTATGTTACCAAGCCCTTATAAGGCCTATCCTTACATACGGCTGCCCAGTTTGGTTTAATGTCAGCCCCCCCACCATGGAGAAACTTAGAGCGTTCGAAAGAAAATGCCTACGCGCCTGCACGGGCCTATACAGAACACTAGAATCCAATTATAAACGCTACGTAAGCGCTAAAAAACTGTATGAGACTGCGGGAATGTCGCGCATCGACTCGTTTATTATCCATCTAGCGCGAAACTACTTCGCTAATATTAGGAACGTCAAAACCAATCCTCTAGTCTGTAGTGCCCTATATCCCCAGGACGAATTCCACAAGAGAGCAGCTGAGGCAGGCTTCATCCCTCCGGAAGCCTTCTTATACCTAGACAAAACGGGAAGATTAGTTGACAGAAAAGACACTCCGATTATATACCACATCCAAAGAAACGCAAACAATAAAAAAATAACCTACGAACCGCACATCGACATAAAAAATACGACCCACAAAATAGTGTACAACACTGTGTTACCTCATCCCAATAGATCCGATAAGCGCCCCCCGAAGAAAGACAAATACTGGTGGTTCGATATGTAACCACAGATATGTAACCACAGCTGTTATACTAATAGCCAACGGCCATACTAGTTAGGATACACCGGTTCTCGTCCGATCACCGAAGTTAAGCTAAGTTGGGCGCGGATAGTACTTGGATGGGTGACCGCTTGGGAACTCCGCGTGCTGTTGGCTTTTTTTTTTTTTCGTTTTCTTTTTTAAAAGTTCAACAATTGCAATCGTTTAAAGGTTCTTTTATTTTATTTAGATTACAATCGTAAAATTTTTTATTGAATAAAACCGAAAACAAAAAAAAAATCCAACAGCACGCGGAGTTCCCAAGCGGCACCCATCCAAGTACTATCCGCGCCCAACTCAGCTTGACTTCGGTGATCAGACGAGGACCGCTATTTTTTTTTTTTTTTTTTTTTTTTTTTTTTTTTTTTTTTTTTTTTTTTTTAAACACGTTTATTGTGCAAGTTTTACAGAGGCGGAATATATATACATAGGTTGTTTCCAAAAAACGTATAAAGGTGATCGGTGGTTGTTTCACTCGCGGTCATATGCTCTGGCAGGGATTTGGGACTACGCTTATCGTTACAGGGAGACTTTTGTTATTTCCGTGGTAGGTTTTTACCATAGCTGTACAGTTGCACGGTTGTACATACTAGTGTCGCGATTTTGATCGTTCTTTGGTTTCGCGGGGTGAGAGGGGGGGGGGGGGTCTTATGTATTTAGGTTATTTACATATATACATACACATACAAACTAACTATATACAGGGGTTTTACATCGTTGTCTAGGTGACGAGTTGCGGCGCTTATATATACAATGTACATGCTTATACTATGTGTATTTCTGTATTTATACATAACTATGTTGTGTTGTCGAGAATATATATTTAGTGCTTAATATTACTTTTCGCATATAGATATTTACAGGTTATATATTTATTTATTTACTTGCGTAGGTCGTTATATTGCGCTGGTTCTTTCTTATTTTATCGCAGCCACCAGTATTTTTCTGTGTCGTTTCTGTGACTATCTTTTAAGTCTATGCTTGATAGTTTGAGGTTTTTCTTGGGGTCGGAGGTTGGGGGTGCGTTCGTATTGTAGAGTATTCTTGTGTCGTGTGCTGTTCTGTGGCAGTGGTAGATGAGGGGGGTGTTGTTAGTGTCATGGATGTAGCCTTTTTTGTCGAGGAATAGGAGGATTCCGGGGGGGGGGTGTATCCTGTGTCGCGTGTTTTATCAAAGTAGAGGGGGTTGGGGTATGTTGAGCTGTATATGAGGCTGTTGTTACTAATTTTTCTGGTGTTTGCCCAGTGATTGCGGGTTAGCTTTATGGCGAATAGGTCAATTCTTGGGATTTTGGCTAGTTCGTAGATTTGGTTGTTGCTGTATCTTTTTGTGTAATTGGATTCGGGTGTTCTATATTTGCCAAGGCATGCTCTTAGGCATTTGCGTTCGAATAATCTTATTTTTTCTATGGTGTTTGAGGGTATGTTGAACCAAATTGGGCTTCCGTATGATAGTATGGGTCTGATTAGGGTTTTGTAGCAAGTGAGTTTTGTGTTTGTGTTAAGTTGTTTGTTGTAGAATAAGCGTTTGTTCCTAAAGAAAGCTTTCTGGGCTTTGTCTATTGCTATTTGTGTGTGTGTTATGAAGTTGAGTTTGTATTCTATGTGAATGCCTAGGTATCTTACTGTCTTTTTGTTAGCTATTGTTTGTAGTGGGTTGTTATTGTCGTGGAGTTGGAAGTTTGGGGCGTGTTTGCGGACGTCGTAGTTGGGTTTAGCGGATTGAACCAGGCTTGGGCGGAAGAGTATTGTTTCGCATTTGTCGGTGTTTATTTTTAGTTTCCAGTTTTGTAAGTAGTCTTGTATTTTTGAGAGTAATTCTTGTAGTTGTTTTTTTATTACGGATGGTTTCTCATTTTTTATATAGATTAGTAGGTCGTCGGCAAAGGCTATGGCGAATTTGGTGTGGCTGCTATTTAGGTCGAATAGGTGGAGTAAGTCGCTTATGAAGATGCTAAATAGTATCGGTGAGTTTACTGTGCCCTGTTGCAGGCCGTTGTCTATTGAGAAAGTTTTAGAGGTTCGATGGGAGTTTTCGGTTACTATGAATTTAGTAACTTTTATTAATTTGAAGCATAGGCCCTCTAGCCAGACCGTATCGAAGGCTTTTTCTAAGTCTATAAATAGTGCCCCTACACACTCGTTGTTGTTGCGGGCCCAGCAGATGTCGGAGGTGAATTTTGAGATTGCGTGAATTGTTGAATGACCGTGCCTAAATCCGAATTGGGTTTCGGGTATTATATTATTTTCGGAACAGAAGTCGTTTATTGCATTGTTAACTGTTATTTCGAAGATTTTGCTTATGTTTGGGAGGAGGGTAATTGGGCGGTAGTGAGAGGGGTGGCTGCCGTCTTTCCCTTTTTTTTTATGGGGATTAATTTGGCTGTTTTCCAGGGGGTGGGGAAGTATGTGTGGTTTAGGCAGTTGTTGAATATTATCGCGTATGCGCATATGTACATTGGTGGTAGGTTTTTTAGGGCAATGTTGGGTATGTTGTCGAAGCTGGCTGATTTTTTGCTATTGATTTTTTTGAGAAGGGCTTGGAGTTTGGGGAAGGATGTGAAGTAGTTTGAGGGAATGTTTTCACCGCCTGGCGCGTCTGAGGTATTGGTGTCACTGAACGTGCATATGGTGGTGTTGTTTGTTTTGTCTTGTTGTATTTCTTCTTTTAGTTGTTGTATTTTTTGTTTTATAATGTTTTCGAGTTGTTGCTTGCCCATGTTTAGGTTTTTTGTGTGGGTGTTTTCGAAGTGGGTTCCCAGTATATTGAGTTTTTCGGTCGTGTCAGTGATTGTTAGGTTGTTGTCTGCGTCAGTCTGGTGTGTGTGCGGTTGTATGTTGGTGGCTGTGAGTAGTTCTGTGTTTTGTGGGGGAATCTTTAGGGTGTCTATTGAATTGGATTCTTTGGGGCGGAAGATGCTGTTTATTTTGGGGAAGAATTTGTGGCCGTCGCGTGGGGAAATTTTGGAGATTTTTTCGTTCCAGTATTTGTTTACTGATTCGCTGAAGGCTTTTTTAAGTTCGGATCTGATGGTTTTAATAGTGTCTCTTAACAATGTTATAGTGGGGAGGTTGTTGGGGGTGAAGTTTTCGATTTTGGTTAGTCTGTTTAGCTGTGTGAGTATGTGATTTTTTAGTTTCCGTAGTTTTTTTATTTTTGGGGTGATGTATTTGTCGGTGGAGTTTTGATTTGATTGTACTCGTGGGATTGAGGCTTCTAGTGCGTTATTTATATGGTGGTTTAGGAGATTTATGTTGCTGTCTATTTCTTCTATTGTCATATTTCTATTGTTGTGTATTGTTGGGAGGTCGGTTTTTGATAGGAGTTTCTTGTATTTTTCCCAGTCTGCTTTTTGAAAATTGAGTTTCGGCGGGTGTGAGGATTCTTCTGTGTCTAGGATTGGTGGGGTAGGTGTTTGGATCTTAATTTTCACCGCTTTATGGTCGCTGTCGTAATCGAATGATTCTAATTTCTGGTTGCTGGATGAGTTTGTAATGTTGATGCGGTTGTCGGCTATGCAAAGGTCACTGAAGGCACCGCTTCTTGGGAAGAACGGGACTGCGGTGCTAAGGAGGGATGTGCGGTATTGAATGTTTTTGTCTTGTGTCCATTTATTCAGGGAGATACCTCTGCTATTGTTAATTGTGTTGCCCCAATTTCTATGTTTCGCGTTTAGGTCGCCTGCTAGCAGGTAGTAGTTTTCAGGTCTGTGGAGTTCTAAGTATTTGAATAGGTCGTTGAGTTCATACATGAATTCCTTTTTGCAGTTACTTGTACCGTATCCGGAGATTATAAATAGGTTTGACACGTTTTGTAGTTTGATTCTAATTGTAGTTGTTTCTAGGCTTTTTGGTGGGGCGGGGCGGTCTGGGCGAATATGTTTAAATTTGAGGCTTTTTTTAATTAGGATTCCCGTGCCACCTCCGAATGTTGCGTCTACTCTGTCGTTTCTGAAGAAGTTATAGTTTTGAAATGTCATTTTGTGTTGGTGATTAAGTTTTGTTTCGCATAGAAGCATTACGTGTGGGTTGTGAGTTTGGAGGCAGTCTGTGAGGGAGGCGCGTCGTTCGTTGCTGACGATAGAATTTACGTTTATCTGGATTATTTCTAGATGAGCTATTGTTGTTTTATTGGGTGGATGGTGTGGAGCCATTAGAGGTCAATTCCAAGAGCTTGAGATATTAAGTCGATTTTGTTCGCGTTTATTTCTACGCTTTCAGCTATACGCGCTATCTGGGCGTTAATTGTTGTGGATAGTTGTTTTATTTCCTCTAGGAATGAGGGGTGTGGTGGAGTGTTGGTGACGGATGGAGTGTTTACGTGTGTGCTTGTGTTTGTTGTTTTATTTGGGGGAGAGTGATGATGGGGGTTAGTGTGAGCTTTGCCTGAGTGCGCCGAACTGTATGAAGTTGTAGGGTTTATAAATTTGTTAATCAGTTTTTGTTTCCTTTCTTTTTCTGCTAGGAGGGCATGTTTCCTATCTTCAATTATTTTTTTCAGTTCAGCTAGTTTGGGGCAGCCGCGGTATGACGCAGGGTGGCCGTACTGGCCGCAATTTACGCAGTAGGGGTCGTCCGTGTTTGAGCTGTTACGCGAGCATTCTCCCGGTTTGTGTGGCGAGTTGCATTTTACGCATCGGTATGCGAGGTTGCAGTTTTGAGCTATATGTCCTATTCTTTGGCAGCGTTTACATTGGACCCTGTCTTTCTTTATTATTTTTTCCCATTTAATGAGTGTGTGTAATACTACGTTGATTTGTTTGAGGTTTTCTATTTTACTGTCGGGTACTATGTACTATGTGTATGGGGAGCGATTTCCCTTCGTTGTTGGATCTTTTTGTGGTGAATTTTTTTATGGATGTAAAGTGTAGGTCAGGGATCTTTTTTGTTTGGAGGTCTTCGAGGATTGTGTCCGTGTCAAAGTCGCCGTCGAGGTTTTTTAGGAGGATTGTTTTGTTTTTTAAGTTTTTGGGTGTGTAGGAATAGAATTGTATGTTTTGTCTTTTAAAGGACTCGCATGTGTTTGTGTGGTTTATTTGTGTGTCCAAATAAATTATGTGTTTTTTTTCTGCTATTTTTTTGGTGTAAAAGTTGTTTGTGATTCTTTCGACTATTTCTATGGTTTGCCTACTCGAGGTGTCTGCGATAATTATTGGGGAGGGGGGCTTGGTGTCATTTACCAGGCTGTAGTTGATATTCGGCGGCGTTGTCCTGACCTTTTTTATTGACGGTTGTGGGGTAGCGCTGGTGGCCGCGTTCTTGGCCGAGGAGGGTCCTGCCGGCGTATTGTCCGCGTTGCTGGGGAGCGGTCGTTTAATAGTCTCCTTTGTGCGGATGGTGTTTGTTTCTTTTTTTCGTGTGTCCGTCCTTGGGGGGTCTTCTTTTTCGCTGTCCTGTGTTGTTTCCATGGGTTCGGGTACCTTCTGCTGTCCGTGGGTTTGATGGTGGGTTTCCGTGGTTTTTGTATTTTTTGCCCTCTCGTCAGCTAACTGTTGAGTGAGGTGCTCAATGGTTTTGTTCAGTTTCTCGATTATTTTATATAAATCCGAGTGCTGGAGCTGTTCGGTGGTGTCGAGGCAGGTGTTGGACGCGCTTTCTTTCTTCTTTGTTGGCGGCATGGAGATTTAATGCCGGCTGCTCCCTTTTATGTTGGGTTTTGGAGTTAGTTTTTTAGTGGGGCAGGTTTTGCCTTTAATGTCTTTAATCCACGCATTTAGTGCTGTGGCGTTTTCTTGGGGGAGGCTGTTATCTTGGATACTCTTTAATAGGGCGTCGATGTCCTTAGCTTTCAGCTTGTCGGCACCATTGGTGTGGATTGTTTTTCCCAGAGGGCTGCTGCTTATGCAATTTGAATCCAGGGGCGAAGCCCCTGGTAGGTCCGTGTGGGAGTTTATAATTGCACTTGTATTTTCCACTTTTGTGGATCTTTTGCGTTATTATTTAGGTTATAACGTTAATAACGTTATTATTTAGGTATTTTGAGAGAAATAATCTTGAAAGTGCTTTCTATGCTCTTTTTGCTTTATTTAATTGGTTGTCAATGTGTATAAAATATTTGAGTTGAGTGTCTAGTGTTACTCCTAGGTATTTAACTGTTTGTTTGTGCGGGATAAGTGTTGATGAGTGCGTTGATTCTTTAAGCTGGAACTTTTTCCAGTTCCGTTTTGTGATTCTGGTGGCGTATTTCAGCATTGGGCGGAACAGGATTGTTTCGCATTTATTTGTGTTTATTTTTAGCTTTCAGTTACTGAAATATGTGTTTATTTTTTCGAAAAGGGATTGTAGAGCTTGTTGAATTTCTGTAGAGTTTTTTCCTATGAAGTATATGATTAGATCGTCTGCGAAGGCTATCGCTTTTAGGTTTTCTGTGTTAAGAGTGAATAGTTTTAGGAGTGAAGCTGTGTAAATGTTAAATAGGATTGGTGAGGTTACTGTGCCTTGCTGCAGTCCGTTTGTGATTGCGAAGGTTTTCGATTGGAGTTTACCTTCTTGTACTATGAATTTTTTATTGTTTATCATGCTCCAGATGATTTTGATGAGGTGTGGTGGGTATTTGTATTTGTGTAATTTGTAAAGAAGCCCTTTGTGCCATACCGTGTCAAATGCTTTTTCCAGATCTATGAGGCGGGCTCCAACGCATAGGTTATTATTTAATGCTTCATTGATGTCGCTGGTTAGTTTGTGGATTGCGTGAATCGTGGATGATCTGTTTCGAAATCCGAACTAATATGGCGGTAATATACTGTGTGATTCCGTGTGTGCTGAATCATATTGCTTTCTGCCGTTAAATGAACTGTGTATATTGGGAGTTGTTGGTTTAATTCTATTGATTTTTTCGTAGCGAATCTACTGACTTTTAGGAACTGCAAATTTTTTATTTGATGGTTGTTAAGTGCATCTAGTATGGTGTCTAGGTCATAGTTTCCCTCTAGGTTTTTTAGTAATATAGTTTGAGGCTTTTCGTATCTGGGAGTGTACGTGAAGAAGTTAATATTTTTGTTCTTTAAAACTGATAAAATTAAGTTGTAATCTTCGGGTGAGTCTACGTATAGGTTGTGGGAATTTTCGGTTGTTTTTTTTGTTCTGAAGTTATTTGCTATTTTTATTCCGCTGGTTAGGATTATATTAATGGTTTCTTGTGCGCTTATGTTTTGTATGATTATAGGAGGGGGTTTGTTGGGTCTGACCTGGTCTTCTTTTTGTTGTGTTACGTTGGTCGATGGTTGTGGTGTTGGCGCTTTGTTCAGTTGGTTCTGACTTGTGTCCTTGGAGTTTGGCGTGTCCTGTGTTGGGCTCGGGCTTTTTGGGCTGGTTGGAACGGTTAGGTTATCCCGGTTGTAAACTTTCGGGTCCTTGCTGCTACCTGGCCTGCTTGGTCCGCTTCCTTCGAATGTGCTCAGTTGCTTTAGCAGCTCATTTATTTGAATTTGTTGAGCTTCGTTCTGTATACGAAGCTCATCGTTTTGCTTTTTTAGTTCCTTGAATATTTCTTCCATTGAGAGATTTTTGTTCGGTTGGTCCTTTGATGCTAACATTTCTATGGTGTTTTCTTCTGACAAGTTGCTATTGTTTCTGGCCATTTTTGGCGTTGTTTTGTGTTGTTGTGCTTTTTGTTTTCTTTTAGTGGAAATTTTTTGCAGAATTTCGTTCATTTCTGCAGTGTTTAACGTGCCACTTTTTTCTTTTTTTATTATTTTTTGTATGGTTTCTTGGTCTATGCTTTGTTTGGCCATTTTTTCAGTACTACTTTGTCTCTTTGCACTATTTGAGCAGTTTGGAGGTTCTTCTTGTTTGCCGCCCGCGGCGAGGCCGCATGGCTTGACGGAGTGTGAGTCGCTAATTTTTTCTTTTTGTTCTTTGTTGGTGATTGCCGTCTTGAATTGTTGTTGACTGATATGCCTGCGCATCCGCTTCGCGCTTGTGCACTTTAAAACTTTTACACTGACTGATCACTGAATTAAGGTCTTGTCGTGCGTGCTACCTATACGACGGTCACTGGTAGACTGAGACGAGAACCGGTGTATCCTAACTAGTATGGCCGTTGCCTGACGAGAACCGGTGTATCCTAACTAGTATGGCCGTTGGCTGTTAGTATATCTTACTAATTTCAATGACGTTATTTGTTCTTCCATCTCCTATATGTAGGATAAATAAGACGTATTATAAATATTATAACTTTAAGTCAGTAATATTTTCTATTATACAATTTTAATTTAACCAAATATTGTTGCTATTAATCAGTGTGAAATTTATGTACCTTACCTCGCGTTATCCTAAAATACAATAAATGGTGTAACCTTTTTTCTCTGCTTCTGTCCTTTTGGCAAAGCTATTGCACGTATTCATAAATATATGCACATAAATTTGCACTAATCTAAAATAATAATTTTGAACGAAAGAACAGGACATAAACTAATAAAAATGCGCGAAAATAACAGATGAATATGAACAATTGTTAGGTGCAAAAATTATTTCAATATATAAGCAAATATTTATTCCACTGCTAGAAGAGGGCAATGTAAATGACAAGATCTGCTAATTAAATAATATCAAATATGAATAGCAAAATCATGTGAAATTGTTCTGGTGTTAGATTGAATAAGGTAAAAAATGGAAGTTGAATTGTTCACCACGTCACACTTTTTCGTTACAATTGACTAGTCAGGATATATCGGTTCTCGTCCGATCACCGAAGTTAAGCTAAGTTGGGCGCGGATAGTACTTGGATGGATGACCGCTTGAGAACTCCGCGTGCTGTTAGCTTTTTTTTTTGTTTTCTGTTTTATTCAATAAAAAATTCAACGATTGTAATTTAAATAGAATAAAAGTAGCTTTAAACAATTGCAATTGTTGAACTTTTTATAAATTTTTTTATAGTAAATTGTAAAACCAACAGTGCGTTAAGTAAAAATACCTACTAGGATGTTCCTTAACAGGTTAATTGCCACGCTCATTTGTGGGGGAATACCGGTCAGACCATGCGCGCTGCTTACAAGTCTGTTGCATCCTGTTTGGCCTAAAAGATAACAACAATATCCATTATTCTTTTTGTAAATAATATTTAAGTACATTGATGATACGATTCTGAAATTACATAATGTTTATGAAAATAATGGAACTTTTTTGTTTCATATTGATTTTATATTGTCAGTCACCGATGACTGACGCGGCCTGAACGGAAGGGTTAGTGTCATTCATCGGTGACTGACGTAGTAGCTAACGTACTAACATATATGTTGTTAAATGAAAATATGTCACAAGATAAAATAGGTGTATAATGGAATAAAAATGTATAAAGATATATATTTTGAATATTTGAGATTAAACGAATTAATATTTTGTTAAATTAAAATTGTATAATAGAAAATATTACTTACTTAAAGTTATAATATTTATAATACGTCTTATTTATCCTATATATAGGAGATGGAAGAACAAATTACGTCATTGATATTAGTACCATATAATAACAGCCAACGGCCATACTAGTTAGGATACACCGGTTCTCGTCCGATCACCGAAGTTAAGCTAAGTTGGGCGCGGATAGTACTTGGATGGGTGACCGCTTGGGAACTCCGCGTGCTGTTGGCTTTTTTTTCGTTTTCTTTTTTCTTGAATAAAAAGTTCAACAATTGCAATTGTTTAAAGCTTCTTTTATTCTATTTAGATTACAATCGTTGAATTTTTTATTGAATAAAACAGAAAACAAAAAAGAAAGCCAACAACACGCGGACTTCCCAAGCGGCCACCCATTCAAGTACTATCCGCGCCCAACTCAGCTTGACTTCGATGATCAGACGAGAACCGGTATATCTTTTTTTTATTTTTTTTTATTATTTTTTTTTTTATAAGCTTTTATTCAACACAATGTACATGATATAGTTCATACATTACACGGTAGTGAATAATCTACTATATAAATTGCACTAACGGTGAAGGTATGGTTGAAAAAGTTCAGCGCCCGCCAACAGATAATTACAAATTTTTTTTTTTCCCACATCTTAGTCACTCAGGACCCCTTGCTCATGGGTCCAGTTCTGTAATCACCTTCCTATCGGACGGTTCCCTGTCGCTAAAAAGCCCCGTGAGGGGCCAAAAACACGCGAAGCCGGAGAGAGGTATCGGATCTCGCAATTTTGGATCTAACTTAAAATCTAGTATTGCACACACTTCCATTCACTCTTCGCTCACACACTCATTCCCGCGACTTATTATACATAAAAGCTAAAGAATTATCTACTATATACAATAATATATACATATGTATATTACAGATATCTACAAGGATTATACAATATAATGCGCATTCTTTGGCTACTAATCAGTGGTTACTTATCGAGCCACCAGTATCTGTCTTTTTTCGGGGCGCGCTTATCGAGTCTATTGGCATGAGGTAACTCACAAGTAAACCTACCGAAGTGTCACTCTCCGATTTTTATGAAATTTGGATATGTTATAGTACGTGGAAAATTAGGGGACACGTATTTTTTTTTATCTGCGGTAAAACATATTTAGGGTATGAAACAACCCCCCAAAATGTGAGGGTAAAATGGAAAAATTGCGATATCTTTGAGACTAGTGAAGCAATTTTGATGATTTTTGGTGTGAAAGTGTCTTTCGATAGAAGACAAAAATTGGCCTAGGTATGATGGTAGGGGAGTGAAAATTAGGGGGTGAAGTACCCCTAAAATGACCAATTTCTTGCTGCAAAAAATCAGTTTTGATCTGATCGAAATAAAATCTATTAAAACTTCAAGAGGAAAGATAATTAGGGAACACGTATTTTTTTTTTTTTTTTTATATATAAATATTTGGGGGGGTAAACAACTCCTAAATTGCCGCGCTCGTTTGGCACTACGCAAGAAACACCTTGCAAAACTATATCTTCTAACTGTTCGATCTTTTTAATATATCGGTTTTTTACGTTGCTGAATGCAAATCTGAAATCAAAATTCAATATGGCGGATCCATTATGGCGGACGATAACTCGAAAACCTACTTAAATAGACTGTGTCTGTGACATGTTTCAAAATATAATACAATTTCCTACATTTACTGTTAGTTGTGTGAGGTGAATGAATCGTGTTAAAAGTATATTATATATTGTTTATAACAAAATTGTTTAAACAATATAGCTTAAAAATGAAATTTAAAAAAATCTGATGACAGCATTCATTGTATTCGAAAAATGTCTATGGAACCATTGATCACATATTTTATTAATTCTTTTTGTTTCTTTAATCGTTGATTTAACGATTAAATCAGTCATTTATAAAATAAAATAAAAACGCAAAAAAAAAATTAAATTAAAGAAACAAAAAGAATTAATAAAATATGTGATCAATGTTCATTCTTTATTGTTTCCTCCCTCACAAGGGAAGGCACGGAAGTGCCCCCCTCCGATTTTGATGAAACTTCGTACGTTCGTTAAGCAGGCAAAAATAAGAGACACGCATTTTTTTTATCGGCTGAGACGCGGGTTTAAGGGGTGATACGACCCCCTAAAGTTTCGACCCGCTTAGGCTATCTCGAAAACTATACGAGACACATTAAAACTTCTAATAAGAAAGTTGTATGGTTTTTTACGTATAATAACAGGATGTTAACAAAATTGGCAAAATGCAATTTGTTTATAACACAAAAATTTTTCATAACCTTATTTTACAATTTATTCAAATTTGCATAATAACAAAAAGTGAAGAGAATTTTTTTACAAATCCATTGGTATATATATATATATACGATATTGCCTGCTACAGTTCCTCAGATTTTTATTATATACGGGTCATTCGACGCCAGATCAATCACTTTTTGACCTCGCCATCTGCGATTTTGTTTTAATCGAAGTATGTTATAGTCCATGTGAAATTAAGGTGGGTTTAAGTTATCATTTTGCCGGTATCGAGTTTCTTAAGAAATAACAAGCCGCCAAAGTTTGCAATTTTTGCCCATTTTGACGAAAACAGGCTGCACTACGAATGTTTTCTCAGAAACTACTTATCCGATTTAGCTACATTTTTTTTGTTTTATTTATAAAGGATTGGACTATTATAAAATATTTTTGTCTAGTTCGTCAATTTGTTTTATAATATCGAAAACTTTAAACAAATTGTTTTTTTGCATTTTTTTTAATAAAAAGCGTAAATGGTTTAAATTAAAAAACAATATGTTCTTATTCCTCAAAGCTTCCCCTTTAAAATGAGCTCTTCAGAAGAATGGCGCCTCGAAAATTAACGTCGAAATATTAAATAAATCGTCATTATGCTATATTGTTCCCATTCTCAAACTTTAAAATTTTCAAAAAGTTTTCAATTTTAGTAATTTTCAAATTTTTTAATATCTAAGTACTTCAGATTCCGCGTTCCAAAATTTCTGACAACTCGTAACCGCCGTGGAAACAAGGCGTGTGTACGGTATCGCTCGCGAGTGCCAATTATAACGGGTGTTCACAAAGTGCAGTACTGTGCGCGGCTATATCACGCGTTAGTGTAAGGTGTGTGGTTCGGAACGGTGCATATATGCACCAACCAACCATCATGGAACCAAATGAAACCAACGAGCCTGAAAGCTCGCAGCATATCACCCTTACTGAAGCTAACAGATCTAAAGAATCAACAAAATCGTATGCGAATGCTATCAAATCTGAATCCTACCCCACCAAGGACCAAGCGATAATCCTTTCAGCTGTGGACGGCATTTCAATCAAAGAATATGCGTGTGCAGTGGGAGGAATAGTAGGCCCAAAAGCAGTTAAGTACATATCCCGAATCGCCAACGGAAAGATTTGTATCTATCTAGATAAAAAGGCAACAGTACTGAACCTCACCGAAAAACACAAAACCATAACCATTAATAACACTAAGATAGATCTAAGACCAATGATCACACCGGCCCAACGCATCATACTTTCCAACGTGTCACCAGTTTTACCGAATAAAACAATAGAGGAAATTTTCACCAAAAATAAAGTAAGACTCAGCTCCAGAATCACACCCTTAAGGGGTAAAACCACTCTAGGATTTTCAAAACAATCAATTTTTTTTTTTTGGCTTAAACGATACTTTAGGGTCATACCAACAGAATGACATTTGATTTATAGTGGAAAACAAATTTTAAAAGAGTCAATTATCAATTTTGCCGCAGCTTCTCAGAGCGCGCACTGAGTACTTACGCGGTGTGCTGCGATTCATGGCTTTTGTATTACTTTTACCATTTAAAATAATAAATACACCTGTTACCTACAAAACAAGCGGTTGTAGAGGAAGAAGCGAACATCGACCTGGATGGCCAAAAATATGGTGCAGGAATCGCAGATTAGAGGTAAACAAGAAATTCAAGGATTAAAATGTTCATAAAACTTTAAACGCGTTTTTCTCGAAACCACTTTTGTCATACTGGGAGGACGGATTTCTCGGTGACTATTGCATGGATCGAATTGAAATTTGTACAGTAGCTTCACAACAATATCCTCTATCGTAGTACGTAGGATTTTTTTGATTGAATGTAAACTTTTTTTTTTATAAACAATTCAATGCACATTTTTCACGCAAAAAGTCGATTCATTTCTTAAAACATGCATAACTTCTACAAAAATTGATTAATCAAAAAAATCCTACGTACTACGGAAGCCAATTGTATATAGATTATAAATTGTTGTCATTTTTTATTCCAAGTCTCACACATGGCGAGAAATCCGTCCTCCCGTGGCGGTGTTTCTACAAAATCTGTTTCCACCGATGGGCTCTGTCGCCCCCATTTTGTACGAAAATGACAAAACAAAAATTATTTTTTGTACTTCAATATGTGTTAAATAAACCCTCTGAAAAGAAATTCTTTTCCGCTTGTCGTACTTCCAAAATAAATTGTGAAATTTAGGTCTTTTTTTCTGGTTCTAGAGTGGTTTTACCCCTTAAAAGCAGGTATGACAGACCCTGAGTACTCCCACATACTAAGTTTTAGAAGACAGGTATATGTTAACCCAGAAGATACCAATAAAATACCTGGATCATTCACCGTTACATTTGAAAACACCGTATACAGAATATTTGCCACATCTGACAGTTTAAACTGTTTCATTTGTAAACAGGAGGGCCATATAGCTAAACAATGCCCCCACCATACCGATCCTAACGAAAATCAAATGACTACAGATGACACTAATACACAAATACAACATACTGCGACAACAAGCACACTAAATCATAACACGAAACCAATAGAGCAATTACAAACCACCGTAGAAAAGGATGCAGTAAACACATCTCCTATCGCACACACACCCAAACAACCCATAGAAACACCAACCGGTCAAGAAGACAAAATGCAAACTGAACCTATACCAGAAACAACAATTAATCGAACCAAGAGACCACTGTCTGAAACCTCATCCGAAAATCCACCTAATCCGACAGTTATGGACAATGAGAATAATTTCAAAACACCTAAAACATACACCGACATTCAAACACAGGCTTCAACGAACAATAACAAAAAGAAACTATTAAAACTAGCACCCCCGAACACAACAACCAAGACCATAAATGAGATGCTCGCCCCAGCAAAAGGTGACATTGAAGACCCGAAGAAGAAATACGTCCTCAACTTCGACCAACTAATAAGCTTTCTGGAAAATGCATTCGGCGCCCCTAACCCAATCGATATTGCCCAAGAGTATACTGGAAATCCACTCGGCGTAATTGTAATGTTAACATCGATACACCCACTATTAACAGACCGCAGCATAAAAAACAGGATCCGAAGATTAACTAAGAAACTACTTGGGCAATCATCCACCGAAACCTCAACAAATTGGACCTCAGACTCCGATACTTCTTAGGTAAACTTCCTCCATCAACAACACAAATATGAATAATATACTACAATGGAATGTTAACGGTTTCCATGCTCGTCTAGAAAGAGTGCAATTATTACTTAAGAAATATAAACCCATTGCCCTTTGCGTTCAGGAAACTAATTTCAAAAACGACAATATCGGATTAGTTAAAGATTATCAATGTTTCGCAAAAAATCGCATTAACTCAAATCACGCTAGTGGTGGAGTCGCGATTTACGTTAAAAACGAAATAAATTGCAATGAGGTCCAATTACGAACAAATATCGAAGCAGTTACAGTTGAATTATATATGCCAGCTAAATTATGCCTTTGCAATATATACCTCCCAAAAAGCTACAATTTTCAAACAAGCGAAATCAACGACCTAATTATGCAACTACCAAAACCGTTTGTAACACTCGGAGACTTCAACAGTCATAACACCCTATGGGGCTCTGCAAAAAACGATCTTCGAGGACAAAAAATGGGCATGTTATTAGACAACGACGACCTTACTCTTCTCAATACCAAACACCATACATATTTCAATATTGCAAACGGCACCTCCAGTTGCATCGACTTAACAATCACTAATACCAATTTTGCTCATAATTTAGACTGGACCGTACTAGACGACCTACACGACAGTGACCATTTCCCAATAAACATACAATTAAATAATATTACCAATGTCCATAATACCCATACATTTGTTCCGAAATGGAAATCTAACACAGCCAATTGGGAATTGTATAAAGAACAGCTGTCCACTTATCTGCACGAAGCTAACATCTCTGATAAAATGGATACGATTGATACTGCAACGGAAATGTTCTGCAATCTCATTATCAAAGCAGCCAATGACGCCATCAAAACAAGCTCTCCACCAAAAAAGCACAACCCTGTCCCCTGGTGGAACCCCCAATGTGAGGAAGCCGTGCGCAAATGTAAACAAGCTTTTAACCGCTTTAAAAAACATAAATCCGAAGAAAACAATATTCACTACAAAAAACTACGAGCAGCTGCTAGGAAAACCATCAAAGAGAGCAAGAGAGAAACAATACCAAAGTCAAGGAGATATGGAATAAAATCAACGCAATCAGGGGCAACCGGAAGATATGCCTCACTCAGTTTATAACCAACGATATTAATGACACCATATCTAATCCTCGAGAAATTGCAGATATTCTAGCATCGACGTTCGCAAAAAACTCCAGTACCTCGAATTACCCAGAAGACTTCAAACAGAACATACTAAACCAAGAAGAAGTGGAAATCGACGAAACCAATACATACAACTGTGCATACCTTAACACCCCCATCTCAGAAAAGGAACTAGATGAAGTAATTAAAACAGCTAAAAACTCCACCCCGGGTCCAGACAATATTCCTAACGATTTAATCAAGAATTTACCTCCCGCCGGAAATAAAATACTCCTCGAATTATTCAACACCATATGGACAAACAAAACCTTTCCAAAAAAATAGAACACAGCTATTGCTATTCCAATTCCCAAACCCGGGAAGGACCCTGCCAAACCCGACAGCTACAGACCAATCGCTCTTACATGCAACATGTGTAAAATTCTGGAAAAGATCATCAACGCCCGACTAAGATGGTTTCTTGAACATAATAAAATTATTGCACATAACCAGTTTGGATTTCGCACAGGACACTCCACCACATCGCACCTAGTCAGTTTGGAAACTCACATTCGCGAAGCATTCAGCAACAATCAACATGTACTAGCCGTGAGTCTTGATATTGAAAAAGCCTACGATATGGTTTGGAGGCGCCGAATCCTAACCAAACTCCAAGAGATGGGAATTGGCGGTAACATGTTGCATTTTATTAAAAATTTCCTCCACGACAGAAGCATCCAAGTTCGTTTTAAAGGCTATTTATCACGAAAAACGTCAATCGAAAATGGAGTCCCACAAGGTTCAGTACTGAGTGTCACGTTATTTTTAATAGCCATATACGACGTCTGTAGAATCACCGAACTTCCCGTCATTACTAGAGTGTTCGCTGATGACATCACCATTCTATGCAAAGGTAAATATGTAAACACACTACAATACCATATACAGAAGGCCCTCAACATGTTACACGACTGGTCGATAATCAATGGGTTTAAATTCTCAGCTACCAAGACGGAATGCATTCTTTTTTCAAAGCACTATCAAACTCATACGCCTACACTGAAACTAGGAACGAACACATTACGATCCGTTACATGCACCAAAATCCTTGGAGTTCACTTCGACTCTAGACTAACCTGGAATCAACACATAAGCAAACTAGCCGATAACTGTAAACAAAGAATCAAAATAATTAAATCACTCGCACACAACAACTGGGGAGCAGACAAAGCGGTCCTATCTCTTGCGTACAAAGCGATCATACGGTCGAAATTGGATTACGCATCAATAATATTTAACTCTGCTAAACCAAATATACTAAAAAAACTTGATGTAATCCATAATACCGCAATCAGATTAATAACAGGAGCATTCCACACAAGCCCAATAGGAAGTTTAATGATAGAATCTGCTGAAACATCCTTACAGTATAGAAGAAAGCTTTTAAGCTTAAAATATGCAGTACGAGCATTAACATCTACAAATCCAATTATCTACGGTGACATCTTCTCGAAGAAAATATACAAACCCACACAACAAACTAGTAGCATTCCCTTATACCAAAGAATTAAAAACCTTTTTAACGAACTGAAATACAGCGTACCAATCACAGAAAAAACTAGATACCACAAAACACCCCCATGGACACTGAAGTTACCCAATATTGACCTATCTCTCATAGAAAAGAAAAAGACCGAACTAACCACACAGGAATGGAAAGACCGTTTTAACACCCTATGTGCCAAATATCCTGGATACACCCATGTCTATATTGACGGATCCAAGAGCGATCTTGGAACAGGTGCAGCTATATTCACGCAAAATACTACAATAAGACACGGATTGAACCCTTTCAATAGCATTCACACAGCCGAAAGTTACGCACTCCTCTCAGCTCTCGAACTCATCGACAAATCTCCTCACTCCGCATTCATCATATTCTCCGATTCCCTTTCCACAATCCTAAAGACACAAAACTTAAAACAGACCACGGAAATTCACACAACAATTCAAGAACTATATGACAAACTAACCACTCATGGGAAGAGAATAACGACAGCGTGGGTCCCTTCCCACATGGACATCCATGGGAATGTTATGGCCGATCTCGAAGCAAAAATTGCAGCAACCTTACACCCGGACAACCAACCTCTCTACTGCACCTCTACGGACATCAATAATCATCTAAAATCACTATGGAAACAATCATGGAACCTAGCATGGAAAAACTACAAAGCAAGCGCACTCCACAGATCAACAAACAGTTTCTACAACCGAAAAACCAACTCCAACTTTAATAGAAGACAGCAGACAGCAATAACTAGAATCAGAATTGGACATACCAAACTGACACACTCGCATATCCTAAACAACAGTCCCTCCAGTCTATGCGAGGCATGTAATGAACACATAAGTATCAACCACATTATACTAAACTGCAGTAAATATAACGAAGAACGAAGGAAGTTTAACATCAAAGATGACCTCTCTGAAGCAATCACCTCTACATCATATCAAGATTCCCTAATTACATTCTGCAAAGCGATTGGAATCTTAAACACGATATAAAACCTTATAGAATATGCAACCCCTCCCAAGTTAAACAATTAAAGACAATAAGTTCCTAAAACAGTCGATAGTCGCTAATGACCTTGATGTTGATGCGACTTTAAACTCTAAACAAAAAAAAAAAAAATTTCTGAATAGACGTATTTTCAAATTGGCAAATTTACAATTTTCAGAATTCAATTTTTGAATGCCCGGGTGTCCAAACTTCTACAGACTGTTCGGCTACTCGTGGGCATAAATTCAAGGGGTGGTAGCTGGGGCGATTCCTAACAGTAGGAACACCCGTGCACGGACTCGGGTCTCTTCTTCCCTTTCTTTTTTTTTCTTAGCGGTGATTTGGTCCGCCCGTGCTCTCTGCTCCTCCCCCACGGGTCAGATGGTTGGTACTCTCCTTCCTCCATTCTTCTCCGTAGGTCGGGCAAGAATTTAGGGAGACCCCATGGCGGTCGCATCTATAACAGATGGCCCGTCGTGGTTCTGGACACGCCGTATATCGGTGTTCGAGCCCCCCACAATTCCAACATCCTTGGTTGGCTGTTGTGGAAGAGGGCTCGGACCAACCGAGTGGCTGTCCTCCTCTTTATCTAGTCTTCGGCACAGTGGGGGGGGGGATATGACCCTTTCCTCGCCGATCTGGGTGGCCCTATCGGCCGTCACTGGTGGTAGCCTTATTTGGGTACCTCCAGTCTTCCGAGGCCCCAACACTGATGTTTGAGTTGACCGGGTGCAGGTGCGTGCCGCCCCCACCTGCACTCCCACGTCGGCGCCTCGTACCCAGGGGGTTTGCGCGGTGGCATCCTGCGATGGCGAGATTTCCTGTATCACCGCGCTGCTGGTCGTGAAGTAATATTCACGGTTATCTAGGAGGGCCTGTTGTATTGCGGCCCAAAATTCGGGATGGTCCCGAATTATCCGGTTTATGATCCCTTGGTAGGGCCGGAGATTGTCCCAGGGGTTGTTTTGGTTGCTCCTTTTCATCTTTCAATATTGCTGTTACGGTAAAAGATGATATTCGTTGTGCGGTACTGCTGAAAGAACGTCCATTTACAGGTTAAATTTTTTTAAATCTTCGACATGTACTTTAGTCGGTTGGCGATCCGTCGAACTTTTGATCTCGTACATGATTAGCGATATTTTTCGCGTTACTTGATAAGGACCTTGAAACTTCGACATAAGTTTGGCAGCGATATTCTTTTCCGCGGACGATAACGTATGGTTTCGGCGTAACACGAGGTCACCTACACTGTACTGGTCATTTCTCCGTCTTAAGTTATAATGAGACCCTTGCTTAACCGCCGCTTTGTCGAGGTTACTGCCTACCTAGTCTTGTATTAATTTTAGTTGTTGTAATCGTTTTTCCCACGCATTTTCTGTTACCGATACTAATTTTTCTTTTCTCGTAACAATTTATTGGCTTGGGTTCACGACCGAAATTCGAAAAGGCGGAACAAAATTTTTTAGAACTATAATTTGCCGTATTATACGCAAAACGGAAATCGGTTAAGTGTAAATTCCATTCTCGGTGGTCTTAATATTCTATTTACCCTTTCCACGGGATTCGAATGCGGGTGGTAGAGGTGAAGCTGTCCACGGTTGGTGGATCTTCTGCTTCAGGTTTAATTTCCATTTCTTCTGTTGTTAAGTTTTCCTTGCTGCGCCACTGCTGACTAGGTTTGTAACCACAAGAATCTTAGAAATTTACATATCTGGTAGCTTTTCGAAAATTATTTGACGCGTATTGTTTGATATCTGCTGACATGCATGTTGAGGGAGTGAAAATAGCCCTCAAAGTTGGGAGTTGAAAACACATTTTCTTTAATATCTCGGAAAGTAGATGGTGTAGGAGGGTATATTTTTTTTTAAATTGTGTATTTTTAAGTAAGAAATTTAGTCGATTACGAAAATTTCGGGAGAAATTATTTATTTAAATAATATATTAAAAAATTTTTTTTTCAATTTTTTTCCCCAAATGCCATTCGATTTTTATGCAGATTTGTATACGTAAAATATGGATCAAAATGGGGGATACGTGTATTTGGAATTTTTTGTTTATTGCAATTTAGCAATAATTATTGCATATACAATTTTCGTCTACTTTTTACGGAGAAAAGTGTTGAGATTTGTTTTCGAAGAGCGTGAGCCCTTTTCATACAATCATTTTCCAAGTTTGTAAAAATCGGATAATATTACATGTTTATTGTTCCACCGGTAACCAGAGAAGGTCCAGCGGGAAGGTATAAATCTGCCGCGGTATCAATCGTCGCTAAGACGTCGGTAAGACTCAAGAAGTCATTACATTCTACCGAGTTATTTCCTTGATTTATTGTCAGTCACATCTGTTCTCAGAACCTTTAGCCTTAGCCGTAGACTCTTTTGTTTGCAGTTTCCATTCATGTCGAGGTACGCCTCAGGTTTATTACTCGCTACTTCATACGTCACTGATTTTACCATTTCCACTCGAATTTAATTAGCTAATAGGAAATAGTAAACTACTTTCCGTCACCAATGTCCCAAAAATTATATGTCCACTTTGAGTCTTTGTACAATGTAAGATATCTTCAATGAGACACTATGGAAACAACAATAAACCAGTATACATCAAAATAAAATCTACTCATCCGAAGTCAAATACTACATTTACTTAGATACAGTCCACTTAGTCACTTATTGGGAGTCTACTGATTCCACGCGTTGTTTAATCATCCTTTAATACTGCTGACGCTGCAACGCACATACATTCTCAATCGCTTCAATTTTTCTCTTATCTTTATGTATTCCATCTGTATCACTGTAATACCCGCAGTAGTAATACCTTGTTTGAAAACTTCCCCTTTTTCTTTGTTAATGCGTATATTATGTTGCGCTAAACATAAAGAAAGGAAGCACTTTCTTAAAGTCTTTTATATGTTCATGTTCATTCACCTCGGTTATTTTAATATCTTCCAGGAAAACCGAAAGTCCCGATATCCGTTTTAATATGGACTAGATTTCCCTCTGCGAAATCGCAGAGACAGACACACTATGTCTTCTATCCTGCTGAAACAAACGGTAACTGTCGTCTCTGATCGAGAAATAGACTGTTAAATACACATACTATTTTGGTAAGCTTTCCATGTTACTGCGTTTTACGAAAATGTCAAGTTTAACTATAATCTCCCTGGATGTCAGATCATACTTTAGTTTTTCCACACATAATGGTTTCTCTACAATTTTTCTCTTAGGTGGGGTGCCATTTATCGTGCCTTTGTATAGTTTTTCTTGCTTCCTTGGCGCAATATATCGCCCAGTAATTGAGACATGTGTAATAGTAATGACTAACAGTTTTCATACCTCCAAATGTCCCCAGAAAAAGGAATCCAGTGGATTCAAATCTGGATATCTTGGGGGCACTGCAACTGCGCCTCCACGGCCAATCTACCTGTCTGGGAAGGCTTCGTTTAAATATGCTCTGACAATCGCAGCATATCGGGCAGGCGCACCGTCATGTTGGAAGAACATATTCCTCCGAATCTCTAATGGAATTTCTTCCAAAAGAATCGGAAGTACATGTTTTACAAAACTTTTGTATGAAGGACCGTTCAATATGTTTGGCAGAATGTACGGTACAACAACAAAATCCCCGCAAATGTCAGCCCATACATTGATTGACTAGCGGTGTTATGCAGCGCGTGTACGAATCGCGATCGGATTTTGTACGTTCCACACATGTGAATTGTGGGCATTGAAGCTCCCCTCTCTTGTAGAGGGGGCTTCATCAGTCCACAAAACTCATGAGAGGAACGACGGATTTCGCGCGATTTCCCCCCAAGATCCACCTTGAAAACGCTTATCGCCGGCTGAAGCCCTCTGGCTTCAAATGTTGCACACGTACGTACTTGTACAGATGCACATCGTTATCTTGAAGAGATAACGTTACTTACCCCAAATGTCGGCTGACGTCACGTATGCTCTGCGTTCCGTCGCATTCAAACTCTTCGAGCACCTTGTCCGTCCGTTCTGTAGGAATCCGATACAAACGTCCTGTATCAAATCGTATAAAATGAAACGAGCCGCTCGAATATAATCTATTCGCTACTCTGCGAAAACCAGTGGGAGGATTCGCACTACGATACTGTTCCGCGTAGCATTCCGTAACAAGCACCGCGTTCCCGTCACACTGCGCGTACGTAAAGAACATGTTGTAATATTCTGCGTTTCGTTCGGTCGACTGACATTTCGGCGGTGTGCACTTTTCGGCAGTTCTCAAAAAAATGCTCATGGATGAAACTTTTTCGAATATTCGAATTCAAGCTGTGCCACAGTCCGGTTTGAACTTGTGACTCCTCGGTTTGAGGCGCGTATGCGTCGACGATAAATAGCCGGTTTGTCTATCTTACCAGGTCGATTTGACCTATCGATCGTGTACCGTTTTCACTGAACAGTTTTGGAGAGATCCTTTCTGGTTCGCTTCCAGACGTAGAGTGTCCAAATTGATCCTCGCATCGACCTCCTTCGATCGCTATCGAGTGGGGATCGATGCGCACGAAAAATTATCCTTAAGTGGGGCAAATACTCTAAGGATTTACCCTCGCGACAATGATCACGGGTTGTGCCAGGAGTGGGGGTATCCCTTACCGCTGAAATAGATGAATATATAGGGTGTACTCATAATTATGTAACCATCACGGTTAGATCAACTAAACGGTTACATCATGGTTTCATCAACTAAAATAGAATATCTACAAGTTACGATAACATTTTTGACAATTTTTGCACACTTATGTCGGGCAACTAAATGATTCTGTACAATTTCGGGTTCAACACAAATATCTTTTTATAACGGAATTAAATGTTCAACTGTACAAAATGCTACATTATGTTCAGCAACAAATGCGGGTAATTTAATTTCAGTTCGTTTCACTTTGTCTTTATGCAGTAAATTACTCGCGGTAACATTATTATTATTATTATTATTATTTATATCAACCGAATTTGTTTCTGAGATGTGTATTTGTTTTTGCATGATGGTCTAAATCTGCTTTGCAGCATCTAATAGTTATATTGCAAGCAATACAAAGCGCTCTATTTTTTCTACAGGTCTTAACCACACTTTAAAGCTATCATTATCTAGCCATGCATGATTGAATGTATGCATCCTACGCTTTTTAATAGCACCTTCACCAATATTATTTGATGTCATTATTATAATGAAATATTACGTACCTGGTAAGGGATGCTGCTTCGCTGCTTTCCCGCCAACAATACTACGCCATCTAGTGGCGCCACTAAATAGATACGCTCCTGCATTTCTCGCGCAAGCGCGAAAAAACCCAGCCAACATTTCATGACTGATCAGGACTGCTGATTAAGTAGTTTTAAATTCCATCCATTCATTTCCAATGCTTTATAGCCCCAAGATGAATTTCACAAGCGCGCATTGGAAATAGGATATATCCCACCGGGGGCGTTCGTCTATTTGGATAAAACGGGTAGAATAGTGGAAAAATATGATATACTGATTATATACCATATGCAAAGGACTGCGAACAACAAAAAGATAGTTTATGAAACTCATATCGATAGTAAAAATACGACAGATAAAATAGTCTACAATATGGCATTACCAAAAATCAATGTGTTTGAAAAACGCGTCCCGAAAATGGAAAGATTTTGGTGGTTAGATAAGAAAACACAGGGTAGCAACCAAAGACATCTTAATAATTAAGCATTATAGATATCTGTAATGTACATATGAATATATAAATGTATATAGACGGACAGTATTTAGAATTAAGGTGAGATAAGTAGCGAGAATGAGTGTTAGGGTAAAGAGTGAATGGGAGTGTGAGTTTAGGTGTAGGTAATTTTAGAATTAGTATAGATTCCAGTTGGGAAGATCAGTAACCCATCTCAGGCTTCTCGTTTTTTGACCCCGCGTCTGTGCTTTTTAGCGACAACGAACCGATTGTGGAAGATTAGATTTTGTAAGCTGGACCCAATAGCAGTGGGACCTTAATAAAATAAACATTAGGTTAGGAAAAAAGAGAAAAATTATAACTATGATGACGAACGTTGTATTATCAACCATACCTTCATGTGTGAATTGTAATTATAATAGTCGTTTTTATTTCCATTTTGTAATTGTCATTCAAGTACAGTAACACGTATACTAGCCAACGGCCATACTAGTCAGGATATACCATTCTGAAACTGACCGCCGAGCAGGTAACACATGCCGAACAGCGTTCTAGTCAATCGGGCAATTAACAAGAAAGTGAATAGCGGTGAAAACCGTGTCAAGAAATTTCCAAAGTGTACGAGTGGCTAATATAGCAAGTGAACAATTATTCAAAGTGTCAATAATACGGGCATCAGTGGTGACCAGATATGTACAATTAAAAGAAGAAAGTGCGTACACAAAAATCCCTCCAGCATAGTGGAAGATAAAGGGGAACCACGGTCATGTGGGTCACCTCCACATGGCACTACAAGAATGATTGAAACAGACAGTGAACCCCACGATAACGATACTATTACAAATGGCCCCACATTATCAAACGAATTGATAAAAGAAATAATAAATAGTGAGAAAAACGGAACACTGACAAACGAAGATGTGGAAAAAATAATAAAGTCCCTTCCTAACAAAGGTAAGAGGAAAATCTCCGGGAGTGTTAAAGTGCAGCAAAAAATTGCAAAGAAAGAATCGGAACAATCAACTGAACAAATGCCACAAAGCAGTAACATAGCCATGGAAACCGCACCACCAACAAGTAGCAAAAAAAACGCGGTTACACACTTCGCTCCACAATCAGATATGCTTGACATAATAAAAGAGCTGCAAAAAGCAGTGGAGGACCTAAAATGTCAAAATGAAAATCTTCAAACACAAACCAAAAACCAGCAAAAAATAATAAACAATTTACAAAACCAACTACAAAAAAGACTCAACAAAAAAACAAGGAAACCCAAGAGGATTCGTAAAAACCAGGACCTAGTAAGGAGGAAAAACAAATTAACAAAAAAAAAAATAACGATAGCCAGATGGACTCCGAGGAAACATTCGTCGAGGTTAATCACAGAAGAAAGAAAAACAAGCCAGAGTCAAACGAACCGCAGGTAGCGGAGAAAAAGGGAAACAATAGACAGGCCATCAGAGGACCAACACTAGGCGAGAACGGAAAGGGCGTCCCATCAAGTAACACCGGGGAAAACCCAAGAAGAGGAACCAGGCCACCACCAATAAACATCTTCGAGCGCACAGCACAGGAAACCATAGAAGTACTAACAAAGAATAAAAACGTAAGCCTAACAGGTAACTTTAGAACAAAAAAGACAGGCGACAGCAAACACCTATTAGGCCGCGTTTACACTAGGCCAGTAAGAGCCGGGCAAGTAGGTAGTCGAATTCTTGGGTTTCTTTCTTTGCCTGTACCAGGCCTGTCGTTGGAAAAGGAAAATGGTTTCTTTCCTTTCTTGCCTTCCTTCCAGCAGGCCCTGCGTCGTCATTTGACCCGCCCTCTTTTAACACAACCGCGGAGATGTCGCAGGCATCTGTCTTTTACCTTTAGATCTCTAAGAACAAGAATATCGCATGAAAAATTAAAAAATTTTGCAATGTTTTTTCTCAATTTAAGTTAATATTACTAAGTATTCATTTTGGTATTTGTTATTTATTTGTAAAGAAAAAGTATTTTTTTTAATTCGGATTTTGCCGCGCTCCGCGTCGGTCGAGCGGTAATTGTTTTTACACATTAGGGACTTTTTTAAGGTTAGAAGATATAGAAAATATAAGAAAATATAAGAGTTAGAAGAGCAAATATTAAGAAAGGAAGTGACAAATTAAAAATTAAACTTTGATTGTCGTTTCTGTATTTTTAGGTAAGTGATTGTAATTAGAAATTTTATTTATTCTAATAAAAATAAAACTGTATTTTCAGAGCAACGCAGGAGTTTATTTTATCGTCGATCCTCTCAAAATATATTATAAAATATCTTATATATAGTAATAACGCACACACAGCTACACTCTCTCTCTCCCTCACTCTCACTATATATACAATATTTACAATATTTACAAATATACAGTACTTACAAACTAAAAAAATATGAATACAAATTACTAAATACATTACAGAACTATGGATATATAAACATTACAAAACTATCACTATATACATTATAATTACGCATACATTGTTACTAATACACCCTACATTCCTGCCATGCCACCGCCCCATCACTATTTACATACTCCGTTATATTGTCTCGAAAGAGCCGTGCCGCCACGCTGCTTTCTTCCGTCGCAGTTGGTGCAAAAGGCCGCATTTCCCCTCCATAATTATTTTCGTCAGCGTCAGTTTCTGCCGAATTGGCGTTGGACGTCTTACGAATCCAATTATGGAGGGCGCAGCAAACTTTTACAATGCCATCGACATTTGGCAGAGCGCACGCAATTCTTGAGTGGAAAACGCGGAAGCGGGATGATAAAATGCCGAACGCGCTTTCCACCGTTCGACGGGGACGACTCAATCGGTAATTAAAAATTTGTTGCTCTCTTGTGAGGGGCACACCTTTGTATGGTTTTAGGAGGTATGTCCTCAGAGGGAATGCATCATCACCAACGATGCAGTGACCCTCTGGGAGCATACCTCCTTCCAAAGCGGAGTGTAGGGTGCTACTATTAGGTACGCCGCCATCCGACATGATGCCGTTGCGGCCGACATCAATATACGTAAAACATGCATTGTGGTCCACAACAGCTAGCAGTACGGTGGAATTAAATCCCTTGTAATTGTAAAATTGGGTCCCGCAGTTGGGTGGTGCCTGGATATTGATGTGCTTTCCATCAAGCGCTCCGCAGCACCTTGGAAAATTCCACCGCTGCTGGAACCCTTGAGCTATAGCGGTCCACTCGGCGGCAGTACTGGGGACCTATAATAAATTAAATACCAATATATACCTGATATATAACACTTGGAAGAATGTATGCGTAAAAGTATGCAAGTTTGAAAGTATGCTAAATACATAAAATGTTACGTACCTTTATGAACGATTTTATAGCTTCGAAAATAGAAGTCAACACTTCCGGCAGCAATTTGGAGAAAGTCGATTTCGGTATTCGGAAAACATGCTCCACTGTAGCGTAACTGCATCCAGTAGCCAAAAAATAGAGAGTTGCTTCTATTTTTTCGCGGGCGGATAGCGCCTGCCGGAAAGACGTGTCGGCCCTTTGTATTGCAGCCCCTACGAGGGACAATAAGTCATCCACCTGCTCGTGAGGCGGAGGTGCAGCCGATATTCTTGTGGATCGTTGCTCGAAATTTCGCGCAACAGCAGAGCTGATGCCCCCTTCTCACTCCGTTGTGAGATCCATTTTCTGACCCACTGTCTTCTCTGCGTCGCGCGCAAATTTTGTAGCTCCTCTTCAATCACTTCACCGGCAAACCGTATCGTTTGAAGGTAATGTATTTAGTAATTTGTATTCATATTTTTTTAGTTTGTAAGTACTGTATATTTGTAAATATTGTATATACAGTGAGAGTGAGGGAGAGAGAGAGTGTAGCTGTGTGTGCGTTATTACTATATATAAGATATTTTATATTTTGAGAGGATCGACGATAAAATAAACTCCTGCGTTGCTCTGAAAATACAGTTTTATTTTTATTAGAATAAATAAAATTTCTAATTACAATCACTTACCTAAAAATAAAGAAACGTCAATCAAAGTTTAATTTTTAATTTGTCACTTCCTTTCTTAATATTTGCTCTTCTAACTCTTATATTTTCTTATATTTTCTATATCTTCTAACCTTAAAAAAGTCCCTAATGTGTAAAAACAATTACCGCTCGACCGACGCGGAGCGCGGCAAAATCCGAACGAAAAAAAATACTTTTTCTTTACAAATAAATAACAAATACCAAAATGAATACTTAGTAATATTAACTTAAATTGAGAAAAAACATTGCAAAATTTTTTAATTTTTCATGCGATATTCTTGTTCTTAGAGATCTAAAGGTAAAAGACAGATGCCTACGACATCTTCGCGGTTGTGTTAAAAGAGGGCGGGTCAAATGACGACGCAGGGCCTGCTGGAAGGAAGGCAAGAAAGGAAAGAAACCATTTTCCTTTTCCAACGACAGGCCTGGTACAGGCAAAGAAAGAAACCCAAGAATTCGACTACCTACTTGCCCGGCTCTGACTTGCCTAGTGTAAACGCGGCCTTATACACAGACAACCCCATAGACTTTAAAACAATAACTAACACCCTAAAGCTAAACGACTTCAATTTTCACACATACACAACAAAATATGAAAAAGAACAGATATACCTAATTAAATATTTAGGGGGCAATTACGACAATGAAACAATATTAAACGAACTTAACAGCAAAAAAACAGAAGGTATAAAATTCACAAAAATAACCAAGTTTCACACTAAAAAGTCAACAGAAAATAACACAATTCTACCAATTTTTACAGCTCACGTCACACCCGATAGCAATAGTAATAAGCTAGGACAAATCAAACATATCTTACATCAGACAATTAAATGGGAAAAAATGAAAAACAGTAAGACAGTTCAGTGTTGGAACTGTCAAAGAATTGGTCACTCCTCTAGCAACTGCAATATGCAATTTAGATGCGTAAAATGTACTAACGCACATCAACCAGGCCAATGTAAAATAGACAGTTCCAACACTGATCTAGCGGAAACCAACAAAAAAAATCTGCAATGCGTACTCTGTGGGCAACTCGGGCACCCGGCATCATACATGGGGTGTCCCATTTTTGTCAACCACCAGAAATTAATTCTAAAGCAACAGACAGAACAAAACTTAAAAAAAGAAAGAAAAGTAATCAATGTAGAAAGAATGCTAAACCCTAACATCTCGTACAGCCAAGCTTTAAGAACTTCGCAAACAACAACAGACCAAAAGGCCGAAATTACCCCTCTTCCTTCACAACCATTTACAATAACACCAACATTAAATAGATGACCACCACAAGAATACACAAATCACACCACCAATATACCACACACAAACATACTAACAGACATTAGTAACCAGCTTGCAGCACTCGCAAGAATAGTAGAGAGCAACTCGAATAAAATTAACATGCTATCCCAGCTAATACTGACACAGTCTCCAATAAATAAAAATGGCTAACACCGGTAATTTAACACTGCCCAACAAAGAAACGAAGCTATCGCTCATAGCACTAAATATCAAGTCCCTAATCTCGAATCAAAAGCGGGCAAGGCTTCTCCAAACCCTCAAAAAACAAAAGCCGGACATTGTTTTGTTAGGAGAAACCAAACTCAACCAAAAACACAAAATACAACTCGCGGACTACACAATACATAGATCCGACAGACCAAACTCCAAACAGGGGGGAGGAACAGCAATATTAATAAAAAACTCAATCAAACATAAAAGAATATACCCGATCAAAACAGCAACAAATCAAGTATTAGAGCTAACGGCAATAGAACTTAATATCAAGAACAACGATAAACTAATAATAATCTCAGCATACGGAGCGGGTAATAATAAAAAAGAATTTACTCAAGAACTAGACCAACTATTCATAGAATTAAAATTAGACCAACTCGAAAATTACTCTATACTAGCAGGTGACCTAAACGCCCGACACGCTGAATGGCAGAATACAACACAGAATCCTAGAGAAATCGCGTTACAAAATTGGCTCTCAAGTAACGAAACGAAATACAAAACATCCCTAATAGGAACTGACAGTCCTTCCTACCCCTCTGGAAATTCCTTCCTAGACCTATGCCTATATGACCACAGAATAAAACTCCACAAATTATTAAATGAACGTCTCAGAACCTTACCTTTTGATAGCGACCACAACGCCCTAAAAATAATAGTATCCATTCAAAACCTTTTAAACCTAGAACCTCACTCCCCAGACATACAATACAACTTCAAGAAAATGAATTCCAAAAAATTCAAAATCACAGCATCTAAACAAATAACAAACCTCACAATTCCCCACGACAGAAACCTAAGCATCGAAGAAATAGACAAAGGACTGGAAGACCTAGAAACAGCAATAACGCAGTCAATAGCCCGCTCGGTACCTAAAATCAAACCCTTCAACACATCCGAACAATACATTAACAATAAAATCAAAAAGTTACAAAAAAACAAAAGTTTTATAATCACACAAATAAATAACATGAAAAAAACTGGCAACTACAACCACTCCCCGGCTAGATACCAAAAATTACTTAAAGAAATTAAAAAGACTATTAAAGAAGAACTCCAAAAATCAGTAAACAAATTCTGGAAAAAAAAAATATCGGAAATCCCTCCCAATAACTCCAGTCTAACACTACCTCAAATCAACGGAATATTTAGAGATAAAGGCATATCACCAATAGAAAATCTAGTAATAAATAAACACAAGTTGCCGCTCTTAAACAAAGCAGACATAATACCAGATAACCACTCCCAAGATAAAAATAACAATCTAATAATCAGTACCCCAGTCGAAAAACTAAACCTGCTAGGAGCCCATTTCGAACTAACCCACACCCAAAGCAGCAAACTAGGGAACAAACAACTAGAACGATTAGTTAACGATAAAATAAAAAAACTTAAGGAAGAAATAATAACCGACAAAACAAATAATCGCACACTGACACAATTCTCTCCCACAAACCCAGCATATAAACCTACAGATCAAAACACAGACAACTACTTCATATCCCAAAATATACTAATTGCACTGATTAAAAGATTAAACAATAAAAAATCAAGCAGCTTTGACGGTATCCCTAATATAATTATCCAAAATCTACCAGGAAAATTCATATTCCTATACACAATCCTATTTAACAACGCACTAAATAACACATATTTCTCCGACAATTGGAAACTAGCGAAAACACTAGCTCTAAAGAAAAAAGGGAAAAAACGGGTCAGATCCATCAAACTATAGACCTATAAGCCTCCTCCCCAATATCAGTAAACTATACGAAAAGATAATCAGTAAAGCAATAGTCTCTCACACCGTCAATAACCAAATAATTGCTAGCGAACAATTCGGCTTCAGAAACCAGCACTCTACCATTCACGCAATAAATAAGTTCACATCAGACATTTGCTGGGCCCTTAACAGCGGTCAATGCGTAGGGGCCTGTCTGATCGATCTAGAAAAAGCATTCGACACAGTCTGGCTCGAGGGACTAATTTTTAAGCTCGATAAATTGAAATTCCCCCCGCACCTAGTTAAACTAATTTGGAAAATGACTACAGACAAAAAATTCAAAACCTACGACGGCAAAAACACATCGCAAAAAAACGTTTAAAGTAGAAAACGGCTTACAGCAAGGAACGGTTACCTCTCCGATACTTTTTAACATATTCACAGCCAACCTACTGAAACTCTTCGGCCTTGAGGATGACCCCACCATAAAAGCAATAGCGTTCGTGGATGACTTAATAATTTTCGCCACGGGCCTCAAAATATCTACCATTCAAAAAAAACTACAAACCCTTTTTGAAAAAATTAATAACTATTTTAAAAACTGGAAATTAAAAATAAATACAACAAAATGCGAAACAATATTTTTCCGACCCACTTTAAAAAAAGCACACCCCGAAACAACCAGGCTCTGGAAAAAATTCCGAATCAGAGACCCAAACAATTTAGGAACCACGATACCGCACAAACAATCAGTTAAATACTTAGGAATACACCTCGACACCCAACTCAAATACTACAACCACTTAGACATACAATTAAAAAAAATCAAACAGGCATTCAAAAGCCTAGCGAGACTATTTTACTCCGCATATCTAGACAAGAAATGCAAAATACTAAGTTATTTATTACTAATAAGACCTATATTAACCTATGCATGCTCTATATGGTACAACATACCGAATCACAAAATGGAACAATTAAGGCTATTCGAAAGGTACTGCCTAAGAGCATGCTTAACAATGTTCAGAACGAAAGAATCAAATTACACCAAACATTACCACAACATAGACATACTAGATGCAGCAGATATCCCTAGAATAGACACACACATACTGGAACTATGTAGAAACCACTTTGCCAGAGCAACAAAGACACAAAACAATAGTTCAATTTCAGGACTATTCTACCCTCAACCACTCTACTTCGAAACAGCAAAAAGAACGGGCTATACTCCCCTCGAGATATTTCCCTATCTGGACAAAGACAGACTTATCACAAACAACAATAACGTACCACTTGTATACCACATAGACAGAGGCCCCAACCCCAAGGCAATAATATACAAACAAAACAGCCCACACAGATTCTGCACACAAATACCATACAAAGACAGGAAAAAAAAAACCCGAAAGAAGATAAAAATTATTGGTGGTTCGACTAACCACGTAGCAAATCTGAAGTTAGGAGTCCAGATAAAATTGTAAATAGAAATGTAATATATTTGTAAAGTATACCCCCCCCCCCCCCTAGAATTAAGTTAGTAAATAAGCTAGTTGTTAAGTTATACTATAAGCTATCTTATAAATCAACCAAAGAATGCGTCATTTTGTAATGCCAAAGACGAACCCACTTTTTGGGCGCAATAAAAACAAAAAAGAGAGAATAGATACACCTATTATACCAAAGCGACACAAGGATATTGTATTACGATAACCAGCAAACTAGTCTTCGAGAGCATATTAGCCAGTAAGATTACCAGTCTTGTAAGAGAAATGTATGCTTTATAATGTTTTATAGCATAGTACCCAACATTGTAAACTTGGCAATCAATAAAACATTTAAAAAAAAAAAAAAAGTCAGGATATACCGGTTCTCGTCTGATCACCGAAGTCAAGCTGAGTTGGGCGCGGATAGTACTTGGATGGGTGCCGCTTGGGAACTCCGCGTGCTGTTGGCTTTCTTTTTTGTTTTCTGTTTTATTCAATAAAAAATTCAACGATTGTAATCTAAATAGAATAAAAGAAGCTTTAAACAATTGCAATTGTTGAACTTTTTATTCAAGAAAAAAGAAAACGAAAAAAAAGCCAACAGCACGCGGAGTTCCCAAGCGGTCACCCATCCAAGTACTATCCGCGCCCAACTTAGCTTAACTTCGGTGATCGGACGAGAACCGGTGTATCCTAACTAGTATGGCCGTTGGCTGTTATTATATGGTACTAATTTCAATGACGTTATTTGTTCTTCCATCTCCTATATATAGGATAAATAAGACGTATTATAAATATTATAACTTTAAGTCAGTAATATTTTCTATTATACAATTTTAATTTAACAAAATATTAATTCGTTTAATCTCAAATATTCAAAATATATATCTTTATACATTTTTATTCCATTATACACCTATTTTATCTTGTGACGTATTTTCATTTAACAACATATATGTTAGTACGTTAGCTACTACGTCAGTCACCGTTGAGTAATACTGACCCTTCCGTTCAGGCCGCGTCAGTCATCGGTGACTGACAATATAAAATCAATATGAAACTAAAAAGTTCCATTATTTTCATAAACATTATGTAATTTCAGAATCGTATCATTAATGTACTTAAATATTATTTACAAAAAGAATAATGGATATTGTTGTTATCTTTTAGGCCAAACTTTTTTTTAGTATTTTTTCTTTATTTAATTCTATTCAATAAGGTCACCATCTACATAGCTGTCTGAATTCTAATTCGATATAGTTTCCTTCTATTCACTTTTATCCCTTTGCACTCCGAATTTTATTTCAACTTCGTTACCAGCAGCTCCCAACGCTTTTAAGTGTTTTATTTGAAATTTACTTTAACTAAAAAATAAGGCATTTTAAATAAATAAAGGAAGAAACAAATTCACTTAAATACCAGTTTTATTACCACTAGCAAGATCATTTGTATTATCCTTTTCGTCGACTATATTGTACTCAAGATCCACTTCTTGCATACAGGGTGTTCGGCTACTGGTGGGCATAATTTCAGGGGGTGGTAACTGGGGTGATACTGAACAACTTTTTCCTTTACCAAAATGTTGACTGAAGCTTAGTTTTTGAATTATTAATGAAAAACACTGACCAATCAGAGCGCGAGAATAGCGCGCGCCCAGACGCGAGAGCGACAGCTTCGACTATGACGGTCGATCGTGATCGTGAACAAGCGTATCGATACCGCGTCGGTATAACAGGAAACTAGGTGAAAGTTAAATCGAATAACGAATTAAGAAGTTAAGAATAATATTAAGTTCTTCATTATTCTTAAATAGGCGATGAATCAATTAGTTATTGTTTACCCAGACCAAGTATATTGTATTTATTTTATTCCTTCGAAAAGGAATAAAGAATAAATTTATGAAAATTAATTTTGTCAACTATTCTAATAAAGCAAACGAATGAATTCACGTTTCAAAACGAATCAGTACCTTGTCTATGAAATGAGATAGAACTGGAATGGAATATGTAATACAGTAACTCACTGAAGTCAAATAAATCAATCCTGCATACGTTTAATTTTAAGAATTCACAAACAACTTAAATAAAACTTACCCATTGATCCATGAAAAAAACTAGCTTCGATGAAAAATATTTGTGTCACCCGGTACATCCACCGATCAGAGCATCAACAGCTGATGTCCTGGCAGGGTCAATGAACTCTCAATTTATTTCACTGTCTCTTTCTAATAATTGCACAACATAAGCACGACCGGTAAACGGACCGAATGAAAACGCATGAACGATTATTCATAGACATGTATGTTTAACGATACTTTATATTCTCATTATAAGATATCCGAATTGAGGAATTGATATTATGTTATATTTTATTAGGAGACATTGTTGAACGGGCCACGAATCTCGGTTTCGTTCTCGATCGCGAGGCGTACGTCGCAAACGGTTGCTATGCAACGGTGATCTGTTGATCGACTACGGCGTCGATCGAGACAGTCATCGTTTATTGTCGAAAGAAACCAGCCGAAATAAAATGTATCGTAGTTTTTAATTGAAAATTCCGCTTTCTTGCTTTCAAGACAATGTAGTTAAAATTACTTATGAATATTCGTTCACGTGTTTTCATTCGGCCTATTTACGTGTCGGGGTCGCAGTGACTAATTAGTGAATAGTGACAGGGAAAAGTGATAATGAAAGCTAATAATGTAAGATGACAGTGATAGGTGACAGTGAAATAAATTGAGAGTTTCTGTGTGGTGATGTATTTTTTCTAACCGATAAGGATTATCGGTGGATCCACCCGGTGACAGAGATGCATTTTCATCGTGACTATTTGCGGTTCAATGGGTAAGTTACATTTAAATTCGTTAATTATTCGATTTAAATTTTTATTTGTTGAATGGAAAAGTTATTTAATTTTTAAAAACGGGAATTTGTCGTTTTTCATCATCATAATATCTAACGAGAATAATTTTCCATATTTTATCTGCTATTTCTTTGCAATAACGAATAAACGTATCGAATAAATTCGATTTATTCTGATAGGACTAATTTCTTTCTTTCTTATCCATTCATGAATGATAATTGAACAATAATCCATTTTTTTTATTCGTTATTTGATGTAACTTTCATCTAACAGTTTCCTATTATACCGACGCGGTATCGATACGCTTGTTCACAATCACGATCGGCCGTCATACTCGAATCTGTCGCTCTCGCCTCTGGGCGCGCGCTATTCTCGCGCTCTGATTGGTCAGTGTTTTTCATTAATAATTCAAAAACTAAGCTTCAGTCAACATTTTGGTAAAGGAAAAAGTTGTTCAGTATCACCCCAGTTACCACCCCCTGAAATTATGCCCACCAGTAGCCGAACACCCTGTATAGTCATCACTATCAGTACTGTCAGTCCTTATTTACTTCGCGCCTTTCACTCATTGCAAATATTTAGAGGGTGCAGGTTATACAGTTTTCAAATTCTGAGCAGATTGATGTAAGTTAGGTAAGTTTTCTCTTTCTTAATAATAGTAATAATAATAAACCAGGTCGGTAAGAGCGTCGATAACGTGTGTGCGGCATCTATTTATTTGGACGTGAAAAAATGTCGAGTGGGACTCGACAAAGGAGCTCCTGAGATAAAAACTGATGTCGAGTCACACTCGACATAGGATTGCAAAAGGTTAAATACCTTCATTTCAATTCGATTAAATTCTTCGCAACTCAGTTTTAAGTATTTCAAGTTGAATTTTATAGAACTAGTTTTTATTACATATTAAATAATTCAATTTTAACTAGATGAAATTCTGCTTTATTCAATTTAAAATATTTTAAATGAGAAAGTTTACAATTATATTTTTTTTTACAATGAGCACTATTTAATTTTTTAACACATTTATGAAATGTAAGATAAAATAGTCTACAGTTGCAATTATTCAGAACGTGAACTTCGTTTTTGGATTTCAAATGACTATTTGCTATCTTTCTAATGAAATATAATATCAATGCTGTTACAGCTTTCATTTAACGTTTCTACTGTCGTTTATTCAACTTTATTAAAGTGGTCGATCATTAATGATTTTCATGATAGTCAGCGTGTCGGCAGAAAAAGTTCTTGCGTATATTTTAATTACAATATGTAACATGTGGGTTTGCAACAATCCTTTGAAGTGAAATATCGCGTTTACCAGCCAACGGCCATAGTAGTCGGAATACACCGATTCTTGTGTAGCAATTATAGCTTAAAATCCCATGGTATCATTTATCTTTGAAGGGAAGTATAGGTTTTCGTGCCCTGAAAATATGAGCTATACGCATCTCTGAAATTCGAAACGATTTTGAAAAGGCGTTTGTGTATAAATATTGTTAAACATAGTTAATTTTAGTGTTGTTGTGTTTATTCGTTTTAAATTTTGTTTGAATCCATTAAATATTTTGTGTGTTAAATAAACCTTTGATTTTATTGCCACAATGCTAGTATTTATTTTAAAAAATTATTCAAAATTTTCTTTTGTGTGATATATTTCGAAGCAAGATGTAGCGCATAGCCCAACATCGCAAGTATTTCACATATAACGACTCTCTTTTCTTTTCCTTTTTCCTTTGCTATCCCTTTTAGCACAACACACAGCGCAATATCTTGTGGGAGCTTCTTTTTTTGGTGTTGATGGAACAAAACTGGGAAAATGACGTTCCGTTTGTCGTAGAGTTCGAGAAGATTTTGGTCTACCCTTTTTTTTATATTCGTATCACTATGATAGTTTTGTATAAGTCTTTCTACTAATTTGCTACTGAATTCTAAATTTGTTTTTTCACCTCCATTTTTTTGTTACAAAACATATGCGTTCCAAATGCTGATGTCTAACAAATGGAATTTTTTTATAATATTTTTTCCCCTTTCTTCTGGTAATGGGATAGTCATGTAAATGCTGATCTAGGCGATCAACACCTCCCATCGTTTCGTTATAATCACCACTTTCGGTTTAGATACAACATTACCGTCTTTATCCGTTTTGTTTGTAGTTGCCTTTTCGGCGTTATGTACTGTAGATAGCAAACAAATGTCTCTTTTATCTTGCCACTTCATTATCATCACTTTTCCACGTCGAGCAGCTACTATTTCACCCATTTTCAATTTTTTGTTTTCAATAAATTTTGGTACATCTTTCCTATTCTCCCTTAGTCATATGTTATGACTTACTAAAAAATTTGCTAGTTGTGGTGATGTGTAATAATTGCCAGTGGTGAGACAGTAGCCTTGGTCTAAAAGTGGATCTAGCAACGACACAACAATTTGGGAAGTAACCGGCAGATCTTTATATTTGTCAGTTATTACTGTGCCTTTTCCTGTGTATATAATAAATGAAAAGAGATAACCACTTTGAGAGTCGCACAACAAAAATAATTTTATTCCAAATCTCGATCTTTTTAGTGGAATATACTAGACCCAACCCTTTTTTTTTTTAGGACCGAAACCATCGCCGAGTGTGGAGCATTCGCCTCTCGGCATCTCTTCCACACCCGGCGTTGGATGGCCGGCGGGGACACAGGTTAGGTTAAGTTAGGCTCCTCTACTTCTCTCAACCCAGTTTGGGACGGGCTACGGCAGTTGCCCCCAAGAAGGAAGGGTATGTACTACCTGTGGGGATGCAGGTGGCTCCACCTGCCAGACGGAGTTATGTCAGTTAGGACTACCCAGGTACTAACTAAATCCTAATCCGAATCTCACATAGATTCACACGTAAATCCCTAGATACACCCTACACACTCGCACGCTTATCTGTACATCACCCACACCAAATTCTCACGCACGTAAGCTCACACACCCTTACATAAACACACACACACACACACATCTTCTCATGCGGTCTCGTTAATGCCACATGCGCTTTACAACCTAATCGATGTTTAGAAAGCATTAGACTTTCATCAATCGTTATATCTCGTTCTAATATATATAAACTAGAACATTTATTATGTATTATTTCATAAATAGGCCACATTTTATAAAGTTTTGGGTTGGGATGAGTATTTCGAACAAATGTTTCATTATTAGAAAAATGTAAATTTGTTTTTATACTTTGATATCTTCGTAGGTTCATCAATTTTGGAAAAACAGGAGTACACAATACATTCTTTCTTCTGGTTTGTTTATAAGGGCCTGAAGTATATTTATAGCTAGAAATATCATCATTTCATTTTTATCAACGTGTTTCCATTGACTGTCAAATCTGCTCGGTTGTTGTTCCGCATATCTATTTGTTTCTAAAACTAATATATCCAACACCGAATCATCAAAAAATAATTTGAAATATTCTAGTATATCAAAATTGTCCACCAAAAGAAAAGTTAAACCAGGAGCGGCAACAAATGGAAACCTTTGAGGAGATGGATTTGGTTGGACATTGCTTATCTCCTTCCAATCAACGGCTATATCTTCTTCTGAACTATCTTCAGAATCACTACTATAATTATCACTTTCATCTGAGCTGCGTTTCGACAAATTTGCGTATTCATATTCAGATTCTGAATCGCTCATTTTTCAATATATATTTTACTAAAATATAATATAAAATAAAATATAATAATAATAATTTGAAAACGAGAAAACATACGAATTGTATAAATATTCAATATACCCAATTTTATTTTCTGTAATCACAAAATAACTGACTGCCTATAAAGATACACTTATCTTTGCAAGTTTACAATACTTAGGTAAATATTGAACTAAACCATAAAACAAGAGAAACAAGTGTTTGATATTTCACGACTAAATCGTAAAATATAAGAAACAATGGCCTTTATATAAATTCACAAAAATACTATGACGGATTGCAGTCAGTCGAAATTTACGAAAATACTACGACGAATCGCAGTCAGTCGTCACGAGTGCAGAAATGTAAGAATGTAGTCTTGTGTATCAACCTGTGTATAAAACAAAAGAAAGCACCTACGGCGCGCAAAGATAAGTGTATCTTTATAGACAGTCAGTTATTTTGTGATTACAGAAAATAAAATTTGGTATATTGCATATTTATACAATTGATAGGATTTCTAATTTTCAGAATATTATTATTATGTTTTATTTTACATTATATTTTAGTAAAATATATATTGAAAATGGAGCTTTTTCTGACTTTTTTACTAATCTCATCAGAATTATTAAAGCGAGAAATTTTTTCATCTCCTCAGCGTCTGTATCCTTCCACTTCTTGTCTTTACTTTCTTCGATATCAATTTGTTGCCGTTCGTGATATAGATTCGTTTCAGTTACGAATAATTTCATTAAATCTTCACCAAAGAAAAGGTCTACAACTGATTGTATGCTCCATTCATCAAGCGATATTTGCACTCCTGCTTGTTCCTTACAGTTTTGCATATTATCGTCTGTTCGGGTCCATTCCACTTCCTCTTCGTCAGAAGTACTATTATCCTCCTCATCGAAATCTATTACTGGCTTCATCAAATTTTTCAGTTTGCTAACCAGAATTTCGCTTCCACTGTCTGAATCTTCGCTTTCATTTGATTCTGGCGCACTAACATTTGACAGGTTATCGGCGTATATCTCGTCGTCACTTTTACTCATGAGGATTGGATATTTATATGAATATAAATAGATAGATAAATAGATGAATACATAAACAGATAGATATATTATAGTAGATATAGTAACCACCGATCCTCACAATCAGTAGACAAACAATAGACAAACAATAGACAAACAATAGACAAACAATAGACAAACAATAGACAAACAATAGACAAACAATGGACAAACAATGGACAAACAATGGATGAACAATAAGCAGCTAACGCTTTGCAAATATTTGAATACATGAACCCAGCCGGTAACTGGCGATTGCGCGAAGTCACGTGTATGTAAGTTCGGCCAATAACCGCTGGCATATAACTCACGTGTACGCGATTTCGGCCGTCAAAGTGTTAGTATTTATAAGACGAATCATAAGATATGCAAAAATTTATAATTAATTCGATGATTTGTAATTATTTATGTGACGTATCCGATCACTAGTAAATATTGTTGCTTTTACTTTCTAGGCAGAAGTATTGTTCGCACTGTTATACACTCTGTATAACTTTAGTCACTCTTAACCTAATCAAATGTTTTTCTCATCCGTCACCAACTTCCAACATTACTCACAGTTCACCTTTCAACTCTCCTTTCTTTCCGCCGTCATAGTCATAGTTTTGTAGTACACTTCCCGAAACGCTCCTTTCTTTTCCACCTCCACAGCCACCATTCAAAGTAAGTTCCCAAATTCATAAATAGCCCTACTTTTCCGTCCTGCAGGCAGTCCTAGATTTTCCGACCACGTTAACTGTTATAATCGTTTTCATCCTTTTGCCATAGTTTTGTAATAAAGTTATACTTTTCTACGAACGTCGATCTTTAAGTGCATTTATTTAAGTGATACCCTATCCAGTGAATATAGTTTCGAGAAACTGTTCCCAAACCGGGCATCACAGCACGATGTATACGTTTCAATGACATATTGTAACCGTTCTGCCTACGTGTGACGGGTGCAATTATGTGAAGGAATAATAATAATAATAATAATAATAACACGAAAAATAACTTTTCTATTCATCAGAAAAGATTCTAAGTTTAATATCCAATAAATGTTTAACACATGTCTACTTTAAATTCACAAAACATGCAGAAATAATTTGAATCAGACTCACCTATTGTTTAAAAACAATTCTACTTCGATGAAAATGTGTTCTCGTGACTGGGTCATTTCACCTATCTCGTTCTTCCGTAAATAAAGATTCACACCGCATAACAGCTTGTCGCGGGCAGGTTAGTGAACTTCCTTTCTTTCACGTTTGACTGTAACATTTTACTATCATTTTTCACTAATTACCTAATGTGATAACCACAGAAGAACACAAATGAAAACGCGTGAACAACTATTCATAAATAGCTTCAACGATTTCTTATTATCTCTACGACGTTGAACACCGGACTCTTTGTCCTGAACTGTCGATCGTAACGCGGTTAACATCCTTTACGGAAAAGAACACGTGCAAGGTTCTACGCAGCAACACAACATTCCCTTGAAAAACGATGTTTGACACTGGAAAGAGAGAGAAAGTCGAATTGAGGAGGTCACGTCGATCGTGTTGCGATCGCCAGTTTAGGATAAAACGTTCGAAACATAACGTTAAAGCAAAAAAAAAAATAATCAAAGTTATTTTTGGATAATCGTTTACGTGTTTTCGCTTGTTTATCCATCGGCATTACATTAGGAAGTTATTTAAAAGTGACAACAAAATATTGCAGCGAAAAGTGGTAATGAAAAATGTCAACGAAGCAAAGCTCGGCTGAATGACTCAGTCACGAGAACACATTTTCAACGAAGCAGAATTATTTTTAAACAATATGTACGTCTGATTTAAATTATTATATTTCCACATGTTTTGTGAATTTAAAGTAGACAGGTGCTAATACATTTGTTAGATATTAAATTTAGAATCTTATATGATGAATAGAAAAGTTATATTTTCTTCAAAATGTGCGAATTTGTTGTTTTGCATATTTGTATCGAGAAGCAAGAACAATTTTCTATATTTTATTCCTTATTCTTTTCGAATAACGGATAATAATATCGAGCAAATTCGATTCACTCGGTTTAAGTTAATAACAAATAATTTGTTTATCCCCTATCTGTAAATAATGCATAACCCGTTCTTATTCTTGATTGTTTTATTCGTTATTTGTTTTAATTTTGTCGTTGCGGTTTTTTGATTGGTCAGTGTTTGTCGTTAATATAATAATTTAAAAACTAAGTTTGAGTCAACATTTCGGTAGAGGAAAAAGTTGTTCAGAATTACCATAGCAACCACACCTTGAAATTATGCCCATTAGTAACCGAACAGCCAAATTTGTAGTTGATCTTGCAATTGGTAATAATATTGGGGATTTTTATTCATCTCATCACCAAGATAAATTCGCCTGATTGCTGGAAGTTGCTCTAATCCTTCACCGATGCTGAACATTTAACTTCTACGATGGTATCACCATTAATTACACCTTTGAATGTTGCACCTACGTATGGCAACACAACATCAATAAATAGTCTGCAGTATTTGATGTTTACTCCTATTTCTATTTCTAGTTGTTTCCGAGCGTTTATTTAGTTCAGTTTTCTGTATTCCAATGAACGGATATTTGGCAACTATCGGTGCATTATACTTTTCAAGGTATTTGCCTGGTGTATCTTTTCTTAGTCAATATTCTTTACCGAAGTTTGCTGTTAACACTAGAACTACCGACATTAAATGCATGTTTACCTTTGGAAGAGAAATAAAATGGAAATATAAAGAAATAAGTACTGAAGTATCAAGTAACATATACAACCATTGTTTACCCCTACAAAATATGGCAGACATTTCCATAAAATCAAGACAATAAAATTTTGTGATATAAAATGGGAAATCTGAAACCAGTCATTTTGACTGGTTGGTGATTCTAGTGTTAACCGTTTTTTTTTTCTGTATAACATCCCTTTTCCGTTGTTAGCTTGTTCGCGAGTCTCCTTTTCAATCTTACATCGCATATGTTGCTATTCTGAAGCGTTGCCATGTCTCTCTAATTCCGAAGAGTATTATCGATAAGAGTTTATGTACATTGGGGCCGTAATCCTTATTGCATTATTGTTTTATAGATCGAAGAATGTTTTGGCTTTTTCTTATATTTTAATACTATTTTAGACACATTCTTATCTTATCCTTTCATCTTTTTTAACATTGTTTATTTGCCTCAACGTATCTTTGCAATTAAATTAGATGACGAACACGGACCCACCCTTAGCTCTCTCATTTGCGCAGCAAGCGACACAAAGCATTCAACAGTTATTAGTGAATATCTCCGCTAGGGGTCGTTTCCACATAATGAAACTTACGTCACACGTTTTACAGGATATCAGTAATACATATTACAAGTTTCATCGAAATCGGCTGTTGGTCGTGTTCCGAAGATGAACCAACATTTTTACCAACCTTGTTGCCATTTAGTATTTCCTATTTTGCTTTTCAACTATTACCCTAAATTCTTTTTTTACATTTGAGCAAGGAGCTAGTAATGCCATTTAATTATGATGCCAAATCATAATTTAATTTTTTCATTTAAAATATTTTCAACGAGCTTGCCGATTTTGCTGATTGAGCATATTAGTCTGTATTTTATTAACATACCATTTTCTACAGATTTAGGGATTAAACCAACCCTGCTTTCTTTCTTGTAGCAGGAAATTAAAAAATTTGAAGTATAGATGTAAATTATTCTGTTAGAAATTCTGGATTGCTCTTGGCTAACACCGCCAATAAGTTGTCTGATATATTCCGTCCTTGCCGAGGACGTTTTTTTTTACTTTTCTGTTTGGCCCGACTATGCCATCGACTGATATCTGTAAAATACCCCTTCATTTTCTTTTAAAGGCTTCGACCAACATATGTTTTTTTTTTATTCGTAACCCTCTCCCTTTATCTCAAATCCTTACATCACACGTCTCTTTCTATATCTTTTCTTAAATCACCCCAATATTTATATTTTTTCTTTTTAATTAAATATCTCAAGTTCTTCTTAAGTAGTCTGTAGTCATTAACCATGTTTAAGTATTCCTCTGCGTAGATACCAAATGTTTTATTTTAACCGTCTGAATTAATCTCCTATTTTTGTTGCTGGTGTTTCAAATTTTCTCAGTTTCAATGTCCTACCGGTAGCTATTCTTTTTGCCCTTGAAATTGCCTTTAAAACCTAAATTCTTATCAGCCATCCACTATAATATGACTCTACTGTTTTCGAATGGTTTATTTCTCAACTCCACTGCTCAGTTTGTAATATCTGTAAGAACCTCAGGTACTAATCCTTCATTGTTTTCTAAATTTTTTAAGTTACAACGCCGCCACCGGAGGAACGACTCCGATGACGTCGTCGGTAGACTTCGATGCTGAAGGTCACGTAACGATAGTCGCTCAGAGTTTCTTCAAACAGAACCACCTAGTCGATGATACTATATTAATGACAGCTGTTGAGCCAAGAGTGAGATCTACAATGTGATCGCCGAACGTACTGACGTAAGTAGCTATTCTTTTACTGTTAAAGCAAGTAAAATTTTCTTTCAGGATCCACTTTGCAATAATATCCTATTTCATATCGGATCTATTACACCCCATAGTTTGCCCAATTGAAGTCAAGCAGGCCGTAATTCGGGACATATTTTCCTGTAATAACTTATTGGAATAAAGTTCTCGCTACATGTAAGCGAAACGCCTGAAATTACAAATGTTTCGTATTACGTCATATGTGATCACATTTCAATCAGCAAAATCTCACGAATATGACGGAGAAAGTTGTGTGCAAAATAGATTAAAAATAGAATACAGTGAATATTCGATATCTGCAAACATCACCTACACGATGTGTGCAAAATATTTATCGCCACCACTGGGGGGGGGGGGATCTATACGATATGTGCAACAGTTCAGACCCGAGAGATTTGCCGATAACGAATATTAACTGTCCATGAATTTGTTCAAGCGATGTTTCCTTGGATTGAATAACACTTTTTGATAAATTTTAGCTATTCAAAGAAACAAATTCTAGATGATAGTAATAATAATAGTCTATCAAAGAACTGACAGTACTATGGAATGAAAAATAAAAAGAAGTTTAATGTACCTAAAAGAGGCAATGTACGCGCGTGATTTATAATTACATAGATTGTTTCGGCGGACATGCAACACCTCCCTCTCCCACCTGCAAGCATGCGACAAAAACAAAAGATATTCGCATGACGACACATGTAAATAAATTAATAAAATCAATTAACATTGTGCAAAATGTCGTCGCGAACAAACACGGAATTCTACGCAATGTTTTTCACCGTCGCGCAGTCCAACGGGAATGCGGAAGAAGCTGCCCAGCGGTATGCGGAGTAGCATCCCGGTTAAAGTTTACCGTCGGCTAATTGTTTTAGATGATTATCGCATGGTTACATTCGAGTGGCTCATTTGAACCTGCACGAGAAGGTTGAAATGAGCACAGGTCGCTCGTGTCAGATCTCCACGGTACAGGCGGATGAAGTGCTCGAACAATTTGACCGGGATGGGACTCTTAGCGTACGAGACTCCAGTTACCGATTGGGGTAAGTTATAATTTGATTATTCTAAGTATTTATACAAAAGACGTCAAAATGTTATTTACTTATTATTTTTTATGAACTAATTATCGCTATAATTTATCAATTAATAATATATTTTTTTGTTTTGTTTTAGGATCAGTAAGTCGTCGGTTCATCGTATTCTACAGGAAAATATGCTGCACCCGTACAAATACATATGTACAAGTGCAGCATTTAAACTCAGAAGATTACATTCAACGGGTTGAATATGCTGGTTGGCTTTTTGGAAAGATTGAGCAGAATCCATCTTTCTGCAAATACGTTTTGTGGACAGATGAAGCCCTTTTCAGCAGAGAAGGATGCTTTAATGCCCACAATTCGCATTTGTGGGATGATGAGAATCCGCATGCAATCCATCTACGGGCAATGCAAGAGCGCTGATCCGTGAATCTTTGGGCCGGTATTTGTGGGGACTTTATTGTTGAGGCGTACATTCTGCCCGACAGATTGGACGGTCCAGCATATAAAATGTTCTTGGAGCATGTTCTGCCGATTCTTTTAGAAGAAATTCCATTAGAGATCTGGCAGAACATGTTTTTCCAACATGATGGTGCTCCTGCCCATTATGCCACAATTGTTAGGGCTTTCTTAGATCAAGCCTTTCAGAACAGGTGGATCGGGCGCTGCAGCTTTGTTGCGTGGCCCCCGAGGTCACCAGATTTAAACCCGTTGGATTTTTTCTTCTACTTGGATTCTTGAAGGTAAGATACAGAATTTCCATAAGAAAATATTTATTTCAAAGTATTTTACGTAACATTAAATTTGATATTCATTTTTCAGAATCAGATGTATCGACGTCAGGTTACCTGTCGGGAAGACCTGATGACGCACATACAACAGGCAGTGGCCTCGATCACGCCCGTTATGCTGCGCAACGTGCAAAACAACGTGGAGAACCGAATGGCGGCTACATTGAGCCATTCTTATAATCGGCCGGCATTTGAGGGGATTTTATTGTTGGGCCGTACATTCTGCCCGACAGATTGGACGGACCAGCATACAAAATATTCTTGTACATACGTGCATGCGTATCGGCAGACAGCAGTTATGTTAAGTCGTATCTTTAAGAGAACAATCGACCCCTTTTATCCATAACACAATTTAATGTTCATTTATTTAATTTTGTAATATTCGATTAATTCTGCGAAATGCTGTATCATGAAAAAAGGATCTTGCGCTGAGCAGCAATGCTTTTTCTATTACTGAAGAGTAAAATTTGCTCGTATGACAATAATTTGAAAGACCCGTAACTCAGGTATACATAAAAGAAAATTGTGTATCTATTGAAGGAAATGTGATAATTTAAAAACCGATCCCTTTTGAAACCACCCTAAAAAGTACAGTTTTAACGCGTTTATCGTCACACCATCTATATTCGGATAAAGCATAAATTTATTTCAGTTAATCAACAATCTCGTATAGAACAAATTTAATTATTCAATGATAAACACTAAGATATGTCTAGTAAAAATAATTAAATATAAGTAATTAAACATTGAGGGCTTCATCAGTGCTATCAGCTAGCATATATCGAACGTTGAAAATCCGTCTGCGATTAGTGCATGAATAGCACAAGAACGCTGGTCAATCAATTTATATGTCACTTTTTGCTGGAATTTTGTTGTTTGGCCGTACATTCTATTTGATAGACTGGATAGTCTAACATTTTTAGAACAAGTTCTTTGAAATCTCTTGGAAGGTTTTCCATTAGAAGTTGGGAGGAACACGTTCTTCCAACATGATGGTGCCACTCGTCTATTATGTGGCAAATGTTTGAGCTTACTTGGATTAAGCCTTCTAGAACTGAAGTGGATTGGCCGAGGTGGTTCTACTGCGTGACCTCCAAAGTATCTGGATATGAATCCGCTGGATTTTTTCTTTTCGCGATACCTGAAGATAAGACCAGTATTTATGTGTACACATTTTAGAAATATTTATTTATACCCACAGTAACATTTGACATTTTATTGTAATTATTTCGGATCAAAGTGTACTGTCAACCAGTGACGTTGTGGGAAAAGGTGGTGTTATGGGCTGTTACTACCATGCTTACGAAAAGCTGCGCGGGGCAAAAACATGCGCTGCAAAACGTGTGAGAGCGTGTATGGTAGTAAAAGGGAGACAAGTCGGTCCGTTCTTATGAAAGTTGCATATACATAAACGGCCTTATTGTGGCCTACGTATTACACTATTCAGTATCTATTTAAATTTGAAACCGTGACTATGTAATTATTCTTGATTTTGATGGTCTGAATATGAATCTTGAACTGTCAGGCATATAATAAATATACTTTCTTGATAAATAATATTTCTTTATTCCTATTAAATATCTTGGACAATTATATTTTTTCGTGAAGGAGTTACAGCGTCCTAGTATCTACTATACCGCTATATTTTTAAATCTGCTTACATATCTGTTGAATCTATTTACATTTTATAATTCTCCAGGATTACCAATCAAGTCCTGATGCCTTATAATTTTTAATAGATTTTTCTGCTACTTTAGTTGCTTATATGTAAGGATATATGTATAAATTATTGTTCCTTATTTTTATGTTCTTTCGTTCTCTTTTCTTTTTCAGGCGTTTCCTCGGCTGGCGTTTCGGCAGAAGAGTTCTGTTAAAATTCTTTTACATTCTATGTCTCAGGTAGGCCAATTAATATTACCTACATTCCTCATAATCGTATTATGTAATCTATCTCATATGTTTCAATTTTGGTTAGTGATAAATTTTCTTCAGCAATTGTGTTTGGTATCTTTTTTGTGTTCTTTATTTCCTTTTTCATCCGTGGATACCATACTTAAATTCTTGGTCATGTTGTTATCTTTTAATCCCTTTTTATTAAATTTATTGTTCTTTCGTCTGCGTTTATTACATATTTACCATATAGCTTTAGTAGACCGTGTTCCACCAATTAACTTTTTTCATCATTCCTTTCTCATAATCCTTTTTTACATCTTCCTTATAACACATAGTTGATCTACCTTTTCTGTTTCCAGATCGAGTTCGTCTAGATTTGGTTCTAAAATTTTGTCTATAACTTCACATAGTTCGGATTCGAAGGGTAAGTACCTAGTTACCGTATTTTTTCATATTACTAACCTCTGTGGTTTTTTTTTTCGATCGATACTTCATAGATACAGTAAATATTCGATATCTGCAAATCTCTCAGATCTGAACTGTTGCACATATCGTATAGGTCCTTCATTTATTGATGTTTTGCCGAACGTAGTACATGATAGCGAGTGAAGGATACCGAATGTAAAGAAACAATAACATATCGGTGGGACAATCCTATTGTAAGAATAAAATTTTTTTATTTTCGATTTTTTTTTTTATGAAACTTTTACTATTAGATTTTTACATTTTTCTGATAATTTCAAACGTTACGCTTACATGAAGGACTTTACTCGAATAAGTTATTGCAAGTAAATATGAGCCGAGTTATGTCGTATTTAGTCTTATTTTAATCACGAAAATGTCACAAATATGTTGGTGAAAATTTCATTTAGAAAAAAGTTTTACATTTTGATTAATATTGTCTCACGGATATGCAAAAACCAGGTTCACACTATACTTCTCGGCGATCATCCGGTGAGTTTCACGCTCTGTAGAGGGGTCTTCCCCTCAGTGGTGGGGATACCTTTTTGTACATATCCCATAGGTCATTCGTGCAGATATCGAATGTTTATTGTATTACTGTGTTATAACTCTTGAACTTGGATTTTTCTGTTTAGTTCAAATAACAATGAGTGTAAGGTGCCTTTTTGTGGTGCATTATCGAATGAGGTACCATGAATAGTTTCATTTGGTTATACCCTTTCGATAATAATAGAGTTGGATGAGCAAAAATTTTACTTCTAAAATAGTCAATTGTAACGAAAAAGTGTGACGTGGTGAACAATTCAACTTTCAATCTATTCAACTATTCAATCTAACATCAGAACAATTTCACATGATTTTGCTATTCATATTTGATATTATTTAATTAGTAGATCTTGTCATTTATATTGCCCTCTTCTAGCAGTGGAATAAATATTTGCTTATACAGGGTGTTCGGCTACTGGTGGGCATAATTTCAGGGGGTGGTAACTGGGGTGATACTGAACAACTTTTTCCTTTACCAAAATGTTGACTGAAGCTTAGTTTTTGAATTATTAATGAAAAACACTGACCAATCAGAGCGCGAGAATAGCGCGCGCCCAGACGCGAGAGCGACAGCTTCGACTATGACGGTTGATCGTGATCGTGAACAAGCGTATCGATACCGCGTCGGTATAACAGGAAACTAGGTGAAAGTTAAATCGAATAACGAATTAAGAAGTTAAGAATAATATTAAGTTCTTCATTATTCTTAAATAGGCGATGAATCAATTAGTTATTGTTTAACCAGACCAAGTATATTGTATTTATTTTATTCCTTCGAAAAGGAATAAAGAATTGAAAATTAATTTTGTCAACTATTCTAATAAAGCAAACGAATAAATTCACGTTTCAAAACGAATCAGTACCTTGTCTATGAAATGAGATAGAACTGGAATGGAATATGTAATACAGTAACTCACTGAAGTCAAATAAATCAATTCCTGCATACGTTTAATTTTAAGAATTCACAAACAACTTAAATAAAACTTACCCATTGATCCATGAAAAAAACTAGCTTCGATGAAAAATATTTGTGTCACCCGGTACATCTACCGATCAGAGCATCAACAGCTGATGTCCTGGCAGGGTCAATGAACTCTCAATTTATTTCACTGTCTCTTTCTAATAATTGCACAACATAAGCACGACCGGCAAACAGACCGAATGAAAACGCGTGAACGATTATTCATAGATATGTATGTTTAACGATACTTTATATTCTCATTATAAGATATCCGAATTGAGGAATTGATATTATGTTATATTTTATTAGGAGACATTGTTGAACGGGCCACGAATCTCGGTTTCGTTCTCGATCGCGAGGCGTACGTCGCAAACGGTTGCTATGCAACGGTGATCTGTTGATCGACTACGACGTCGATCGAGACAGTCATCGTTTATTGTCGAAAGAAACCAGCCGAAATAAAATGTATCGTAGTTTTTAATCGAAAATTCCGCTTTCTTGCTTTCAAGACAATGTAGTTAAAATTACTTATGAATATCTGTTCACGTGTTTTCATTCGGCCTATTTACGTGTCGGGCTCGCAGTGACCAATTAGTGAAAAGTGACAGGGAAAAGTGATAATGAAAGCTAATAATGAAAGATGACAGTGATAGGTGACAGTGAAGTAAATTGAGAGTTTCTGTGTGGTGATTTATTTTTTCTAACCGATAAGGATCGGTGGATCGACCCGGTGATAGAGATGCATTTTCATCGTGACTATTTGCGGTTCAATGGGTAAGTTACATTTAAATTCGTTAATTATTCGATTTAAATTTTTATTTGTTGAATGGAAAAGTTATTTAATTTTTCAAAAACGGGAATTTGTCGTTTTTCATCATCATAATATCTAACGAGAATAATTTTCCATATTTTGTCTGCTATTTCTTTGCAATAACGAATAAACGTATCGAATAAATTCGATTTATTCTGATAGGACTAATTTCTTTTTGATAATTGAACAATAATCCATTTTTTTTATTCGTTATTTGATGTAACTTTCATCTAACAGTTTCCTATTATACCGACGCGGTATCGATACGCTTGTTCACAATCACGATCGGCCGTCATACTCGAATCTGTCGCTCTCGCGTCTGGGCGCGCGCTATTCTCGCGCTCTGATTGGTCAGTGTTTTTCATTAATAATTCAAAAACTAAGCTTCAGTCAACATTTTGGTAAAGGAAAAAGTTGTTCAGTATCACCCCAGTTACCACCCCCTGAAATTATGCCCACCAGTAGCCGAACACCCTGTATATTGAAATAATTTTTGCACCTAACAATTGTTCATATTCATCTGTTATTTTTGCGCATTTTTATTAGTTTATGTCCTGTTCTTTCGTTCAAAATTATTATTTTAGATTAGTGCAAATTTATGTGCATATATTTATGTATACGTGCAATCGCTTTGCCAAAAGGACAGAAGCAAAGAAAAAAGGTTACACCATTTATTGTATTTTAGGATAACGTGAGGTAAGGTACATAAATTTCACACTGATTAATAGCAACAATGTATATATATTTTAATAAAAAAAACAACAAAAAAGATAACATATAAGCGCGATGTATCCTTTACGAGAGTCGGTTGCATTATGCTTCGTGGAAAAACACGCGTAGCATCGAAAACGGTCCTAACAGACAAAACAAAAGCCTACGCCCCAACACGTTAGGACACGCCTGGGTCGTCAAGGACTTTTTTCGATTGAATTTACGGCTTAACCGCTACAATATTACAAGAGTTATCATATCTTGTGACTAATAAGAGATTAGAAAATTTTAAAGTGCCACAATATGACAGTTTGAAAATTACGAATTTCTCAATTTGAGAAAGTGAAAATTTGGGTGTTTAAGTTGCTACACACTTGATAATTGGAGAATTAAAACATTTGAGTATTTATGTTTGAGAATATAATGATGACAGAATATTGAATATTCTGAAATCATTCCAACATTGAAGATTTTGAACAATCTTAAACCTAGGTACTTCCAAACTTTTTAACTTGTAGATTCGAAATTTTTTTATAGTAAATTGTAAAACTAACAGTGCGTTAAGTAAAAATACCTACTAGGACGTTCTTTTACAGGTTATTTGCCACGCTCATTTGTGAGGGAATACCGGTCAAACCATGCGCGCTGCTTACAAGTCTGTTGCATACTGTTTGGCCTAAAAGATAACAACAATATCCATTATTCTTTTTGTAAATAATGTTTAAGTACATTAATGACACGATTCTGAAATTACATAATGTTTATGAAAATAATGGAACTTTTTAGTTTCATATTGATTTTATATTGTCAGTCACCGATGACTGACGCGGCCTGAACGGAAGGGTCAGTATTACTCATCGGTGACTGACGTAGTAGCTAACGTACTAACATATATGTTGTTAAATGAAAATATGTCACAAGATAAAATAGGTGTATAATGGAATAAAAATGTATAAAGATATATATTTTGAATATTTGAGATTAAACGAATAAATATTTTGTTAAATTAAAATTGTATAATAGAAAATATTACTGACTTAAAGTTATAATATTTATAATACGTCTTATTTATCCTATATATAGGAGATGGAAGAACAAATAACGTCATTGAAATTAGTACCATATACTAACAGCCAACGGCCATACTAGTTAGGATACACTGGTTCTCGTCCGATCACCGAAGTTAAGCTAAGTTGGGCGCGGATAGTACTTGGATGGGTGACCGCTTGGGAACTCCGCGTGCTGTTGGCTTTTTTTTTGTTTTCTTTTTTCTTGAATAAAAAGTTCAACAATTGCAATCGTTTAAAGATTCTTTTATTTTATTTAGATTACAATCGTTAAATTTTTTATTGAATAAAACCGAAAACAAAAAAAAAGCCAACAGCACGCGGAGTTCCCAAGCGGTCACCCATCCAAGTACTATCCGCGCCCAACTTAGCTTAACTTCGGTGATCGGACGAGAACCGGTGTATCCTAACTAGTATGGCCGTTGGCTGATATACGTGTTACTATACTAGAATGACTACTGAAAAATGGATATAAAAACTGTTGTTAATATAATTTTATAAAAAATGGATTATGCATATACTCTTTATATGAATGTTACAGTCACTAAACATGATGATGATATTACTAAAATTATTTGTGGCTTATATGAAAAACAAGTTGTTATATATGTTAAGAAAAATAGCTAAATACGATTGACACTCCTCGGTTCTGTGGTAAGTGCCAAGGGGTCAACTTATTCCTCTTACCCGAAGGCATCTGATAGCTGAATGATATTTATTGTGATATTTTACAATAATAATTATAAACTATTAATGGCTGAACCATACATGACCATACACGGCCGCACGCGACGCACAACGACGACAGCACACGATCGGCATCGTTCATTTCTTTTCACTCTCGATCTGTGGCAAATGTGCCGAACTTCATTCATTCTCTTTCAGCATCCTCGCCTTCGCCACTCCGTGGCCAGATCCTTAAGGAACAACGTTCCTATTCATTTAGGCGATGCAATAACAAACTGCCTGTCTTTTCCACAGTCTCAGAAACTGACAAACAAAGCAGTCCTATGACACCCGATAGCCATGTGACTGCAAGTCAATAGCCACCGTCTGACCTCACACGGTCCGTCCCTATCATAAATTGTTCGAGCGCAGAATAGCGACGGCTAATTGCCTTCAACGACTCTCCAAAAATGCGTTGACGCTGACATATATTTCATCACGTAATGACAGTTTAATAAGCAAAAAGTGGTTTTCTTAAAAAGTTATTCGTAATCTTCATCTGTAAGTGGAGTTGAAGTTGCCCTATATTCGATCTTCAATATGTCGCATATCCTGCTGAAATCAACAGAAAATGTTACACTGCAAAATTATAAGCCAAATATTTTAATGCTGGGATTAAATTTTGTTATGACTAAGTGACATTAACTAAATTCTTTAAGTAAATTGTGACTTTTTAGAAGGACGCTTTTCATTATATCATAAAGTACATTATCTGCAAAAAGCGACCATTTCAAAAGCATATAAAAGTGCAGAAATAATATCAATTGTTGAGACCTTCGGTACTCAAACTTTGTGTCTGAATCACGTGATTCAGGAAAGGCCTATAGAATCTTTTGATACGAACAGAATCTTAGTACTTCTTATGTACTTCTTTCTTCAAAATCAAGTTTCTTAAAAACTGTACGTGCTGGAGACAAATGGTTTAGAGATTCGTAATCAGCACAAGAAATACTATAACAATAACTGAACGGAAATCAAAGGGTCGAAAGAAAATTAAAATTTGTCGGACAGTGTTAGTAGTTTATAATTGAGAATTAAACTGTTAAATATTATCCTAGTAATCCTATGATATAACGACGATTTTGGATAAATCGGACTAATTATGTAGAACATAAACAACAAATGTAGCAACTAAAATCTATAAATCATGCTATGTTTAAAAAATATATCATTGGCCACGAGTGGTTACTAACATACTTTTTAAGGATCACCTAGTCGTATTTCTTTCAGACCAGTCGTATAATACAACCAGTCATAATAGCGAAGCGTACGCCTACCTGAAACGGAGGTACACCGCGTCCTTTCCTAGTTCATTCTGACGTCAACTTTCGAGGCTCCATTCTTCTGAAGGGCTCATTTTACAGGCGAAGCTTTGAGGAATATGACTATGTTTTCTTAAAATTTAAACCCTTTACGCCCTTCGTTGAAAAAAAAAACACAAAAGAAGAATTTGTTTAATGTTTTCGATATTATCCAACAAATTGATGAAGTAGAAAACAATATTTTATAATAGCCCAATTTTTTACGAATTAAACAAAAGAAAGTGTAGCTAAATCGGACAAGTAGTTTCTGAGAACAAAATTCGTAAGTGAGAAGCCTGTTTTTGCCAAATTCAGCAAAAATTGCAAATTTTAACGGCTTGTTATTTCTGAACAAATTCGAAACCGGCAAAATGATGACTTTAATCCTCCTGAATTTTACTATAACACATTTGTTATAGTAAATGACCGTAAATGAACTACTGGAGAATGGTAAGTTTGAGGCAAGGAGAGTTCTTGCGGAGAGAACGAAGCTGGAGGGAGCAAGAGATCTAATCGAGAGATTTTTAGGACTATCGTTTCTATCATTTGTTGCATTCCTGCTAAGTTCTCTGAGGCATGGTTTACCTGATTGGCAAATTTTTAAACTTCATCTGTGTGAGAAACATGTTGCACTATCGTAATCTGGAAGGCATTTAATAGTGTGGTGGTGGCCCTCTTTTCTAGTTCCTCAAGAGGATCTTCAATTGGCCTTATCCTCGAAATCATTGTTTTAAACATTGTCAAACCGATTTCAGTATGAGATGGCCTGAATCTCATAACCTGTGCCAATTCAACCGCTGTTTCTTTCAAGTTTTTCCTTTCGACATTCCTTAACTACAGTACTGAGGGTTGGGAGAGCATTCCCTATTAGCACCCGTAGAAGATCATGTGCAATTGTAATGGCAACTTCCCACAGTTCAAACACGACCACCTCAGACCGGATGACATTCTCGAGTTGCACATGAAAGGCGTGAGTCATCTTCCTTTCGTCTGGATTTCCAGTTAAGCCTGGATACCAGTTTTCTACATCTACGGGAAGTTTGAGTCGAAAGGGAGTGACATCTGGATCGGCCTCCTGGGAAATAGGAATTGTTAGCTCAAGCTCTTCATCCACTTTATCATCTAGGTATTCATCGGATACAGAAAGCTTTTCGATCGCGGAGGCTCCTGTCAGGGATTTAATTCCTGTTCCTCGCGCTCTGATTGGTCCGTGCTTTTCCTTAATACAGTAAAAACTGGATAACTGCGACAAAATCGGGACCCAAGCGTTGCAGTTATCCAGTCGAGGTGTCGGTTCTCTGTTTACATTTGACTCGAGCCGAGCGTCGAACGTAGAAAAGGACAGAATGAACGAGAGAGAGAGAGGTCCGAGAAAAGATAACAACCGACAGAAACGTATCGATGTGACAACACTAATGCAATAATTAAACTTTTTTATTTCTTAATTGTTACTAATGAAATTTTTACTAACGAATTTGTGAGATTTTTCCGATTAAAATGAGACCAAACATGATATAGTTTGAATAATATTTACTTGTTGACACGGATTAAATAAGTACCACACATTACAAAAACGTGTTGTGCTTCTTAAAATAACGCTGTTTTCGCTAAACTGCAATAAATTAACGTTACGAGTTCCTATTTTTTGTGTTGCACGTTCAAGATTTACAATGTAACGGTTTTCCTAAAAATATACAACTCCAAACAGTAAAAATACTTGTCGCGTGCGAAAATCCTGTGATCGAACGCAGTCAGTTAGCATTTAGACTTCTCAAATGTACAAATTATGCCATGTTTGGTCTTATTTTATTCAGGAGAATCTCACAATTACATTGGTAAAAGTAACATTTAGCAAAATTGAAAAATAAAAAAGTTTAATTGTTGCATTAGTATTGTCATATCGATACGTTTCTGTCGATTGTCTCGGACCTCTCTCTCTCTCGTTCATTCTGTCCTTTTCTACGTTCGAGGCTCAGCTCGAGTCAAATGTAAACAGAGAATCGACACCTCGACTGGATAACTGCAACGCTTGGGTCCTGATTTTGTCGCAGTTATCCAGTTTTAGTGTACTTTTATTATTATTTTAAGGAGCACAACACGTTTTTGTAATTTATGATAGTTATTTAATCCGTATCAACAAGTAAATATAATTGAAACTATATCATGTTTGGTCTCATTTTAATCAGAAAAATCTCACAAATTCGTTAGTAAAAATTTCATTAGTAACAATTGAGAAACAAAAAAGTTTTATTGTTGCATTAGTATTGTCTCATCGATATGCCGATTCGGATTACATTACATACGCTGCTCGCTTTTCAAGTATCAACATTGAAGGGGGAATCCCCCTAGTGGTGGGGATAGTAACGTTGCAGTTATCCAGTCCATCTTTTCTCGCAGTTATCCAGTTTTTACTGTAATTCAAAAACGAAGCTTCGAACCCAATTTTTGCAGAGGTAAATCTTATTCAGAATGAGGTCCTCTACTACCCCTTTCAGGGAGTAACATTAATTACTAGACACCCTATATATTTCGATGAAAATAAAATCGCAAATGGTGAGATTAAAAAGCGATCGAATTGGCGTGGTATGACCCAAATATGAAGCTTTGTATCTTCGGAATGGTTTTTACACATTGCACAAACATACGTAGTATAGGAATTGTACGAAGGAAGATAATCGGAACATTCAGGGTAATTACAACTTCAAGTCTACACTTTTATATGAAAAATCGCACCGTTGGTAGAAACTAGCATTGATGATTTACAAATGTTTAGGTATAGGCCATTAAGCCTAACCTGTGAAGTCTGTAAGTTGGTGAAATTATTTTATACTCCTGAGATGTGCGTAGCTGAATGCGCTACCCTAGCATAAACGTTGCCAATCATGTTCTGTTACGGTTTGTTAGGGTAATAAATTTGTAATTTACAATGTCTTGTTCTGCCAAAAATCGGAGTGTCTCTGCAGTTGGAAAGTAAGCACCCTCTGTGTTTCAAGGAGTAAGACCGCGTTTACACTAGGCAAGTAAGAGCCGGGCAAGTAGGTAGTCGAATTCTTGGGTTTCTTTCTTTGCCTGTACCAGGCCTGTCGTTGGAAAAGTAAAATGGTATCTTTCCTTTCTTGCCGTCCTTCCACCAGACCCTGCGATAGGCCAGGTACAGGCAAAAAAAGAAACCCAAGTATTCGACTACCTACTTGCCCGGCTCTTACTTGCCTAGTGTAAACGCGGCCTAACGCCTTTTCTGAAGTCCAAATATACAGGGTGTCCCACAATAAGTGTAAGAGCCGAAAAGGGGAGGTAGGTGGGACTATTCTGAACAGCTTTTTCCTTTGTCAAAATATTGGTTGAGGCTCCATTTTCGAGTTATTAGCAAAAAACACTGACCAATGAGTGCGCGCATCAGCGTGAGCGACAGCTTCGAATATGACGGCCGATTGTGATCGTGTACAAGCGTATCGATACCGCGTCGGTATAATAGGAAGCTGTTAGATGACAGTTACATCGAAAAATGAATAAAAAAATCTGGATTATTGTTGAATTATCATTCATTCATGGATAAGAAATAAAGAAATTAGTCCCAACTAACGTAACCAAAGTAAATTAAATTTATTCGATACTTTTATTTGTTACTGCAAAGAAATAAGAGATAAAATATGGTAAATTATTCTCGGTAGATATTGTGATGATGAAAAAGGACAAATTCTCATTTTTTTAAAATTAAATAACTTTTCCATTCAACAAATAAACATTTAAATCAAATAATTAATCAATTTAAATGTAACTTACCCATTGAACCGCAAATAATCACGATGAAAATACATCCCTGTCACCGTGTCGGTCCACCGATCCTTACCGTTAGAAAAAATAAATCACCACACAGAAACTCTCAATTTACTTCACTGTCACCTATCACAGTCATCTTTCATTATTAACTTTCATTATCACTTTTCCCTGTCATTTTTCACTAATTCGTCACTGTGAGCCCGACCCGTAAATAAGCCGAATGAAAACACGTGAACGAATATTCATAAATAATTTTAACTACATTGTCTTTAAAGCGAGAAAGCGGAATTTTCGATTAAAAACTACGATATATTTTATTTCGACTGGTACCTTTCGACAATAAACGATGACTGTCGATCGACGCCGCAGTCGTTCAACAGGTCACCGTTGCATGACAACCGTTTGCGACGTACGCCTCGCGATCGAGAACGAAACGGAGATCCATGGCCCGTTCAGCAATGTCTTCTAATAAAGTATAATATATAATAATATCGATTTCTCAATTCGGATGCCTTATAACGAGAATACAGAGTATCGTTAAACATACATGTCTATGAATAGCATTATAGAAATAACCCGAAATAAAATATATCGTAGTTTTTAATCGAAAATTCCGCTTTCTCGCTTTAAAGACAATGTAGTTAAAATTATTTATGAATATTCGTTCACGCGTTTTCATTCGGTCCGTTTACCGGTCGTGCATATGTTGTGCGATTATTAGAAAGAGACATTGAAATAAGTTGAGGGTTCATTGACCCTGCCAGGACATCAGCTGTTAGTGCTGTGATTGGTGAATCTACAAGGTGCCATAAATATTTCTCATCGATGTTAGTTTTTACATGGAACAATGGGTATGTTTTATTTAAGTTGTTTGTGTATTTTTTAAATTAAACATAAGCAGGAATTGATTTATTCCATTTCAGTGAGTTAAAAATGTTAATTAATAGTAATTTCATTCTCAACAAACCTGGCCAATTACTCTGACAATATTAATTTTTTTAGTAGATATAACTTACAGTGCTTAATTATTAGATTATGGGATTCAATTTAATAAAACACGATATATTTTTCAACGAAAGTATTTATTTCATTTTATAATTTGAGAAGGATGAACATGAAGGAACTACATGAAAATTGAGCTAATAAAAAAGCTTTCATTTAGTGAATGATTAAAACTGTTCTTTATGACATTATTTATTAACTGAAATAAATTTATGTGGCTTCAAAAAACTAAACTTTTTAAGTTATTAAATTTCCTTAGTTTTTTTTTTTTTTTAAGGTGGGGGAAATACATTTACGTACACCTCTGCCCGCAGAGGTAGTGTGGGACTCATGCGAGAAGCGCATACTACCCACTAAAACCCCCACCGGAGGGTTTTCTCCCTCCATTTGAACAGATATTTAAATTCTTAGATGGCCCGGAAAAGGGCCGATTATAGGAATGGCTCTATATAGCCGCCATTCGTCTCGATAGTCGTGCGAACACGCTTCTCCAGGTTGTTCTTTACGTTGCGCAGCATAACGGACGTGATCGAGGCCACTGCCTGTTGTATGCGCGTCATCAGGTCTTCCCGACAGGTAACCTGACGTCGATACACCTGATTCTGAAAAATGAATATCAAATTTAATGTTACTTAAAATACTTTGAAATAAATATTTTCTTAAGAAAATTCTGTATCTTACCTTCAAAAATCCCCAGAAGAAAAAATCCAACGGGTTTAAATCTAGTGACCTCGGGGGCCACGCAACACTGCCAAGGCGCCCGATCCACCTGTTTCGAAAGGTTCGATCTAAGACAGCCCGAACATTTGTGGCATAATGGGCTAGAGCACCATCATGTTGGAAAAACATGTTCTGTCGAATTTCTAATGGAATTTCTTCCAAAAGAGTCGGCAGAACAGTCTCCAAGAACACCTTATATGCTGGACCGTCCAATCTGTCCGGCAGGTTGTACGGTCCAACAATAAAATCCTCACAAATGCCGGCCCAAAGATTCATGGACTAGCTCTCTTGTATTGCCCGTTGATGGATCGCATGCGGATTCTCATCGTCCCACAAATGCGAATTGTGGGCATTAAAGCATCCTTCTCTGCTGAAAAGGGCTTCATCTGTCCACAAAACGTATTTGCAGAACGATGGATTCTGCTCGATCTCTCTCGAGAGCCACCCAGCATGTTCCAACCGTCGAACGTAATCTTCTGGGTTTAAATGCTGCACCTGTACATATTTGTACGGATGCAGCAAATTTTCTTGAAGAATCCGATGGACCGACGAGTTACTGATCCTAAAATAAAACAGAAAAATACATTATTAAAAGATAAATAATAGCAATAATTAATTAATAAAAAATAATAAGTAAGTAACATTTTCTTTTGTATAAATGTCTCTAATAATCTAATTATAACTTACTCCAATCGGTGACTGACGTCTCGTACGCTGAGAATCCCATTCCGGTAAAATTCTTCGAGCATTTCATCCGCCCGTGCCGTGGAGATCTGACACAAGCGACCTGCACCTTCTCGCGCAGGTTGAAATGTGCCACTCGAATATAACCGTGCGGTTAATCGTCTAAAACAATTAGCCGACGGTATATTTTGACTGGGATGCTCCTCCGCATACCGCCGTGCAGCTGTCTCAGCTGGCTCCTTTTGTAGCCATCATAGAAAGTACAGTTTTATCATGCTTATCGCCATACCACCTATGTTCGGATAATACATAAATTTATTTCAGTTAATCAAGTCATAAATAACAATTTTAATTATACAATGATAAATGTTATCATTAAACACTGTAAGTTATATCTAGAAAAAATAATTAAATATTGTCAGAGCAATCAATTAGGTTTGTTGAGAATAAAATTACTATTAATTAGCATTTTTAACAAATTTGATGCGTTCGTTCAAAGTGTTAAAGTGAAAAGTGAAAGTGATCGTGTCGTGAGTTCATTGACCTCACCATGTTAACAGCTGATTGACATCAGCTGTCGAATGGTTGGAAATGATTCCAATCGGTAATATGATCCAGTTTCTTCTAAGCAGGATAATTTGTGGCTCAATGGGTAAGTCGCATTTAAAATCTTTTATCTCTTATTTCTTTGCAATAACGAATAAAAGTATTGAATAAATTCGATTTATTTCGATTACGTAAGTAGGAACTAATTTCTTTATTTCTTATGCATGAGTGAATTATAATTCAACAATAATCCAGATTTTTGTATTCATTTTTCGATGTAACTTTCATCTAACAGCTTCCTATTATAGCGACGCGGTATCGATACGCTTGTACACGATCACGATCGGCCGTCATATTCGTAGCTGTTGCTCACGCTGTCGCGCGCCCGGTCTATGCGCGCTCTCATTGGTCAGTGTTTTTTGCTAATAACTCGAAAATGGAGCCTCAACCAATATTTTGGCAAATGAAAGAACTGTTCAGAATAGTCCCACCTACCTCCCCTTTTCGGCTCTTACACTTATTGTGGGACACCCTGTATACGGCGTAAAGGCGTTGAAAAGGAAATTATCAGTCGAGACTCCAATATACAACCTACTCTCGTTTATCCAATAAATACTCTTGCAAAAACAACTGTTGTGAGAATTTCTTAACCGACCTCGCGACAAAAATATTATACACTTTATTGTAAATTACTATTAATTATATTTTAAGCAGAAGTAATATGTACTACGATGTGCATGGCGCGACGTCTCTTTATCGACTCTCAATTCCGTTGATTACACGTCACCTTGTAACCAATCGCCATAGTACAATTGCTGATTTTATATATCGAATCGCCAATTCACTCTCTTACATTCTTATCGTAAACCGTTCGTTCGGACCAGTTTCGACGATCTCGCCCTTACGACCCTACAGTAGTGTTTTGAAAATGGCTCAATTGGGACTATAAGAATAGACAATATAAAATGGGGGGTTGTATTTAAGAAACTGAAAACGTTGTTCACGTAAAAGTCAAATTGTTGCTACCATCTTGTGTCTCCGTTGATATCCCACAACCTCATTCTGAAATATGTTCCTATATATAAAGCCACTTCCGAAATATAAGGATGTGGTCGGACTTTACAGATACCCTGTATATTTCTTGATACTTCACCCTGTATATAGATTTATTTGCAATGTTAATATTTAGGACGTGCTCATCTTGGTCTAGTAACTTAATTCTTGATTTCGAATTAATTTAGTGCTATCCCGCTAGGTCCTGTTTCATTATTATTCCTGTGAGTTTTTGTGGCTTGATATGTACCTTAACGCAAAGCTTTGTAGCTTCGCCGATCCTTTTCGAGTTACATATATAATTTTTTTATCGTTTATGTGATTGATAATTTTCAGTTTTTCTGTTAATTTCGCAATACTTTTGTTGTATTACGCATAAGTAGTCTTGCATATCATCTATTATATCTCTCATGTCCTCACTAACCTCGTACATCAATAGTAATATTGTGGTCAGAGTCGTCTGTATGAAATGTATGAGGGGTAACAGATGTTATCTCCAGTTTCGCAGCCATTCCTAAAGGTTATTAATTTTATTTTACTTTATTTTATTTTATTTTATTTTATAAAATAACCTGCTATAAATATGTATGGGTGTATCATCTGAAGCCAGGAGACTATATTCAACGGGTGTAATATTCTAAATAGCTTCTAGGAGGAATCGAAGGGAGTCAATCTTTCCGCACATTCGTTCAGTGGGCAGACCACTTTTCACTGTGTAAGGATGCTTCAATGCTCACAATTCACATGCGTTGGACGATGAGAATCCAATTGGTCCAAGAGAAACGCAAGACCGCTGATTTATGAATCTTTGGGCCGATATTTACGGGGATTTTACTGTTGTGCCGTACATTTTGTCCGACAGATTAGACGGTCCAACATACAGAATGTTTTTGGAACACATTTTTCCAAATTTCTTGGAAGAAATTGCATTCGGTAGAACATGTTTTTCCAACATGATGGTGCATCAGCCTATTATACCCATTGACACGCTTGAAAGCTTGTTTGGCGAAAAATGTGACATAATCCAGGTTTCTGTATATTCGTGAGACAGTGTCACTGCAAACATAAAGCTTTTTTATTTCTGACTTTTATGTTTTCGAACTCTGACCATTAGATTTCTGACATTTTTCTGATTAAAATGAAACTTTAAAACTTTGGACTTACTAACTGGTTTAATTGACGATAACCAGTTTCGTACGCAGAGAAGGACAGGGAGTGAAGTAGAATGATATTGCAATTCTGGCATTCGGCAAAAATCAAAAACCTATTCTATTGTTTTCAATGATAATGCTTTGCTAAGCTTTTTTATTTTGTCTTTTTTTTATGTCATTTTACCAACATACAATATTTATGACATTTTCTTAATTAAAATAAGACCAAACATGATGTAATATAGAGCATATTTACTTCTAATTCCATACGTAAGACAAAATGAAACGGCGGTAAGTCTGCACTACATTTTGATACAGCCTTAAACGGTTGCTTACTGCTGTTGGTTAGGTTTGCTACAAGAACCTGAAAATGTATAATAAATTTAAAAGGCGGAACTACTGCGGTCGATAGCATGAGGAAAATGGAGGGAAAGTTTTCATTGAAATGAGTTTGTTGGGGGTGGGGCGTGAAAGAATCGGGTATTAATCTAATGAAATTACTTGCCAAGGACGTTGTTTTAACATATTTAACGTTGTTTTGGCAGCAGTGCCAAAAGTTGTCGCGGACAGTGCCTGGAGGAAATAATTTGCTGTAATTTACTCGAAGTTTGCCGCAATTTCTATTGTTTACTTTTTTTCTATTTTGTGGTAATCTGCTTTTATGCTTTGTGTTTTTAGGCCCTGACTCAATGAGACTACTTGAAGTAGCGTTAATTTTGAAAGTGTAGATTTTAATGTACTTTAAGATAAAAGCATGGCGAATCAATTTCTGAGAATTTATTTGGATGGATTATCTGTCTACGATTTTTATCTCCGCACAGAGCAATTTCCATTTACGGATTGATGTAGTACTGCCCTGGTAACGAAAATTGTGAACACCCCGTGGTTCCTCCGCTTTGTTCCGTAGTCCTCCTTTTATCTTCTTCGTCCTGCTCCTTTTCTATTCCTTCTTGTAGCACTCTTGCTGGTTGTAGAGGTTCTTTGATATCTTTAGCTCTTTTCTGGTTCATCTTGGAGCTATCGGTGGGGTATCGCCAATGGCTTCGGTATCATATACAGGGTGTTCGGCTACTGGTAGGCATAATTTTAAGGGGTGGTAGCTGGGGTGATTCGGAACAATTTCTTCCTTTACCAAAATGTTGATTAAAGCTTAGTTTATAATTTCGAGAACGGTAATTTTTATGTTGAAATGGTATTCTAAATTACTGAGAAACAGTAGTAAATGTAAAAATTGGATATCTTATCATAAAATTGAAATGGAGGTAGCATGGTGACGACATCTAATGTTGTTATCGGAGTACCGGCATCAGATAAGTTAAACAAAGATCTTTTTAGACAATGGTTTGAAACAGTATTTTTTTCAATTTCGTCCGAAAATAGTATCTTACTATTGAACTCTTGGACAGGCTGCGATCAAAATTTGATACGAAATATCACCCCACGAAATAAAACTGATAGTTTTCAGCATTCTAAAAACACTACTGGATTGATACAGCCTTTGGATGTATATGGTTTTAGACAATGGAAAAATTTCCTGTGCAAAATATCAAACCTTGTACTTACGTTAGATTTACAAATTAATTTATACGCACGGGACACAATTATCGAGATGCGCTCTTTAATTCATAATCAATTGTCCGCATCTAGGTATAAGAAACTGTTCAGGTACACATGATTTCGGTGTGGTTACATCAGTAGCAGACCGGAACATTTTGATAATCCCGTTGACTTTAGTTTCAATGAAATTGAAGCCATGTCACTTTTACAAAATATGCGCTGACAGTACTAATATTCGTTTCAATTTTAAAATGCATAACCTCATTACATTTACCGCTGTTTATAATAGTTTAGAAGATCATTTCAAACAAATTTTTCAAAAATCCACTTACGCCATATTATTGGCCTTCCAAGACGGAAAAATTTGCATTTTGAATTTTTTGTCTAGATCTAATTTCCTAGATATTTGTGAAAATAGCTTTTTCAACCTCAACTTTCAGGGTTATTTTTACCACTTCAAAGTGGATATTCGCACGTGAAAAAAATACATGTGAAATATTTTTTCGAGTTCTATAACATATAAATTTCATCAAAATCAGTTTCTATTGTGCTAACTATTTGACGCGTCTATATTGCAGTGCGTTCCACGAGAGAATGACCCCAATTACGCGTGGAAAAAAATATCAAATTTTCTCCGGCGATATAACATCGCATGCTACGCGATCTTTTTCACAAATCATTTCAACTAACTATACCGGCTGGACGCTCCTGCAAGCCTTTAGGGACTTCGCACCACACTGCCTCTCAAGACTATGAACGTCTGACGGCGTTGCGGGTAAAAATATCGCCTGGTGCCATCATGGATATCCAGCACCTCAAAAAGGTCCAATTGGGATAACATTATTTGTCGTACGTGATGCCCCAATAGTCGCGCAACTTGCAGATTTGGGGCACACCATCGTACTCCGGCGGCAGCACTTGTCGAATGATATTTCCTTCAACAGGTTTGTCTTCTTCCTCTATGATCATCTGCTTCAAGATGGGTTCACAGCCATTATTGTTTCCTTCTTCATCCTGTGCATTGGACCCACAAGTAGCGCAAGACACAGGCCCAGTATGCGGCTTAGCTGATGCTTGTGATTCAACTTGCGGTAATGCTGATCCAATTGAGTTGTGTACTACGTAGAAATCACTGTTCTTTGATACGAGTACCGTGCTCATGTGCAAATTCGGGTCTACGTGGCCATTGGCCATATTTCACTGTTGGAAGTAAAGCGCGACCCATCGCTTGGAAATCTTGTCGCCTGAACGGCTGACCGAAAATAGCTGCGGTAGAAATTGTAGGGAACTAATCCTACATATCTCGCGGGGACGAGAGAAACGCAACATACTGCAGCACGTTATTTTAGGTTTATTTAAATATTAATTGAGTAAATGTTAAATTCTCGGCGCCATACAGAATTTATCGTTGCGTTACCACACGGTGTGGCGTCTGTATGTGCATAGTACCTATTTTGGTTTTATTATTGGTTATTGCTATTTCCACAGTTAAATCATTAAATATTTGAACAATTTTATAAGATCCAAGTCAACTGGAATCAAACTTGGATGTCTTCGGTTCTCTAAGTAGGTGTACAAAATTGGCTATAGAAAATGTTGAAGATTTAGATGTTAATCATAATTTACTTTATTTTTATATTTTGCTTTATTTAAGTTTTCCACCGCTATTGCTTGTGTGTTGGTAATTTTAGAAAATTGTACAGCTAAATAATCAACGACGGTACGTAGAACTTTCTGTTTAACAAATTCTAAAGATATGGCGCTTTTAACACCAAACACTAGTTAAAATATTCCAACACGAATCCAATCACCCTAAGTAGATTTAATACAATAATATTGTTGCGCCGAGGAGTTTCTTCACTAGTTGCCATTATCATTAAATAACACGAACTGATATTTAATAACGATAATTTATTAAATTTAGTGAACAAGGAACTATATTCGTAAAACAAGTCTTTTGTCTTTGAATTCTCGCGCTGATCTGATTTCAAACAGCGCGGTTGCTCTAAGCTACCGGAAGTCTTCACCACTCGATCGCTCTCGTCCCGCTTGACAATTTCCGCTAACGGCTTCAGTTCGTGGTCAAGACCAGTTTCACATCATAATATTGCGTCGCTAACTGCACGTCGCAACAATATTTTAAATAATCTATGTAAACGATTTGTGCTCGTTCAAGTGATCTCAAGGATTGTGGATGAAATGCTATTGAATAGTCCTTTGGATTTTAAATATTTTATAGAAACTTTTCATAATACTACTGACAAAATTATTCCCTTGATCAGTTTGTGTGGTTCGTGGACACCCAAATCAGCTTATAAATAGTTCTCAGAGACCTATAGCTATTGATATAGAATCTATATTAGGGAAAGGAATAGCGTCAGAGTATTTCATTACATTCTCTTGCAAAGTTAAATAAATATCGATTTCCCTCTCTTGTAATACATAAAGGCCTACAAGATCTATCTTTTATTTTGTGCTTTTTTATTTACATACGTAGTATGTAAGCCTCAGGTACATGCCCCTGTTCCGAGACTGGAATTTCTGGAGGAACGCTACAGGATCCATCGTCCAATTAACACACGCGATACGCTCACCATGGTTGGGGTCAGTAGATAGATAACCAAGGCCAAATCCACCACCAAGAGCAAGTGACGCGATCGGTATGTTCTTATTGCACCACACCTCCCTATAAAGAAGTCCGTAGTGCTCAGTCGGACGACATTCAACGAGCTGGAAAACAGAAACCTTTCTTAACGTCAAGGGTATCAATTGCACATCGCATTTTGCTCCCAACACGATTGATTAGAGTGGTATACTGAACTATTGTCTGATCAAAATTGAGAAACAAGTTCTCATTCACCAGTTGTCGTTTTTGAGCTGGACACTGGAAGGGATCTTGAAGACGCTGCAGAAGGTACATACAGGGTATGTCGTAATTAGTGTTACTCCCTGCAAGAGGTGGTAGAGGACGTCATTCTGAACAAGATTTTCCTCACAAAAATAGGGCTTGAAGCTTCGTTTTTGAATTATTAAGGAAAAACACGGACCAATCAGAACGCGGGGATTACGCGCACCGAGAAGCGGGAGCGACAGATTTACAACAGTCTAAATGTCTAATAAGAAGTCTTTACATCGAAACTCAGTTAAATTACGAACAGAATAATTAAAATATTTATGGAAAAATACTGCAGAATTGAATATCGTCGACACGATATTGACTGATGTAGGCTCCGAAAGGGGCCGATTGTTTGAATGTTCCTTGTGATCGTTCGAGTTTGTTTCGTGTATGAAATAATGAGTGGCCCCGAAAGGGACCGATTGCTGCCGAAAAGGCTATAAAATTGGCTCCATGTGTCCGCCGCCGACCGCGACACACGCATTCATTCTTTTAACGATGTTCTTTTGAACTCTGCGCAGCATGTCCGGAGTGATCCTTACTACGGCGCTGTGTATTCGGGCGATCGCTTCCTCCTCCGTTTCCACATCTACGCGGTACACCTAATTCTAAAACATTGAAAATAAAATGCAAACTGTTAAAATACATAATTTACAAACGTGTGACAGTATTGATTAACTATTATACCTTCAAGTAACCCCAGAAAAAGAAATCCAGTGTCGTCAAATCCGGGGACCTGCGAGCCCACTCAACTGCGCCTGCGCGGCCAATCCACCTGTCTCGGAAGGCTCTGTTTAAGTATGCTCATGGGCAGGCGCACCATCCTGTTGTAAAAACATATTCCTCCGAGTCTCTAATGGAATTTCTTCCAAAAGAGTTGGAAGAACATGTTTTATAAACATTTTGTATGAAGGACCGTCCAATCTGTTTGGCAGAATTTACGGTACAACAACAAAATCCCCGCAAATGTCAGCTCATACATTGATTGACTAGCGGTGTTGCGCAGCGCGTGTACGAATCGCGTTCGGATTCTGTACGTTCCACACATGTGAATTGTGGGCATTGAAGCTCCCCTCTCTTGTAAAGAGGGCTTCATCAGTCCACAAAACGCATGAGAGGAACGACGGATTTCGCGCGATTTCCCCCCAAGATCCACCTTGAAAACGCTTATCGCCGGCTGAAGCCCTCTGGCTTCAAGTGTTGCACACGTACGTACGTGTACAGATGCACATCGTTATCTTGAAGAGTGCGGTGCACAGCGGAGCGATTCATACTGAAATAAAATAGAGAAATCTATTAATAAATGTTTTAATATCTGAATAAAACGTTTTAATATCATTCACGTTACTTACCCCAAATGTCGGCTGACGTCACGTATGCTCTGCGTTCCGTCGCGTTCAAATTCTTCGAGCATCTCGTCCGTCCGTACCGTAGGAACCCGATACGAACGTGCTGTGTCAAATCGTACAAGATGAAACGAGCCGCTCGAATATAATCTATTCGCTAATCTGCGAAAACAGTTCGCAGTAGGAGGATTCGCACTACGATACTGTTCCGCGTGGCGTTGGGCAGCACCCTCCGCGTTACCATTATATTGCGTGTAAATGAAAAAGATGTTATACAGATCTGTGTTCGCGCGTTCGATCGACATTTTGATGTTTTCGTACCGGCAGTTCTTAAAAAAATGCTCATGAAACAAACATAGCTTTTGAAGGATGTTTCCATAACGATCGTCAGTTCGGATCGCATCGTATCAACGATATTCAATTGTGCAGTATTTTTCCATAAATATTCGTTATAAAGGTGACACGGCTCGTCGCCGTTGTGTTTTGCGCTTTTTAACACTTTATCGACCGATCGCGGTTGAGGCTGCCACTCAGTAAGGACCGGCTTAGTCGCGCACGCATTTGCACCCAGTACCGGCTAAATTTTCGCTATTCATGGTGTTGTGCTTATTCCTTTTGTTCCAAAGGAATATAATTATATTGATATTTATACTTTATTTTGCATTTATTTTATGTAATAAAAGGCCTTCTAAACTAATATTCATAAAATAAATTCAAGGTAATAGTAATTCCATATTTTAATAATACTTTAGAGTGTGGTATCGGTCGTAACAGTCACCCTTATATAACGGAATATTACAAAATTTACATACGAAACATGTTCTGCTTCTTATCTTTTTCGATGCACATATTCTATTATACATTGTTTTTTGGGCGTTTTGCTTTTACCACTTGTCACTCTTCTTATAAGTTTATGCTTCTTTATGCATGATAATCTTTCTGGATGATCTGATCTTGGTACTCTCCCCGTAAGCTCTGAAGTATTTGATTTGCTAGTTGAGTCTGCTGTGTAGTCACTTTGAGTATCTGTTGACGATAAATCAGATATCCACGAAATTGCCGCTTTGTGTAAGAATTTCTTATATTTCATCTTCTTTCCGTTCAATGTTGTGTACGTTTTAAATGAAGTAAAAAGCTCACAATGGATTAAAAACATTACAATTCGTTTTTCTAAAAATAGAGTAATACGACAGATATTAATCTGCGCGATCAACCTCCTACATATACTTGTTGTAATCAATTATCGACTCAGGCTTTTGAATTGATATATGTGATCTTCTATTTACACTTCCGGATTCCATTATTCGCGCCGAATGTATCGTTGATATCATGTTTACATTTCGTTTACTGTTATTCCACATTTGTAACAGAATATCGTGTTTTCTACGAAATGTAGTTTAACCATTTGAAACGGTTATTTTTTGAAGACATTGAGGAAGACCTCTATTTTTCCGAATAGTCCCACATACCCGTACTTTATTTGGCAGGAGAACTTCAACCATATGGACACTGTTATAATAATTGTCCTGATAAATGTGATGCCAAATATTTTTATAAGGATCAATAACTTCTAGAATAGTGTTTTCCAATTTCATTCCTTGGCAAGCGTACACTTCAAAATTACACATGTATCCCGTGTGAGCTTAACAGACTGTCCTCACAAGTATGCCGTACTTTACAATTTTATTTTGCGGGATTGTAGGTTCTGAATGATAGTCTTCCCCGCCACGGAATAATGCATTCATCTAATGATAATTTTTGACAGGGTTTCTATACTTATATAATTGCGAAGAACTTGGAGTTTTGAACAATTTCCGCGGTGAATGAGTGACTCTGCTTAAACTGTTGAGACAAGATTGTTATCGGGGTCCTAGGATGGGCGACGTTGTAAACGGTCACAACTCTGCAGCTCGGCGAGTGTGGTCCCCGATCGAGAGCAGACCCAGACTTCGATCGATCGTGGGGAAAGGCAGCGCAGCAAACCGGAGGAGTTGTCGTAGCGTTGTCGTCGAAACTATCATCCTAGAAGTGATATGGAAGGATTCTAGAAAGCGCCATTGTAGATTGTTGTCATCCTTTCTCCATGATGTTGCTGGAATCACGTCGGGATCACCAATTTGGCGGTTCAGCTAGCGGCGTGGAAGAGCTAGGAAAATTAAGGAGAGGGGGAAGAGAGCCGACAATCTACAATGGCGCTTTCTAGAATCCCTCCATATCTCTCTCGGCGGTTCTACTCTCTACGCTCATCGTTCATCGCCAACACCAGATTGAGTTTAAGCTGAGACTGACTTTCTGACTTTCTCACTAGTTCTCAATACGCCTTCCTGTTTCTATATATAGTTCTTAGCCATCCTTCTTATATGTCCCCGCGTCTAAGGCAAGAACCTGCTAGAATGCCTTACTGATGCGTCCACTTGCAGGTTCCGGACGAAACGCTCTCTTCCCCCTCTACTTAATTTTTCTAGCTCTTCCACACTGCTGGCTGAACCGCCAAATGTTTATACAGGGTGTTTCGTAACTAGTGTTACTCCCTGAAAGGGGGAATGGTAGAGGACGTCATTCTGAACAACATTTTCCTTTACAAAAATGGGGTTTGAAGCTTCGTTTTTGAGTTACTGTGGAAAAACACTGACCAATCAGAGCGCGAGAATAGCGAGCGCCCAGACGCGAGAGCGACAGCTTCGAGTATGACCGTCGATCGTGATCGTGAACAAGCGTCTCGATACCGCGTCGGTATAATAGGAAACTGTTAGATGAAAGGTACATCGAGTAATGAATTAAAAAATCTGAATTATTGTTTAATTATCATTCATTATTGGATAAGAAATAAAGAAATTAGTCCTTACTCGCGTAATCAGAATAAATCGAATTTATTCGATACGTTTATTCGTTATCGCAAAGAAATAATAGATAAAATATGGAAAAGTATTCTCGATGAAAAAGAACAAATTCTCGTTTTTGAAAAATTAAATAACTTCTAATCAACAAATAAAAGTTTAAATCGAATAATTAAGGAATTTAAATGTAACTTAGGCAATGAATCGCAAATAGTCACGATGAAAATCCATCTCTGTCACCGGGTCGATCTACCGATCCTTATCGTTAGAAAAAATAAATCATGACACAGAAACTCTCAATTTACTTCACTGTCAGCTATCACTGTCATCTTTCATTATTAGCTTTCGTTATCACTTTTCCCTGTCACTTTTCACTAATTGATCATTGCGAGCCCAACACGTAAATAGGCCGAATGAAAACACGTGAACGAATATTCATAAATAATTTTAACTACATTGTCTTGAAAGCAAGAAAGCGGAATTTTCAATTGAAACTGTTTTTTATGACATTATATATTAATTCAAATAAATTTATGTATCATCTGAACGTAGGTATTATGGTAATAAACATGTTAAAAGTGTACTTTTTATGGTGGCTTCAAAAGGCGCCGACTTTTTAAACTATTAAATTTCTTGAAATAGTTTTTTTTTTAAGGCGGGGGAAATACATTTATGTACACCTCTGCTCGCGGAGGTAGTATGGGACTCATGCGAGAAGCGCATACTACCCACTAAAACCCCCACCGGAGGGTTTCCTCCCTACATTTGAACAGATATTTCAATATTTAGATGGCCCTGAAAAGGGCCGATTATAAGAATGGCTCAATGTAGCCGCCATTCGTCTCGATAGTCGTGCGAACACGCTTCTCCAGGTTGTTCTTTACGTTGCGCAGCATAACGGACGTAATCGAGGCCACTGCCTGTTGTATGCGCGTCATCAGGTTTTCCCGAGAGGTAACCTGACGACGATACACCTGATTCTGAAAAATAAATATCAAATTTAATTTTACTTAAAATACTTTGAAATAAATATTTTCTTATGAAAATTCTGTAACTTACCTTCAAAAATCCCCAGAAGAAAAAATCCAACGGGTTTAAATCTGGTGACCTCGGGGACCACGCAACAGGGCCAAGGCGCCCGATCCACCTGTTTCGAAAGGTTCGATCTAAGACAGCCCGAACATTTGTGGCATAATGGGCTGGAGCACCATCATGTTGGAAAAACATGTTCTGTCGAATTTCTAATGGAATTTCTTCCAAAAGAGTCGGCAGAACATGCTACAAGAATATTTATATGCTGGTTCGTCCAATCTGTCGGGCAGAATGTACCGCCCACAAATGCCGGCCCAAAGATTCACGGACCAGCGCTCTGGCATTGCCCGTGGATGGTTCGCATATGAATTCTCATCGTTCTACAAATGCGAATTGTGGGCATTAAAGCATCCTTCTCTGCTGAAAAGGGCTTCATCTGTCCACAAAACGTATTTGCAGAAAGATGGATTCTGCTCGATCTCTCCCGAGAGCCACCCAGCATGTTCCACCCGTCGAACTTAATCTTCTGGGTTTAAATGCTGCACCTGTACATATTGGTACGGATGCAACATATTTTCTTGTGGAATCCGATGGACCGACGACTTACTGATCCTAAAATAAAACAGAAAAATACATTATTAAAAGATAAATAATAGCAATAATTAATTAATAAAAAATAATAAGTAAGTAACATTTTCTTTTGTATAAATGTCTCTAATAATCAAATTATAACTTACTCCAATCGGTGACTGACGTCTCGTACGCTGAGAGTCCCATTCCGGTAAAATTCTTCGAGCATTTCATCCGCCCGTGCCGTGGAGATCTGACACAAGCGACCTGCACCTTCTCGTGCAGGTTGAAATGTGCCACTCGAATATAACCGTGCGGTTAATCGTCTAAAACAATTAGCCGACGGTAAATTTTGTTCGGTATGCTCCTCCTCATACCGCCGGGCAGCTTCTTCCGCATTCCCGTTGCACTGCGTGCGCGAAGGTGAAAAACATTGCGTAGAATTCCGCGTTTGTTCGCGACGACATTTTGCACAATGTTACTTGATTTTATTAATTTATTTACATGTGGTGTCATGCGAATGTATCTTTTGTTTATGTCGCATGCTTGCAGGTGGGAGAGGGAGGTGTCACATCGTCTCCTTTTATGTACATTAAACTGCTATTATAAGACGCCTTTTTACCGTTGAAACTAAAATTGTTTCATTCCTAGACTTATTCATTTCTGTAGCTACTTTGGAGATTATGTCTCTCCTATTTCATTTACTTATTGTTATAATATGACGACCTTCTGGTTCAGTTATTTTTCTAGGTCTTCGAAGTCTCTTTGCAGAGGAACAAATGCCTGGAACAATCGTCCTTTTTGATACTGTAGCTCACACGCGATTTTGAAACTCCTACTTTTTCTGCACTGTTCCCTATAGGATATCCTTCTTTCGATAACGTAATTACTTTCGAACGCATTTCTGCACTTAATTCAGTTTTTTCCTGCAAATCGTGCTCTCTCAAGTACTTAAACCAAACTGATCTCGACGAGCATCACGTTGATCAATAGAGGTTTACCTAAAGTCCTTCACTTACAATCGTGTTTATAAATGTTTATGTTATTCTTGTGAAGGCAACAGACCTCACTCAAGCGATGCAGTTATTGTAAACTGCTAGAAAAAAGTCTTACGAACTGTACGTAGGCAACGCAATACGAGATGTGGTTTTGATTTAATACATATTTACTTATTATCACCTTCAATATACACCCCTCCTCTATCCCTATAATGCCCCATGCGAATCTTCCATTGTTTCAAATAGTGCTAGAAGCGTTCTTCTAGCAGCTCCTTTAGGACGCGTGTCGCTTTCTTTTCATAGCTTCAACGGACTCAAATCTTGTTCTTTTTAACACGTTCGTTACCACGTCACCCATTTCTGGATGACGGGTATACTTCCGTGGGGGCCCCGTCACTCAAATATGGGTGACGCTCTTTTTCCTGAAGTTATTAGAATTTTCAGTTGTATTTTTAAAAGGAATTTAATGGAATAAGCACTGAAATATAAATGTAGGATATACAACTTAAAAATACTAAAAATATACACATTATACTATACTTTTTATGAATTCATATTTAATTGACACTAACGCTCCTACCCTTTTGCAAGAGTTAACTTCGACCGCAGCTCGAATCGAATCTTCTCAGATTTGAAAAATGGTCCAATTGACCTCGGTAAGTTTTGTCTCCTCCATCCCTCTTCTCCTTCACTCGATCAGTCCCTTTTGTGCCCCCTAATGGTGCTATGACCAGGCTTGACAAGTTCCTTCGCTCATAAATTCGAATCGGTCGAGAGGGTGATCTTTCCTCTTCAATTCTCATTTGTCTAAACACCCGCTATAATTGCTGCTTCCATTGGTTAGTGTATATTCAAACACGCACCAGAAGTTGCCAGCAATGTTCTTATCCTCTGCGTCGACGCATAAAAAATGCGTGGGTGCGATAGTATCTGCGGATGTCAATCCGCACTTCGCCCCGGGAGGGGGATACTTTAATTTTTTTGCCACGGCTGAAGTCCCAAGAGGACGTTGATTGGCCGGGGTTGGGGGGCGGGGGTCAGTTCCCGGGCGGTGCGCTGGAACGGCCGGGTTTGGGTCCATAATAATAGGTGACGGAGGGGCCGCGGCATCACCAGACACAGTTATGCCACTTGCGTTCATCACTTTTTCGTCAGTTTTTTTTTTCTCTTCTCGCGCTGTATTTTTTACACTAAGCTGGAAAACCGCCTCTGCTCCAACAGTGCTGGGGCAACACCTTAAGAGAGTCTAATATTATAACACAATGACCAGACGCACTTTCATATTAACTATTAGAATAGAGTATGCATCTGGCCTTTGTGTCGGATTATAGACCAGTTGCCTTACAACCAGTTCATAGCCCGCCTCTCCTCACAACCTCAGAGCATTAGGCAGCTCGATTAGAACAATGCATCCATCTCACGGATTATGTCATCTACCCTCTCATGAGGGCGCAGCTCTCGAAATCTTCGCCTTACATGGGCCTCTCTGTCTAGTTAAATCAACCACAAATGCATCATCAGCAATGAGTTAGAAGTCAATGCAGAGTTGGTGTCGGAATTCTTGCTGTATGACTGGGGAATTGAATGATGCCAAATAATATGACAAAATCTGATCGAGAGGTGTCACTCGATCCTTCTGATGAAGCACATTATCAATCATGACAGCGATATAGACCAGTTGGGGGTGAATATTTTGTTGGCTGGTGCCTATCACTGCGGAACGTGAGACTACTGATGGGAACATGGGTGAGTACAAGGCCAATGGGAAACCGGATAAGAGTGGGAAGTTGGCAATAGCTCGTCCATAACCTCTATGGTAAACTGTTACAGTCATTTGAGCAAACACTGCACTGATCCTGGGTAAGGTCATAACTTCCGGGCCCAAGGCTTGTGTTCTCCTGCTTCCTCCCGGGGTTTCTTCAGAGTGAATACCATATTTACCACATAGTATACGCATGACGCTGACGAAAGACGATTAGCTCTTCTTGAGTATCTTGTGGACCACTGCACCCCTGTTAAGGAAAGTCGCAACTAGGAAGTGCACATCGTCAAATAGCTCTTCTTGATTGGTGCACTGCCAGGAGACCTCTTGGCCTTCATCATTGTATTTGATCTCAAATGCAGTGTGTGCTTGCTGCTTTGCCTGTTGCCAACACCTGATGAATCTCTGGAGCAAGATACTTGGATCAAAACCTTGGTACTTGCAGGCATCCACCATGCGGCTCATCTTAGCCCTGAATTCAGCATGATCAGGTGTCAGAACAGCAGGTGCCAAAAGTCTCCAGTCACGTCGGTGCAGATTGGCCATTTTGAGCATGTTGCTCATCTGACTCTGAACTGGCTCATCTAACTCCTTAAGCTGTGTCTCAGCTTCCCAGATCTCCCGGCGTCTCCAGGTCATTTTGGGTTACCCCGACAAACACTCTTACGAGGGCCCGATTGGTATGCGGTTCCGCTGCCGGGTTCCGGAGTAGGAACCGGATTCCCTTTCGCCCGATGGGTGTGTTTCTTCCCAAATCACGATTGGAAAGTTGGCCGCGGGAGATCCATGAACGCGCAAAATTTCCTTATTCCATTCAATCCTATGCCCAGCAGTCGCATAGGAAGAATAATTCGTCGATTAATTTCATATCCTATTTCTATGAATGGAGAATTAGGAATATAAATCTTGTCGCATTTTTTACAAGAAATTACTATTTTGAATCCTAATCCGCGCTTTCCAGATTCGGTGAATGTCACGTCAAATTACTTTTAATTTCTCTCTTTTCTATAATGGAGTTCATGTCCCATAAGGCTCGCATAACACGACAAACATACATTGGAGGTGTCCCGTTAATGGTCCCTTTGTATAACTTCTGCTAACACGTTTCTTATAATATTATCGTATCCTAGTTATCCTAAAGTATCGTTTAAGCCAAAAAATAAAATAGATTTTTTGAAAATCCTAGAGTGGTTTTACCCCTTAAAGATAAGAAATAAAGTTGAACGACTAAATAACTAAAGTAATTTGTAAGATCTAAAGACCTAAGTTTTAAATACTATCAAATTTATTTTGAGATTGATGCTACTATCATTACTGTCTGCCGTAAGGCGATATGGTTTAATAGTAACAAATATATTTTGGGTCCCTTAGGATGAGAATCATGAAATTTCGCTTAAAATCACGCAGCCAGCCGCTACACGTAAAGAACTTTTTTGCGTATATAGAATTATATATATTAGGTTGTCCCATAAGTTCTTTCCGCGGTTCCGTTTATAATTTCTGTAGTGTGTTTACTAAACACAGAGCGATAAGCGACGAAATCTATCGGACTTTAGAGATTGAGTTTAGTCTATAGGAAGTATTTGAAAGAAAAATTTCGTAAATAATAAGCGTTATTGTCATTTATAAGCTAAGAAACCATGAGTCAGACGCGAATTCATTTTCGGTATCTTATGTTATACGAGTTTCGCAAAGGTAATATAGCGACTGTTGCTGCGAGCAATATTTGTGCCGTTTAGGGAGAAAATGTTTTATCGCCCCCATGTGTACAAATTGGTATGTTTGATTTAAAAAAGGAAATTTTGATCTTGAACGTTCTGGGCGTCCAACTGAATTACAGGAAGACATAATTCGTAATACAGTGGATCAAACACGGCGTTTATCAGTTCGCGAGATGTCTGAAATCTTAAATATCCCAAAATCATCTGTTCATAGTCAATTGAAAAAGATAGGAATGATACCAAAGCTGTATGTGCCGGTGCCGCATCAGCTCACAGAGCGGAACCGTGGTTATCGAGTAGCAGCGTGCATATCTTTGCTTGTACGAAATGAAAAAGAACCATGTTTAAAAAATTTTGATACAGTATTGCCTCGAAACAAGCAACAGTTTCGAGCCTCGAAATTAGCAAATTTCTATCCCCACTTCTTTGATTGAAGTCGGCCGCCGAGTGAGAGATCCGAGACGGAGTGAGAGGTCCGTGAAACCGAAGAACCAATAATATTTATGGTTGTCCGAACAGTTTAATGAAAAGAGGACAGAACGTGTATATTGTTTTCTTACTCTAACACACAGCGATTTAAAAAACAAAACCATGTCGAATAGCATACCACCCTCGAAATAAGCAACTGGCCGGTCCCGAGCGTGTTGCTTATTTCGAGGCAATACTGTACTAGGGATGAAAAGTGGGTTTCTTTCTAATCCGTCTATGATTTATTTCGGGTAGTATAACATTTTTTATCACGAAAAAAAGTTGATAATATCGAGTCATTAAAAACAAGCATTGAAAACTATTTTAATTAATAACGACGAAAATTTTGTAATGACGGAAAAATGTCTTTACCAAAAAGATGGAAAAATGTTGCAGAATGAGAGGGTGATTACATTTCTTCATAATCATTAAAGGTATGTTTCATACATAAATTTAAATAAGACAATAATAAAACGGAAGAAACTTATGGGATACCCTAATATTTTATGATATATATACTGTATATATATATTTTGAATATTTGAACTTAAACGAAGTAATAGTTTGTTAAATTAAAACTGAGGTATTTGAAATTGTATAATAAAGAATTTTATTGACTTAAAGTTATCATATTTATACTACGTCTTATTTATCCTGCATATAGGAGTTAAAAAAAAAAACAACTTCATTGCGTACGTTACACCATCGAAAAGTAAAATTAGTACCACTAACTAACAGCCAACGGCCATACTAGTTAGGATACACCGGTTCTCGTCCGATCACCGAAGTTAAGCTAAGTTGGGCGCGGATAGTACTTGGATGGGTGACCGCTTGGGAACTCCGCGTGCTGTTGGCTTTTTTTTCGTTTTCTTTTTTCTTGAATAAAAAGTTTAACAATTGCAATCGTTTAAAGGTTCTTTTATTTTATTTAGATTACAATCGTTGAATTTTTTATTGAATAAAACCGAAAACAAAAAAGAAAGCCAACAGCACGCGGAGTTCCCAAGCGGTCACCCATCCAAGTACTATCTGCGCCCAACTTAGCTTAACTTCGGTGATCGGACGAGAACCGGTGTATCCTAACTAGTATGGCCGTTGGCTGTTAGTTAGTGGTACTAATTTTACTTTTCCAGGGTGTAGCTATAGATGACGTTCGGCAACATAGTGCACTCACACTCTATCAGTCTTATATAGGAGATCACAGTATTCACTGTCACAGCACAGTTAATTGAACTTGTATTATTATTGTTCAGACAATCTACTTATAGCAGACGGTAAAAAAGAGGGCCTCGTGAGTCCCCCAATAACCTTTTGTTATAATCTCTTTGGTACAACTTGTAAACTTCTCTTACAACTAAAGAATGTAGGGTGGGTTGTTTAGTGAGGACGTAGGAAAGGAGTGCGGATAGGAAAGGACGCATGTTAGCGTCAATGTATTTTGGAGGGTCGTCGAGGGCAATTATCCGATGCTATTTCGCCCTTGAACGATTTATGACAGGGATAGACTGCGTGAGGTCTGAACGAAAGGTTGTTTATGAGTGTCCAAGTGAGGCGACAGACGATGGCGATTGACTCGCAGTCATATGGCTATCGAATGTCGCAGGACTGTTTGTTTGTCAGTTTGTAAGACTGTGGAAAAGGCAGGCAGTTTGTTATTGCATGGCCTGAATGAAAAGGAACGTTGTTCCTGAAGGATCTGGCCACGGAGTGGGGAAGGCGAGGATGCCTTCGGGTAAGAGGACTTGTAAGTTTGACCTTTTGGCACTTACCCCAGAACCTGAATGGAATAAGCATCGTGTGCAAGAAAAATAGATAGTTTTCTAACAGGCTAAAGGTTCTGAGAACAGATGTGACTGACAATAAATCAAGGAAATAACTCGGTAGAATGTAATGACTTCTTGAGTCTTACCGACGTCTTAGCGACGATTGATACCGCGGCAGATTTATACCTTCCCGCTGGACCTTCTCTGGTTACCGGTGGAACAATAAACATGTAATATTATCCGATTTTTACAAACTTGGAAAATGATTGTATGAAAAGGGCTCACGCTCTTCGAAAACAAATCTCAACACTTTTCTCCGTAAAAAGTAGACGAAAATTGTATATGCAATAATTATTGCTAAATTGCAATAAACAAAAATTCCAAAAACACGTATCCCCCATTTTGATCCATATTTTACGTACACATATCTGCATAAAAATCGAACAGCATTTGGGGTAAAAAATTGATAAAAAAAATTCAATTTTTTAATATATTATTTAAATAAATAATTTCTCCCGAAATTTTCGTAATTGAGTAAATTCCTTACTCAAAAATACACCCTCGTACACTCTATGTATAGTTTCCGAGATATTAAGGATGAAAGAATGCATTGATACGATTTCTAATCATTTATTCGTAATTAATCAATTCAGTATTTTTTAAATGTAACAAGTAACAATTATTAAATAACCTAAATAGTTATGTTTTATCGGCTGATTAAATATTCGTATGGTAATTGGCCCGTTATTGGCGCGGTCGGTAAACGAAGAACGGTCGATAATGAAAAATAAAAAATAAAAATAATGACAATAATTAAAATAATGGATTTGCAATAAAATATTAAAATGCACATCGACATTCTTCAATATCGAATCCCCAGGGATGTTACAGAACAAAAAACAACTATAACGAAAATTAAGGTTACGGCTATACGGATTTGTTTATAGAAACTGGAGATATTGTATTTGAAAGAGAAGACTTCACACTAAAAAACTGTGCATCACTAGCATTTGGCGTTTGCGTACTTCTTCTGTAGCAACGCCAGTCTCGTTATTTAATAGCCACACTTCATAGTTTGATTGACCACGAACGTCAATGTTGATTGTGACGGTGAACATGTTAATATTAGCCTATTATTCACATTATCGTATGTTACGCCCATCCCTCTTATCTACTTTCCTACTGCATACTTCCTGGGTGCCTTATCTCATTTAGATCCTTTCCTCCTCTATCTCTTTATCTTACATTTGCAACCATACAGTAAGAATCACTGTATATTAAATTGTACTGTACGACTTTCTCAAAGTGAATATGCAAAGTTACTGTAATAGATGGCAACGAAAGTGAGAGGAAAAAGATATTCAAAAATAGATACGAAAAGACGCGAATATTCTTGCCAACATTACAGGATAGGAATATAGAAATACGGTTATTTCTCTCTCTCTCACTTTTTCTTTATACCGATTTGAACTTTCATCACAGAGCGCATATTGTATCAGTATAACTATGATGTAGTACATATATAGCTTTGTAATTATTACAATTATTTCTATTCTGCAATCTAATGCTTTTATTGTTTCTATGGATTTGGTAGTCTAATTTTATCAGTATTTGAAATTTACTTCATCCCTTTTTCTCAAGCTCAAAAATAAATGTATGTATTGAGAAGTCGATAATAGAGTTTGTGCGACGATCGATTACTTGTGAGATACCGCTCGATTTTGATCGGACCTTCGCGTGTTAAAAAAAAAAATAAAATCTGTATACTTCTTCGTCTTTGTTTTCCCGTTAATAATTTTTCACACGTATAAAAATACATATTATTGGGTTATTTAGAATTGTTTTTTCAATGTTCATAAATCAAGTTTAATTAACAAACTTCACAGACGTCCTTCCAAATCGTTTTTCTTAAATAATAAATTCATTTAGTCTTTTTGAAGTTACCGTGTTTTTGTTTTATTTTAAATATTATAACCTCTCCATATTCCATCACTGTAATATCATAAAAATAGACACATAGTAATAGTACATAGAAAACCTATCTCTTGTTTATTTTCTTTCTGATAGAAGTTCCTTCGTTGGCCTAACATGCATGAATGCAAGGTGATCAGCGTAACTTCCGCGTAATTTCTGGTATAGTTTCATAAACAAAAGTGTTATAAATAAAAACTAATCATTACTTAATTGTGTAAAAATTGCGAAAATGAAAATTGTAAGGAGTAGTTTTTTCACTGAGGAAAGTTACTTTTACTTTGTTAACCAAATTGAAATCAGCGGGAAAAAGAAATATAAACTAAATACATTTAAAAATATTAGACAGAGAACGACTCTTGTTTCGGAAGAGTTTATATTTCTTATAAATTAAAAATACAAACCATGAAAACTTAATAAGAATGAAAAAACTAAAATAAAGTCGAAATGAGCAAAAAAAGAATGCGATATTTGATTAAGTATGGGACATAAAATAAATAAAATGTTAACATTGAACTCCCACGAATTAAAAGTGTAATATTTAGACTACACTTTATATTTATTAATAATATTGTGTTACCATTTTTATTTATACGTATGGATTATGGTGATCTTTATAAATAGCTTTCGAAGTAATGTAACCCGTTGTCGAACTGGAAATAGAGTAAATATTGTTAGCAAAATTCTCGACGACCCACCCTAATAAATCAGGGCAAAGGGCACATGGCCGTCCAACGACGACCATCACGGTGACGAGGCCCGACGCTGGGACGTCAGGGCCATAAACAACCCCAAGGCCCCTGAATTTCGCGAGGGACAAGGAAACCTCTCGGAACAGGAAGAGGGCATTCTGTGAAGAACAGCGAAAGACGTAGCTTCGCCTTTGAAATCGTAGCCTTTACGAGAATATATATTGCATTTTTAAAACGGAGTTAGCAATCGCGTCGATCATTTTAACCCGTATCTTACAATATACATTTAATCGATTATGATCCTCGTAGTGTACGTAACAATTGTAAACAGATTAAACTTTTAAAGCTGTTTGTTACACTTGCAGTATCATTTTTTTTTCTATATTGATATGAAATTGTCGTGTTTGAATTTATTATAAAACTTCTGCTTTATCCTGTGTACTTCAGTTTAAACTTACCTTATCTATCACTGCATGAGTGATAAAACATCATATAAAAAGTAGCATCAAGAGTTTCCGATAGTCAGTTGCAGTCTGATTTCTATACAAAGTATCACAAGTTTGATCGAATCAATACACGAGCACAGCATTAATAGCAAGGTATGTGAAGAAATGGTATAAAATATTAATATAAGTAGTGCAAATTTCGATATTTCTTTTGTATACCACGTAGCAGAACATAGTGTAAGCATGGTTTAAATTTAACACATAAATTAATTTAAGAACTTTTAGAAAACACAACTATTCTTTATTCATGATTATTCCAGACTGCGGTATTATTTTACTTTCACACGATCTTAATTGTTTGAACCGTTCACAGTTTTCAACGCATGTAAATTACAAATGTTTCATACAAGTGCCTTCACGCAGGCCTTCAAACACAAATGTTTTTATACAGATCTTTAAACGACTTACAATAGAGAAACTTTGGCGTTTTAATTCGTTAAATTTTAACAGAAGAAATAGCCATACGTGGTATGATTACGGGATGTTACAATACAAACTATAATATGAACACAATATCTGGATGTGTAAAATACGGAAATTAAACATTTTTTGTTTTTGTGTTTCTGAATTTTTAGATTCTTGTATTTCTGAATTTTCGAAGGATTAAATTTATAAGTTTTCGAATTCCTGAATCTTTAAAATTCCGAATTTCTAATCGTTCAAATTTCTAAATTTTTTAATTTTAATATGTTCTATTTATATGGCTGTCTCTAATTCTTTAGTTTAAAAGAAAAATTAAAAATTATGTTTTCATGTTATAATTAATAAATCTGTCGCAAATGTTCTCCCGACTCTTTATATTTCAATTATTACGATTATAAGTGCAATTATCTTTGATTTGCTGTTATTGGCTTTATTAAAACTTCACAAACGTGTAGAAATTGCTGTTATATTACCTCCATTTAAATTTTAAACCGAAAAAAGTACTCATGTTGCTGCATTCTGCGAATTTTTTTATGATATTCCTAATGAATGGGTTTATTATGGTCAACAAAAAGGAATTTCTCCGTCCTTGAATTCTACACATTCTCGCAGAAAATGAACTGAGAATGTGGCCTCCAGCTTCATTTTTCTTTATAAAATCTGTTTTAAGTCTATCTAATTTAAATGTTTGTTGAAAATGATGATAAACTATTAAATACATGTTTACCAAAATATAGAAGAAAAAAACAATTACAATGTATAAAACCTTTATTTATAAAAATCATTTTCAACTTTTCAAGTTTCCTAAATTGTGAAATTCTATATTCTTAGATTTCGAAATATACGAATTCCTACATTTTGCCATTCGAATTGTAAGAACCGTAATCTTCAAATTTGTAAACCCACAAATTTTTAGATACTTAAAAACCCTATATTCTCATAGCTTTAGGCTCCTAAATCTCAAAGTCCTCAACTATGTATGTCTTCAAATTCCTATATCGACCAATTCCTAGGTCCTAGACCATCAAATCCCTAGATCAGGAGTCGGCAACGTTTCTGGAGTTAAGGGCCATTTTTTTCCCAAAGTGATAAATTATTTTTTTTAAAGAGCCAAATATATAATTTATTTAAATATTTAAATAATTTAAATAATTTTATTTAAATATTGAAATCAAGTTTTATTTTCCACTACGTGATTACATAACTTTGACCAGTTATTAAATGCCGTCGGCGCAGACATGATTTGACGTAAGACCGAACAATTAGACGCATCAGACTTGGTGAATTTATTACATTTTTAGTACTGTTTGTATTAAATTAAGCATGTTTTGTATAGTATACTTTCATATTAATAATTACTCTATAAAAATATAATTCTGATTGTCGCAAACTCATTATAATATCACCATAACCTAAAATCTTATAATATACTTTTAATCATTTTTCTTACATGATAAAGTCATCTGAGTTCTTCAGAATGCTGAAGAAAAATAAAACAGTAGACTGCGAAAAAATAATTGTGTAGCAGTACGGGTCTTTAAAATGGACAATTTATTGCAAGTTGCCAGTGAACATCTCATGTCCCAAAATTAATTCAGGAGAAAGAGCCCGTCGTAATTGATCAAATGAATTTATTATAAATAAAATATTTTCATTAAATGAAATATTATCATTTTGATCTTTTTTAATAAATGATGGAAGCTCTTAAATCAACATATTTTCAATATTTGAGACAATAATAATTAATAGATTAGAACGTACCACGAATATTATTTAATTATTATTCCATATGTACATTTTTGGATTTTAATTAATTTAACTTTTATACAAACCTTGTATATGCTTATACAAGAGAATAAAGATAGTTTGCAGAGAAGTCCGTCAAGCCGAATGTAGACCAAGTGCACGCATACTCGACAAATTTTCAAATTTATTTGTCTCGAAAACAAAGCCTTGTATTAACAAATTTTATTCTACATTTTCGACTTATTGTTTTATGTAGAATCACCCCCTTTCCGGTTGTACAACAAGTTACTAGTATCTGAGTTAATGATTGGTATATTCGTAAACAGTAAAACGAATTTAACCTGCACTGAAAAACCCACTTAAAGCAGTAAAGCTTTAATCGTATACTTTTCTTGTCGAGAATAAAAAAGTTATGAGTCATCAATTTACCAGCAAATAGTCACAGATGTCCCAATCCTTTCAGAAGGTAGACTCCTTAATCAGTAACTGAATGTACTTTCTTTTTTTACAGCGTTACAGCCACGATGATGTTCACAACAGTGGTAATTCTTTCGTTGCTAATCACGTATGGTAACGCATACGAGGAATACCCGGAAATCTGTCAGAACGAGACCTTCACGATGAAAATTGCCAGTGAAACACTTTTACATAAATTCATTGCATCTGGCACTATACGATGCATGAACATTTCGTTTGGCGGTATCAGATCCATGGAACCAGGCGCTTTTGACGGAGTGCCAAATTTGACTTATTTGAATCTTCAGGGGAATTACATTTCCCCTTCTAATTTATTCTCTTTCGGTAGCATTGCGAACCTCAAAGCATTGATTCTCAGCCATCAGACATACAATTCTTACGAATCAACAGTGCCAATAGATTTTATATATCCAGAGCTTCGATATTTGAATTTAAGAAACACTAAGATTTCGGGCATAATAAACTATAGTGAGAATTCTTTTCCGAAGTTAAGGTATCTAGACATTTCAGGCAACAGATTTTCTTCGTTCAAATTCCTACAACTATGGATCAACACGCTTTTGTATTTACACCTTGATAGTAATCAAATTACCGATATTTCCCTCAATAACTTAAGGAAACTAGAGACGCTGACACTGGATAATAATAACATTCGAAGTATAGGTTATAGTTATTATAATAATCTTGATCTTACGGGTCTGAAAAACTTGAAACACCTTTCTGTAGTGAACAACGACATTTATTCGATTGACAGATTAGCATTCAATGATACGGTTAACCTTCGATATCTAAACCTCTCCAAAAACATGTTGTCAAGTGATTCAAATCTTGAATCATTTGCGCATTTGACCTCTTTGGAAATTCTTGCATTGAATGATAATAACTTTCATACGATTCCATTCAGGGCACCTTTGAATATAACAGATCTGTCGATGAATTGTAACAATTTATTTGTTTTAGAAACGAACTCGTTCTCCATGGTGCCATATCTGAAAACGCTTTCATTAGCTAGAAATGAAATTTCGAGAATTGACGCGGATGCATTTTACCCTCTACGGGTGTTGGAGGAATTGTACTTGAACAATAATGACTTAAGTCATTTGCCCCATTTTTGGAGTAAATCCATAGAAAATCTTCGATACTTGGACTTATCCGAGAACAAGATTATATCTTTGGATTACGTGTTCGGTTCTAATTATGTACCTTTGAATGAACTTCATTTGGATGGCAATCCTCTGGAAAACATCAAGATGGATTCGTTAGCAATGTTAGGAAAAAATTTGACGATTTATTTTAACTTCGGCAGAAATCGTCCAACCTATAACTGCGCACGTCTAACCTAGTGATGAATGGTCAGAAGATGACTATTAAAAGATTAAATTCCGATACTACTGTTAGTTAGGGAGAGGTAGGATAGTTAATCAGAATGGATAAATGGTATTGTTATACATCACGAACGCATTATTATTAATATGTCGACTATAGTTGTCTACTTTCAGATTTTAAAAGTAATGTCTGTAATATAGCAAAAGCGTAGAGGTACTTATTTTATTAACATTCAATAAGTAAATTACTTTGTCTACCTTCTTCTCTTTTTGCTAAAATTTCTGCTTACATATTGAACGTTAGCAATAAGTCGAATTAAAGTAGTAATTGACTGTGCATTTACAACAATATATATAAATGATTTTTGTAATTAAGGTAAATTTAATTTTCCTACTTTTAAAATTCAGTGCATTGAAGGATACTTGATCACTATGCGAAGTCAAATGATCAAACTTGCCTGTAACATGTTTCTCCAAAAAAAATTAGTCTTAGGCTATCTGCCGTTATAAAAGAAAAAATTCATTCGAAAATTTCTATAGTTTCATACCACGCTAATGAGATGGTTTTTGAAACTTGATATGAAAAATTTTGTTCCAAGTATCAAAGAAAATATGACATAATGCACATGAAATTATAAAAAATGTTGATTTCACGAATTTCAAATTTGGTTAAACAATATGAATATTCGTATTTTGTAGTGCTTGGCATTTATACATTCGTTTAATTGAGTTCATTTCTTGTTTTATTTGCAACCTTGTATGTTGTTTGTCTCATCGTCAAATATACCGATTTATTAATTTGATCAAATCTTCTCGACAAATCATTATATAAGTAATAAACCATACACAGCATAAGAAATTCTATCAGTCAGAAGAAAAAATGTGATTAACTATGTTATCTTACCTCTCCTATTACTATAGATGTATGTAAAATTCGTATATAGTACTATTATCAGGAAAACATTTTACAAAAATTGTGTGTCCATTAAAATGCAGTAGAGTATCTATAAACGAAATATTTACACTGAACGCGGAAATGAACCTGTCAAAGGGCAAGAATTATATCATAAACTTACGTATGTATGTAATAAAATTATAATGCAATGTAAATAAATTTATAATATGTATTTTTGTATGCTGTTTTTTTTTACATATTTTAAGTTAGAAGTGTATACAGAATGTCCCACAATAAGTGTAAGAGCCGAAAAGGCGTGGTAGGTGGGGCTATTCTGAACAGCTTTTTCCTTTGCCAAAATATTGGTTGAGGCTCGATTTTCGAGTTATTTGCAAAAAACACTGACCAATGAGAGCGCGCCCGCACCGAGCGCGCGTCAGCGCGAGCGATAGCTTCGAATATGACGGCCGATTGTGATCGTGTACAAGCGTATCGATACCGCGTTGGTATAATAGGAAGCTGTTAGATGACAGTTACATCGAAAAATGAATAAAAAAATCTGGATTATTGTTGAATTATCATTCATTCATGGATAAGAAATAAAGAAATTAGTCCCTACTAACGTAACCAAAGTAAATTAAATTTATTCGATACTTTTATTTGTTACTGCAAAGAAATAAGAGATAAAATATGGTAAATTATTCTCGGTAGATATTGTGATGATGAAAAAGGACAAATTCTCATTTTTTTAAAATTAAATAACTTTTCCATTCAACAAATAAACATTTAAATCAAATAATTAATCAATTTAAATGTAACTTACCCATTGAACCGCAAATAATCACGATGAAAATACATCCCTGTCACCGTGTCGGTCCACCGATCCTTACCGTTAGAAAAAATAAATCACCACACAGAAACTCTCAATTTACTTCACTGTCAGCTATCACTGTCATCTTTCATTATTAGCTTTCGTTATCACTTTTCCCTGTCACTTTTCACTAATTGATCACTGCGAGCCCAACACGTAAATAGGCCCAATGAAAACACGTGAACGAATATTCATAAATAATTTTAACTACATTGTCTTGAAAGCAAGAAAGCGGAATTTTCAATTGAAACTGTTTTTTATGACATTATATATTAATTCAAATAAATTTATGTATCATCTGAATGTAGGTATTATGGTAAAAAACATGTTAAAAGTGTACTTTTTATGGTGGCTTCAAAAGGCGCCGACTCTTTAAACTATTAAATTTCTTGAAACAGTTTTTTTTTAAGGCGAGGGAAATACATTTATGTACACCTCTGCTCGCGGAGGTAGTATGGGACTCATGCGAGAAGCGCATACTACCCACTAAAACCCCCACCGGAGGGTTTTCTCCCTCCATTTGAACAGATATTTAAATTCTTAGATGGCCCTGAAAAGGGCCGATTATAGGAATGGCTCTATATAGCCGCCATTCGTCTCGATAGTCGTGTGAACACACTTCTCCAGGTTGTTCTTTACGTTGCGCAGCATAACGGACGTGATCGAGACCACTGCCTGTTGTATGCGCGTCATCATTGTATGCGATACACCTGATTCTGAAAAATGAATATCAAATTTAATTTTACTTAAAATACTTTGAAATAAATATTTGCTTATGGAAATTCTGTAACTTACCTTCAAAAATCCCCAGAAGAAAAAATCCAACGGGTTTAAATCTGGTGACCTCGGGGGCCACGCAACAGGACCAAGGCGCCCGATCCACCTGTTTCGAAAGGTTCGATCTCAGACAGCCCGAACATTTGTGGCATAATGGGCTGGAGCACCATCATGTTGGAAAAACATGTTCTGTCGAATTTCTAATGGAATTTCTTCCAAAAGAGTCGGCAGAACAGTCTCCAAGAACATCTTATATGCTGGACCGCCCAATCTGTCGGGCAGAATGTACGGTCCAACAATAAAATCCCCACAAATGCCGGCCCAAAGATTCACGGACCAGCGCTCTTGCATTGTCCGTTGATGGATCGCATGCGGATTCTCATCGTCCCACAAATGCGAATTGTGGGCATTAAAGCATCCTTCTCTGCTGAAAAGGGCTTCATCTGTCCACAAAACGTATTTGCAGAACGATGGATTCTGCTCGATCTTCCCCGAGAGCCACCCAGCATATTCCACCCGTCGAACGTAGTCTTCTGGGTTTAAATGCTGCACCTGTACATATTGGTACGGATGCAACATATTTTCTTGTGGAATCCGATGGACCGACGACTTACTGATCCTAAAATAAAACAGAAAAATACATTATTGAAAGATAAATAATTAATTAATTAATTAATAAAAAATAATAAGTAAATAACATTTTCTTTTATGTAAATATTTATAATAATCAAATTATAACTTACTCCAATCGGTGACAAACTTCTCGTACGCTTAGAGTCCCATCCCGGTAAAATTCTTCGAGCACTTCGTCCGCCCGTGCCGTGGAGATCTGACATGAGCGACCTGCACCTTCTCGTGCAGGCTGGAACGAGCCACTCGTATATAACCGTGCGGCTAATCGTCTAAAACGATTAGCCGACGGTATATTTTCACCGGGATGCTCCTCCGCATACCGTCGGGCAGCTGCCTCCGCATTCCCGTTGCACTGTGCGTACGTAAAAAACATACCGTAATATTCGGCGTTCGTTCGCGACGACATTTCGAGAAATATTAATTGATTTTATTAATTTACTTACATTTGTTGTCATGTGAATATATCTTTTGTTTTTGTCGCATGCCTGTTGGTGGGAGAGGGAGGTGTCGCATGCCTGCCGAAACAAGTCAATCACACGCGTACATCGTCTCCTTTTACGTACATTATACTTTTATTTCTTCTTTTCCATTACATAGTATTGTCAGTTTTATTTGGATTATTATTAGTAACATATCGAATTTGTGCCCGTATCACTCGATTTCGGGGATAATACATCATAATACATTATACAGCGAAGATTACAAAATTCGAAAACAATTGAAATTTGTCAGAAAATGTTATTGAATACAGGGAAAAATCGCTTAAACAAATTCAGGTAATGCATATCTGTTCAAATGAACTGTAGTAACCCTCCGGTGTGGGCTCAGTAGATTGGGCTTCTCGTATGAGACCCACAATACCACTGTGAGTAGAAGTGTACATAATTGTATTTACACCGTCGTTAACAAAAAAAAAAAAGAAATTGCATATCTATTGAAGAGAATGTAATAATTGTAAAATTGGCTCATTTTGAAGCCATCATAGAAAGTACAGTTTTAACATGCTTATCGCCATACCACCTATGTTCGGATAATGCATAAATTTATGTCAGTTAATCCATAATGTCATAAAGAACAATTTTAATTACACAATAATAAATGTTATCATTAAACACTGTAAGTTATATCTAGAAAAAATAATTAAATTTTGTCAGAGCAATCGATTAGGTTTGTTGAGAATAAAATTACTATTAATTGGCATTTTTAACAAATTTGATGCGTTCGTTCAAAGTGTTAAAGTGAAAAGCGAAAGTGATCGTGTCGTGAGTTCATTGACCTCACCATGTTAACAGCTGATTGACATCAGCTGTCGAATGGTTGGAAATGATTCCAATCGGTAAAATGATCCAGTTTCTTTTAAGCAGGATAATTTGTGGCTCAATGGGTAAGTCACATTTAAATTCTTTTATCTCTTATTTCTTTGCAATAACGATTAAAAGTATCGAATAAATTCGATTTATTTTGATTACGTAAGTAGGGACTAATTTCTTTATTTCTTATCCATGAATGAATGATAATTCAACAATAATACAGATTTTTTTATTCATTTTTCGATGTAACTTTCATCTAACAGCTTCCTATTATACCGACGATATACCGACGCTGTCGATATTCGAAGCTGTCGCTCACGCTGTCGCGCGCCCGGTCTATGCGCGCTCTCATTGGTCAGTATTTTTTGCTAATAACTCGAAAATGGAGCCTCAACCAATATTTTGGCAAAGGAAAAGGCTGTTCAGAATAGCCCCACCTACCTCCCCTTTTCGGCTCTTACACTTATTGTGGGACACCCTGTATACTGCTAGCTGGAGAATAGAAACCAAAGAGGAAACCGAAATGTAGTTAGATATGTATTGATTTCCAGGTTAGATTAATGTAAATATGTATAAATGTATATAGTTATTCATTCCTTAGGTTAAGTAACTAGAGTATTGAGGTGAGGTATTAGAAATGGATTGAATGAGGGAGTGAGTGCGTGTGTGTGTTTACCTTAAATTTAGTATAGGTATAAGCTCCAAATAGTGAAAGCGGCAACTTCTTTTTCGCTTCACATTTTGATCTAGTATCAGCGCTTTTTAGCAATAAAATCTAATCGTTTCGCATAGTACACGAAATATAGGAATTAGGTCCATAGTTTAGTTAGGACACAAATGTATAGGATAATAGTGTGTATAATGAATATCGGCAATATGGAGGGCGAGTGTTGTGTAACCAACCAGGCCTTCTAACAATACGTATGCAGAGCGAAGAGACGGTAGATTATTCACTACTGAACAAATATTATGTGTAATCATTTCATACATTGTTATGAATAAAATGCTTATGAATAAAAAATGTACTAGTACTTACCCGCTCACCGAAGTCAAGCTGAGTTGGGCGTCGTTTAGGAACTCCGCGTGCTGTTGGCTTTTATTTTACATTTATTTTTTCAATGAAAAATTCAACGATTTTATTCGTATAAAGATTCTTCCATGCAGTTTTAGATAATTTAACTTTAAGTGGAGAAAATTCTCCGATATGCAATTTTAAGTCAATAAAATGCACCCTGGTCAGATTTTGGATAACTGAAATATATTTTTTTTGCCTTACTAAATATACTTTTAGGAACTTCTGTGTGAACATTGCCATGTAATACAGTGCTAGTTATATAATTTTCTGGTAAATATTTTTAAATCTGCAAAGTTAAAAATGATGAAGTGCCTATATTTGAATGTTATAGATTCTTCAATGCTGGAATGATTTAATTTCAAAAAACCAATATACAGGGTGTTCGGCTACTGGTGGGCATAATTTCAGGGGGTGCTAGTTATGGTGATACTGAACAACTTTTTCCTTTACCAAAATGTTGACTGAAGCTTATTTTTTGAATTATTAATGAAAAACACTGACCAATCAGAGTGCGATAATAGCGCGCACCCAGACGCGAGAGCGAAAGCTTCGAGCTTGACGGCTGAACGTGATCGTGTAATTATTAACAGACAACTGTTCCGTCAAAATTAAATCAAGTAACGAATAAAACAATCAAGAATAAGAACGGGTTATGCATTATTTATAGATAGGGCATAAACCAATTATCTGTTATTTACTTAAACCGAGTGAATCGAATTTGTTCGATACTTGTATTCGTTACTTGAAAACAATAAGGAATAAAATATAGAAAATTGTTCTTGGCACTCGTTACAAAAATACAAAACAACAAATCCGCATATTTTGAAGGAATATATATATTCTAATTTACTTCGAAATCCATGTAACTGTATTGATTTAACAAAATATTTTTTTTAGTGTTTGTTATTGCATAAATCGTTTCCAACTTTCTTCAACGACCAAACAGACCACTCCGCTGTTCAGCTGGAGGCCCGAATCCCTCCTATTAAAATCCTTAGTAGAATTTAAATTATATTAACTTAGTGTTCATTTACACATATACGCCCAACCTGAGCATAAATCACACAAGATTCACCAAAAATATAATTTTAACGTTCACAAGCAAAAAACCTTTTTTGTTCACTGGGTTTGATTAAGGAATTTGCTAATCAACATTGTTTGGAAAATTGAAATATGATGCACGATATTTGACCCTCAAATCGCGGGACTAAGTCTATAGCTAAATTTAGAGTCAAATAAGAATTGTCTGAATTACTGGATTTTTGAATATTATTTTCAAAATTTGAACTTTGAGTATTGCTGTGGCTATTACTTAAATTCCTTTCATCATTTACTATTGACGAATTTGAGGAAGATGTTGTGACTGGTACACAATTTAGCATAAAATTTGTGCTTGTTTGAGGTTGTTCTATGCTTAAATTTTCTATAATTGGCGGTTCTAATATTTCTGGTACGTTTTCTACTTCGAATCCCCTTCCCAATTTTACTGAAATTTTGCGCGTTTTCCTAATTTTTCTAACAAATCGTTTCTTATACTTCATTTTTAAAATTTAACTAATTCTTATCTTAATTTAAATACTTATTATTGTAGCCATGGTTTATTTCTCAGGATAAAGGAATGTCAGGAAATCAGGAATACTGGAAAATAGGATTTATTACGAGGTTTAGGAATCGGTACAGGAAATGTATAAAATAATTTTTCTTTCTTTTCTCTCGCAATAACAACATGTCTACTTTAAAGATCTTTTCTAACTCTGGTCAATAACGCGTCCAGGAGTAACTCTGTTCACTCCCGTTCGAATGGCGTCCAGGTATTTTCTCCTAACTCTCCATAACGAACGAGCGACCAAGAGTATTCTCCCGTACTCTCCTGTACTTTACTCGGGGCGTCCAGGAGATGCTCTGTCCTCTCGACCGACAGGCGTCCAGGAAGTTTCGCTGTACTCTCCATGACGGACGAGTATCCAGGAACAAACTCCCGTACTCTCCCCCTATTCTCCAGACAGGCATCCAGGAAGGTTTCGCCGTACTCTTCTGCCGGAGTCTTAAACCTTTTACTCTTCTCCAGGCGGACGTCCAGGAACCGGAGGTTCTCTTTTACTCTATTATACTCCGAGTAGGCGTCCAGGTATTGGACGCCGAACTCTCCTGCCGGAGTTACTCTATTCTCTACTCTCCAGGCAGGCGTCCAGGTATTGGTCACCGAACTCTCCTACCGAGTCCCTAACCAGCTAAAGCTTTCTCCATGCAGTCCCTAGGCTAGTCCAAGAGCGGCTAATGGTCCTTATCCTCTCTCTCAGACTGCCAAAATAGACCGGCTCCTGTTGCGAGCCTCTATTTTATATCCGCCGGTTGCTATCCCGCGGCCGCGTTATCAACACTTTCGTCGTTAAGTCCGCGGCTCGCGGCTTCGCGTGACGCGCCTTACCTCTCGCTCCACTGAGCAGCTTACAATCTTTCGCGTCTCGATACAATTCGATTATTATAGATCTATCGTATTTCTAGAATATTCGCGACGCTATATAATATTTCAATCTATTCCTTACGATTTCTATAGGATTTCTAATAGGTTCTATGTCTGATTTTCAACGAATAATTTACTTTATTCGCTCACATTTTACATAATTTTCTTGTACGCTACATTATTTATTTTTGTATGTGACTTAATTAATTTTTCAGGCGAGGCGTGTGGCGTCCAGGTAATGTTGCACGTCCGCCTGAACCCACTCTCCTTGGTATTCACCCTAGCTCCTGGGAAACCCGTGCGAAAACCAAATAGAAGGAGTCCGCAGTCGTCTGATTGTCACGTTCAAGTTTGTTTGAAGATAGCTTGCTTCGAGTGATCCGCTCCGCTTCTTCCAAGATTGAGCCGTCCAGGATGGTCCATTTCCTCTTGCTCTGCCTCGTTGATGATGATACTCTTCTCCCTCTTCTTCAATCTTCTTCAATGATCCGCTTCAATTAATACTTCTTTTCTTTGACACCCCGTTGATTTTGAGATCCCACCGCTGTCACCAAATTATGTAGCGTTTTATTCTGGATCTTTTAGGGAATTTTGGTGTGCTTCGTACTCAAAAGCGCTAAGGAAGCTTGATTTGTTGTTTCGCGAATAATTTAAATAAAGGAAAACTAACTAATATTTAAAAGTGAATTTAATTTAACTTACTAACTGTTTTAAAACGGCTTTTTTCAAAGCCATATGATGTGCAAAATCCGTTCGGCAACCTGCTCGTGGTGCACATCGGGTAATGCCAATGCCAGCGGTATATGCCATAAATGCAAGGGTTACTTTAAAGTGCTGTATCTTTGCGAAAAAAAATGGCAGCGACTTTTCACTTACTGGAAATTGAAGATGAAGGTTCGTACTTTATACTGCTGCAAACAGAATCTCCGAAAAAAAAAAATGTAGCAAGTCCATGCACTTCGTCAAACTTTGTAATTTTCAACATTGCAAAGGTACCCTCACATTTAAGGTGTTTGTAGTGGTAGGGATGCATCAAACTCAAAATCGAACTACAGTATCTTAAAGTAGAGGTTTCAAGCTTTAATTTAAAAAAAAGGACATAATTTTACAATTTTTTTTCACGAAGTTACCGTCAGTCAAATTTTGCCAGTTTTTGCCTAAAATTTTTCTATGCTATATTTCTTTTGAGCAGTGTAGATTGACCTGACATCCAGAGTCAACTAAAAATGAAACTGACTTTCTCGAAAAAATGTGTTGTGGAAAATTTATTACTGGTAGTTGTCCGATTCTTTCTGAATTTAGTTTAATGTTTACTGTCTTAATTTGGCGCCTACAATCAGGGGTTCGATTCGCCCTGCGCCCTTCTGCGATCCGACCATATAGATAACATTTTTTTCATTACTATTTTGATTTAAATCTTTCTGATTATTTCTTTTTAAAACACTTTTTCTCAAGATGGCCTGTTCTTTTGCAAAACGTGCACCACATCTGATTTAAATTTCTCAAATCAAAATTCCTATTATTTACTCTACAATCTTTCTTTAAGTGACCAAGTTTTTTACATTTATAACATTGCCTTTCCGAGACATCTGTTGCAAAAACTCTAGTTAAAATTTTATTATTCTCAATCCCAGTACGTCTAATTCTTTCTTTAATTTCTTGTTCTAATTTTGTAGCTTCCGAAATTATATTTTCCAAATTTTTAGTTTGATCCTTATATATAATTAGACTTATTAATTGATTTTGTAAACCTCTAATAAACCCAGTTTTTGCTGTTCGATTTAACAACGCAATTATACCAGCCTTCTGTTCTGAATTATAATTTTCCTGGGTCGCTTCCATTTCTAAATTAAGTTTGCTGCTTATTTTCTGTCCAAACATTTCTACAGTTTCATTTTTTTCCTTGAATTAATTTTAATTCATCAAATATTGAATCAAGATCATATCTTTTGATTAATACTGACTTTAAGATTTCTATTAATTCTAAGTGATTTGGCTCAGTTCGATTATTAATTATTTGTTCTGCTAAACCTCCAGTTTTGTTACGAACTAGAGCAAAAATAACTTTTTTGTTCACTAGGTTTAATCAAAGAATTTGTTAACCGGTATTGTTTAGAAAATTTGAATATTGTGCAAGATGTTTGCCCATCAAATCGAGGAACTAAATCTATTGCCAAATTTAAGGTCAAATATGAATTTTCAGAATTACAAGATTTTTTAATATTACTTATAAGCTACTGGGAAAACCGTGCCGAAAACCCAGAAGAAAGATTTCGCTGTCAGTCTTGGAGTCACGCATAAGCTGATACTAAAGATAATTAGCTTTGAAAGATCCGCTTCTTACGAAGTTGATTCCGTTTTGGTCTGCTTCCTGTTGAGATGTTCCGCCTCGATGATGATCCACTTCTTTTGATGATTCGCTTCTATTAACGATCCGTTTCTGTTGAATATCCCATCGCTGTCACCAATTTTCTGTTGAGCTTTTAAGTTCTAAGATTTTAATGAATTTGACAGATTTTGAATTGAATGTCAAAGAGAACTGTTAATTTGTTTTTAAATTTTGTTCTCTCCAATTTAATTAACGTTTTTATTCAAAATTCCTAAGAGAGATAATAATTTGTTTCCTACTCTTGCTTTATTTATTAGATGAGCGTTTTTACAACTTTGTTATGACATTTGTTTATAGGTATTTCTAATATACTTTGTTTTTTTCTTCAATTCACATCATTTTACAATTTAAACTTTGCGCGTTTACAAGTAATTAATTTTGCCGCTAAAGGGAACCACTGTGGCACATAAAATTTTGCTTCTTCCATGATTACGTTTACAATATTAAATTAGCAGAAGTTGGCAGCACCCAACACACCCATCTCTTCGAAAAGCAGTCGTCCCGACTGCGGCAAGTTCATTGCAGATAAACCATCTTCAACTCGATCTTCCTAACTTCCGAACTCTCACGAAGTTGGCCAGAACCTGTAAACCTTTGTCTACAATGGAAGTAAATTACCAAATTGAAATATTTACTTGATTGGCCTTTCTCAGCCAGTTAGCGTCTTGACATTTGTCCACCGTCTCAAGGAAAACCACTCAAAAACCTTGAGTAAGACGCCGGTGTTCACTTACATCGGTTTCTTGCACCACAATTCATTTTCAAGGAACCATTTCATATTTTTATACATTTAATGTTCTGTCCACGAGCCTTTGGCCTTCATAGTGGCTTGCATGCGTTTAGGCATACTTGAAATTATATTTTCGTAGTATTCTAGAGTAATAGAATACCACTGTTGCTGTACTCTGTGACTCAAAACATTTATTGTTGTTGGTGAAGCGCTGTACTCATCCGCTAGTTTCATTTTTAAATATGCACCAACGTTTGTTGATATTCCGCGAGGGAACTTCGACCGTGAGTTAGCTCATTTGAGTTTCAGGCTGGAGCGTGGTCCCATTGACCTCGGTTGTAGCCTTTTCACTCTTCTTGAGCTTAAGGTGCAGATCGCCCCATTGTCTCATCTTCTGATCCTACCCCACCCGCCATTGCCACTGCTCCCATCTGCTATTGTACCTTGGTACGCAAGCCAAGAGTTGCCAGTGACGCTCCTATCCCGAAGGTAGAGCTTTGACCGTGGTGCAGGAAGAAATCCTCTCCAGGTTGAGCGCCGTCCCATTACCCTCTGTTGAAACCCTTGTCCTTTATAGCCTGGTTCGTCCTCTTCCTTTCGTCTCCAGGTTCCAAACGGAATGTTTGGAATGTGCAATCTTCATTTCATTTTTCCTTATTTTCCACGCACAGAGACACCAACTTCCATTCCGTCGATTCTTCGCACGCACTGTCACATTAAAACGGTTTTTCCTCGAATCTTCGCACACACGTAAACGCATAGACGTCACTCACGCACAGATTCGATTAAGGTGGAGAAGAAAAAAAACAAAAAGAACAAAAAAAGGAATAAAATATAGCCGTACGAATTCTCTAGTATTTTCCTGCAATTTTTCTCACGATCACTCACGCGGTCACGCGACAGACACAACAATTTTGCGATTCACGGCACCGATCGGTTCGAAAGTGATAGTAAATTTACGAAAACTGCTTCGCAGAAAAGAAAAGAAAAAAAAATGGAAGGAAATGAAGATTTCTCTGCGATTTTCGCTTTATTCGCATATTTACATGAACGCAAACTCACCCGGTAGTAACGAAAGTGCTTTCCAGATCGACGAAAGTCGTTCCTCGAAATAATTTTCCGAAATTTCCTGACACTTGCACACACACACGTACCGAGATTCGAAAGCCACGGAGTGTCGCGCCAGATTCTTCGAAAAATTCCATCGCGGAAACGTTCCTGCATTTTTTACTTTTCTATGACACATTTCGCGTACACATACTTCCGCGTACAGACGCCCCGAAATACACTGATGAGCTTTTTGTATTTTACAAAGTCGCTCGAAACACGCATTACATCGTCTGAAATTCTTTTAAAACATGACTTTTTGCGATTTTTCTCGTCACTGACACGTCCACACGTCCGTTCGTTGCAACGACTTCTCGAAACTAATGCCCGATCGAACTGCGCAAAAAGATGTTCCGCAATGCAATTGCATCACCCACGCGGTCACGCGAAAAGTAAGAGAATTTCACGATTCGCATTACCGATAATTCGAAACGTACTTTATATTGTCCGGAATCACTTCGCGAAATGATTATCGTCATGATTAATGTTCTTTTGAAACTTTCCGCGGACACGATCCCGCGTGCATAAGCGAAACGCGTATCCAGAGCAATCGAACTTTTCGCGTTTTTTGTTCGCACGCACCGCGAGAAACATGCAACAGACTATCGGAAAAGACTGTATTAAACGACTTTCCTCACAATTACCGCTTTTTTCGAGATTTTTCCTCGCGGAACACGAGGCACGCGTGGCGGTGCCCAACGGTCGCGCGATATTCCTTGCCAATACGAGTTTGGCGTCATCAATATCCCGGATGACGTGCGGGCACTCTCATCGCCAGTAATGTATATGAATGCAGCATCAGCGGCTACTTTGGTCGCTGTGTATACACAATAGTGATCCTGTTGATCAACCGGCACTAATCCTTGGAACGGCCAAGTTGTAACCAGATTTGCTAGCATTGTAACATACTCGTCAGGAAAGCCGTTAACATTAACAAGCAGGGTGTGAGTCTTAGCTGCCTAGGCTACCTGTTGTAAATCAGCATGCCGAACGTCTATCTCGATCTCGTCTGAATATATGTCAACAGCATCCCCTAACGTTTAGGTCAAACTCGACTGTTTCATACACAGTATGGCTTTTAGCGCAAGCATGCGAAGCTCAGTACCTCGAGCCACGATGCTGTATAACGCACAAATGCTCTCAAACTCTAAGTCACCAACAGCAACGCGCTCGCTTTAATTAGATCATCGTGGAACAATCGCGCTCCGTTGTCATTTCTGGTCCACAAGTCACCAGACTTCCCCATTGTCGTCTTACTAGTAGGCGCCAGACGAACACTGTAAACGTCATCTACCCATATCAGAACGGAACGTTCCACATCCCAGGACATTCTCTTCTTTCCAATGCCAATACCAGGAGCTTGTTCCACTGTCATCCTAGCATTGAGCCTGATATCAGATCTATGTGTTACGAAATTGAGTTCATGATTAAATAAGTCAGATGTTAGTAATTCCAATGCCAACTTGTCGTGTATGGCGCTCTCTTCCATTTCAGGGCTCACCACAACATTGTCCACTCTCGCGCCGAACATGTGTTCATCTATTCTCTTAAGATGCTCCATAGCAACGGATCCTCCGTTGAAGTGATCCCTGTGCTCTAAGTAATGCGCCATAGTAATCTAATCGATTATCTAATTAATACTACTTACTTCGTAAATATGCTAAACACACTCACCACTACCACAGGCACAAAGTTTTCTTTCACTCAACACAATCGCAGCTCATTCACTTCACACACCTCAAATTACACACTCGTCTTCCATTTAACACAATTGCAATTCTTCCACTTCACACACTCGCAATTATTAAATCAGATCAGGTCAGTGATCCAGTAACTTTCGCGGTTGTGAGGTTTGACGTTTTCCTTGAACGATGCTTCTTTGCTACTTTCAGTGGCCAGATGGACAGTTGGACCTCGGGTCTCCTCTTCCATCCCCGCATACTCCGTGCCGGTACTCAACGGTGTTAAAGACCATTATCGGTGGAGTTTTTATCGATAGCTCCCATCCATTCTTGGGAGCATCACCGGATGGTATTATCGATGAAGAGGGCATCGTTGAAATCAAATGCCCAAACACAGCTGAGAACTTGTTGCCGGAAGAGGCAATCAAGTCGATTCCGTCTATCCGACCGATATTTGCAGACGAATCAGGTACTGCGCTAAGCAGAACACATGTATACTTCTACCAAGTGCACGGACAATTGCACATAACAGGTAGAAGATATTGCATATTTTGCAGTTGGACACTGTTACGCGCACGAACGAAGCTACCGAAAATTTCGAACGCGTGACTACGGCGTGTTACGGCGATAGAGTTGATTGATTGTAAAGAAATGTAATATTGTTTACTTTTAAATAACAATTTAATGTTCAAAACACTTAAATTAAAAGAATACAAAAATGTCTGTGTTGTAATGTGTTACCGGATTCGTGAATGTTAAAAAAGGTGAAACTGTTAAAATTGTAAAGTCCGTAAATGTAAATGTGTTCTAATTATAACTGTTGACTGTTTTGAACGTTCTGAACTGTCTGAACGAATTCTTAGAAGATCTTTACTGTACGGAAGATTTTTTAAGAGTGGTTCTTCAAGACTTGTCTCGAAGAAGGAAAACTGTGGAAAGTGGAAAATTGGGGAAACTGTTCTGATTGGCTTTACTGTTTGCCAATAGTCTTGCTTAAAAAAGGACATCACCCTACCCCGTGCGCCCTTAGAGCGATCCGTGCGGAGTACGGTGGGCCTTGTGGAGGTGGAAAAAGAAAGTGGACGTAAGACAGAATTTCCGTTGGGTTGTCAACAAGGGGACCTGGTTTATGTCTCCTAGGCCCTGTCCTCGGACCCTCAGGAAATTCGCGTTTATGGCACTGGCAATTAGCTGTTGAGACCGTCGACAGAACTTGGACATAGAAATCGTAAATTGTAAAAATACAAAGGACTCTCAAAAACAGCTCTGGTACTTGCATGCCATGAACGCGGTTGCAACGTGCAGGCCAAATGTTAGTCCCGTGTACAAATTGCTAGCTGCCTTCGTGAAAAACAAAGTCATAAATTTAAAGTTTCTAAAATACTGTAGGGAACGCGATTTCAAATATGTACCGTGAAACAGACACCGAAAGGGATAAAATGCACTACCGTCCAAAAAGACGACGTATTTTGGCAAAACAAAATGGAGCCAAAATTGATAAAATTTTATATGGAATGTATGTTACCGGAATATATAGATAGCTGGTACTCTTTCCGAATCTAATACATAGCTTGCAACAGTCCGGCGTCGCACTGTACTGTAAAGTACAGTTCCATCGACTTTTGTCGGTGGTTGACAATTGCAGAATGCAATTGTACTCGTGGATCATGCGATCGCACGAGTTGCTGGACACTGGTGTGACGACGGATAACCTCCGTTTGATCTAGTTGCTAAGTTAGGGTTAAGATATACTAATACTTTGTTACAGATTTTACAATAAAAGATTTGCGAGGAAAGAAATTTTCATAAGTATGGCAGCGCGTGTGGTTCTTCGTTACGAAAGAGAAGGAAACGAATACTTCGCGCATGGAGAAAGGCATGTCAGGTAATGCTATACAACATTTAAATATAATGTAGGAATTTGTTTTTCTTATAGCTATTAATTTTTTTTTTCTTTTGCTTTTTTTTTTTACGTGACGGCATCTAATGTTATTATCGTAGTATCGACATTATGTTGCATTAATTGTCTGTGCAACTTATAGTTTTCAAAAATAATCAACTTTTATTAACTGGACTCGTTACTCGTACCATTCGCTATCCGCTATTGTTCGTTATATTCTATTCGCTACTGTATTACGTTATACTCTACTCTATTCTATTCTATTCGTCGCGGCTCGTGGATCCTCTTGTATATATATACACATGCTCTCTCTCTCTTTCTCTCATCCACACTCACCTCATTCGCTCGGTCATACGCGGTAAATTTGAACGGTCCTACAATTATATAAATGAAACGAAGATCTTTACAAACAATAGTTAGAAACAGCATTTTTAACGAATTCGTCCGAAAATAGTATCTTACTACTGGAAAAATATTATTGGAATGGCATGTGACAATGCACTTGTTGTAATAATTCATTTACGTCCCATCCTAAAGTAGAGTTTCCGGAATTAATTACACTAAATTGCGACTGGGGAAGCGTCCTGATAAAACGCACATAGTCCGCTTTGGCCGTTGCATTTATACAAACTTTAAATTTTCTAACAATATAGAGGATTCAAAAAACAGCGATATAAAATTAAATTTAAAAAAACAATCATGATAAAAATGTCTACGGAAGAAATATTATAAAGTCCCATAGCTCGTATATGCGAACTACTGCGCGAAACGTTGATGCATCACAAACAGCAGGTACCAATTACTTCACTTCCTGTTTAGGCTATGGGAATGGTGCAGTCAATAAAAAAGTGTATAAAATATAAACGAAACATGATGCTATTAGAAATATTTTAGAATCTTTAATTCGTCATTAAATTAATAATATAATTTACGCGTTAATTTAATTGCTACATTTTATTGGTTTATATAAACGGTGCGATCATGACCGTCACGCCAGACGCCTTCTTGGGCTTCCTTACAATTCCTGCTTTTGCGCTCGCTAAAATTCGGAAGTTAGGCCCGAGCCCGTATTCCTACAATTTCTTGATGTATAAAAATGGATGTGATACACATGGCAATATAGTAACGATCTGGCAACTGTGCCCTCTTGTCATTTCTTTGATCAAACTTGGTGATTAATAGGGACGACAGTTTACTTTGCACGTATGACCCGTAGATGACGTAACGCAAGTTTTCTGATTTACAGATTTTGTACTTCCACTAATCCCCGTTTGTTTACATCGGCGATACGGGGGTGTACCACTTGGACGTCGACCGATTGGACGGTTTCGATTGGACGCGTTCCAATTCGAAGCGCTATCGATTGGACGCGTTTCGTTTGGACGACGTACAGTTTTGGCTTGGTTTCGGCTCCGGATTAGAAAGCGTCCAATCGGCACCGCTTCGAATTGGAACGCGTCCAATCGGTCGACGTCCAAGTGGGCATCACTCGGCGATACGATCAATTGGGAAATAAATAAATGCGACGCGATCATGGCAAATAAGAAAATACATGTTACCGATCGATAACACTGTACAACAAATTTTGACTTTTTTTTGATTTCGTAACCGCCACTATGAAATTCTTATAGGTTTTTGCGAGCTGAATACGAATCTGAAATCCGTTTTTCCCTAGGACGTACAGTTTTTGAGAAAATTAATGTTAAAAAAAATTGCAAATTTTTAACTTTGGAAATTTTTTGTGCTTTTACCATAGCAGCTATTCAGTGGCTTTTTACACGAGAAAAATCTGTGAACTTTCCCGAATAAAACGATATAAATTGTTATTACATTGTAAATATTTAAATATGTTTAAATAATGATCAAAGTAAGAAAGACATCAAAAACGCACCAATTTTTGCTGATATATTTCAATTTATTTAAAAAACTATGGGTCTAGGCGAAAATCTAACCATCGTACGTGATAGAGCAGACATTTCTGCTGAAGAAAGCATCAAGCGAAGTTACAAAATTGCTTTCGTTTTCTTTTTATAAAAAAAATAGTTCGGCAAAACACGCGCCGCTGCCAGTGGTACTCAATGCTGGCGCGGCGCACCATTCAGTTGTTCCGTTACGCCAAGACAGTAGGCAGGGCGACTACAGCGCCGCGAAAACATTGAATACCACTGGCAACGGCGCGTGTTTTGCCGAACTATTTTTTTTATAAAAAGAAAACGAAAGCGATTTTGTAACTTCGCTTGATGCTTTCTTCAGCAGAAATGTCTGCTCTATCACGTACGATGGTTAGATTTTCGCCTAGACCCATAGTTTTTTAAATAAATTGAAATATATCAGCAAAAATTGGTGCGTTTTTGGTGTCTTTCTTACTTTGATCATTATTTAAACATATTTAAATATTTACAATGTAATAACAATTTATATCGTTTTATTCGGGAAAATTCACAGATTTTTCTCGTGTAAAAAGCCACTGAATAGCTGCTATGGTAAAAGCACAAAAAATTTCCAAAGTTAAAAATTTGCAATTTTTTTTAACATTAATTTTCTCAAAAACTGTACGTCCTAGGGAAAAACGGATTTCAGATTCGTATTCAGCTCGCAAAAACCTATAAGAATTTCATAGTGGTGGTTACGAAATCAGTTGGCTGTTGTACAGTGTAATCAAAGCTAAACATCAGCTAAGTATGTATGATAATTGAACTGTCTAATTGTTGTTTATAGCGCAGTCGGCAATTTTTTTTGTGGCGATCGGTAATAAAGTTCAAAAAACATACAAAGTAATAAATTTTTTTTTAATGACATCAAGATTATTTCGTGATGAATCTTCCGAAAAGTTATTCAATCGTAAAACTTTTTAATTTTGACTTTTTTGTTATGAAACTTTTACCAACATATTTATTAATTCAGGTCATATTTACATACTTGTAATTGCAAGCGTTTCACTCATATCTGAAACTCTACTCGGATAAGTTATTACAAGTAAATATGTCGCGAATCATGTCGTGTTTGTTCTTAATCAGGAAAATTTTAGGAATATAATAGAAAAAGTTTTATAAAAAGGTTTTATAAAATAATGAATTCTTAATTAATAACATCAAAATTGTTCAGCGATGAATGCTCTGGGATGTTACATAAGCAAACGTGCTACATATACAATGTGTACAAGATATTCTTAACAAAATAAACAGTTCCACGCAAAGAACTGAATCGCTTTATTTTTGACATGCATGGTTTAACATTCTGTGGTTTAACAAGACAGAGGAACTATTTCTTAAACCATACACAAATTTATTCGTGAATTTAATTTACATTTCAATACTATATATAGTATAATAATATATGTATATGTATGTATTATATAAAAATATCGATACAATTTCTATTGAATTCTGGAAATAAATATCATACAGCTTCTTTTCCGCAATATTTTTGAAAACTAATGTTTTAACAAACTTCTTCTTTAAGTTTCGATATATTTTTTACCTCATATTATGTGTCTCCCACAGGTAGAGAAGTATCATTTCTCCCATTCGTCTTGTGAGTTCTCCCGTGTCATCAGATATGGCTTTTCCGGAGTAGGACACAAAAATCTTTTGTACTCTAGAGGCAAGCCTGTTGATTTATTACCAACTGGCTCCAGTAGACTGTTCCACAGAGCGTTAGCATCTTGAAAATAATAAATCGATTGACATATTAGTACCTTAAGCATAATCACATAGACATTTAGCGGACGTTTACTGTAACAAAAGTGACGTGTATTTCAATTATTACATGTGATAGATGAATATTTCTTTCTGGAATAATAATTAAGCAGGTACAGTAAATATTCAATATCTGCAAATCTCTCGGGTCTGAACTGTTGCACATATCGTATAGGTCCTACATTGATTGATGTTTTACCGAACATAGAAAAGGACAGCCAGTGAAGGATACCGAACGTAAAAAAACAATAACATATTGGTGCGACAATCCTAATGTAAGAATAAAACTTTTTTATTTTTGATCTTTTTCATATGAAACTTTTACTATTAGTTTTTTTACATTTTTCTGATTAAAATGAGACTAAACACGACGTAATTCGGTATATATTTATTTGTAATTTCAAACATTACGCTTACATCGAGGACTTTACTCGAATAAGTTATTGCAGGTAAATATGAGACGAATTACGTCATGTTTGGTCTTATTTTAATCAGGAAAATGTCACGAATACGATGCAAAAAGTTGTATGAAACATTGATTAAAAATAAAAAAGTTAAAAACGCATTAACATTGTATATAATTGAAGAAACTTTTGATCTTTGCCGACTGCCACGATCGCAGCGTCTCTTTCTTTTTTACTCGCTATCCTCCTCTACGTTAGAAACTTTTATCGCCAATTAAACCAGTAAATGTAGTCTAAATTATATCGTGCTTAGTCTCATTTTTATCAGAAAAATGTCACAAATATGTTGGTGAAAGTTTTATGTAAAAAAAGTCAAAATAGCAAACTTTTAAATTTTCATTGGTATTGTCTTATGGATATACACAACCAGGTTCACGTTATACATACTTCTCGATGCTCAAGCTTCCCGGCGTCTAGAGGGGTGTTCCCCCCAGTGGTGAGGACAAATATTTTGCACATATCGTATAGGCGATTTTTGCAGATATCGAATGTTCACTGTACAATGTTAAACGCATTAAATTAATTAGTATATTTGAGTACAACGTTGACTTCTCTTTGTTAACATGTTCACGCCAACGTGTACTACTGATGGCTCATACTCGATTGTACCATCGGTGGCTCACGTTCGAGTCTCTCATAAGTCTTTTTATTTACGTGATATGTCTTGTTTTTAATTGACTTACACCACTTTCAAAATAAACGGTCAATATATTAAAATTGTAACGTAGAGCGTTTGAATACGCGCGCCGCCCCATGGCGAGAAACAGGAAAGGCAACGCCATCAGATGCAATAATGCAGGAATATGCGCGCCGCACTACAGCGAAAAACACAAAAATCAGCGCCGGCATGAACGTGTTAAAGTTACGTTTAGGAGAGGCGCCTACCTACCGGAGTATAGGAAGAGTCTAAAGAAATGGTATCGAGGTACTTGGGGGGTTCAAATGAAGTCGGTAAGGAGATTTTAGTAGAAGTTATGAAAAGTTTTTAGAAAATCTTGCTTGTGCCTAAGGATAGCCTAACAGTGGCATGTGGCGTCATCCGATTAACGGGTATAACGGTTTGAACAGAATGATTACCTACATTGTGCATTTAATTTCTGAGCGGGGTGGAAACAATCAACGGAGACATATGTGAAATCTGACTGTTCATCTTCTGTTAATGGCACTTTAAAGTTTTGAAGGACTGGTGAAGATACAACAGTGAAATCTTCTGTATTGAATTCTGGGTAACTAACAACTTCTTCCTGCACTTCTACCCATCTAAAAAGGAAGAAAATAAGATGTATACTAGAAGCATTTTTTGAATTCTTGCGGAATTGTATAGACTTGAATTACATCATGCTTCAGTATCGTGTTAGTCATTTTGATTTATTAATAGTAGGAATCAAGTCTGTACAATTTCATGGTGAAAATTTTTGTACATTTTGAATCCGTCAAATCACACATACCTTTTCATTACGTCATAATATTCTGGTATACGATCTTCATATTGTAAACCAAATAAACAGGGACAAAAAAATCGTGTTACCATATAACATCTCAATATCGGTTCAGCTTTCATCGCATCAACGTAACTATCGAGAGAAAACATCATGGGAATTACGACGAAAGACCTTGGTAAGTTATCCCGTAATATTCTCAGGGTATTGATTAAATCGTTTTTATAAGTTTCCAAAATGAACGCCGGTGATGGCGGGTCACATACTTCAACACAGAAATCATTGTGTCCAATAAGTATAGTGATCAGCTGTAACAAAACCGAATTAATATTATAATTATTAGAAAGTGCCAAATCACGAATATAACTAGAATGAACGCACAAAAACAATGACGAATGTTTTGCAATTGCAAACCAAAATCGAAAACCGTAGTCGTGAGCCGTGTTCGTGTAAAATTATCCGTAGTTGTAATCACTTCATAATCGTATCTATCGACACGAGAATTTCGTTATGATCTGTTCTCGACGTTTTTTCGAATTTTTCGTAACGGTTTGACAGTCACTGATTTTTAACCGTCTTTCACGCATAACACGTCTGTCATTTTCAAGAACATTCATACGCAGTCATTCCATCGGAGTCTACGTGTTTAGGAAGTAAGCGAGCATCGATCAGCTGTTCTTATTGTCCGGTTTTTACCGCATTTTTTCCGCTCACGTTCGTACGTTTTTGTAGCGGTTCTTATGGCGAGTTCGTTTACAAGTGCAACAGGAATTTGTAAATCGAGCATTGATGTCTCCTAGCCTCTCTAGACAATTAAATGTAGTGTCGGTGCAGATACCTTCCCATTTTTCTTAAGGAAGCCAATTGAATTTGGTATGCACGCCACTACATGAATAACAAAAATTATTCTGTAAGCGAAAATCTTCAAAGACATTGAATGAAGGTAGAATCTTGATACAAATGGCACTGTTATATAGGGTAAACATTTGAAAACAGGACCCTTGAACTTCCGTTAAACTTGAGTATAAAAAAATGTCGATTTAGGAAAAGTTTGTACCAAGCGAAACTACTATATTGGCCTTGGACATAATTTACTTTCAATTTTATCGAAATGTTCATTATGAAATAATTTATTTTACCTATTTAGTAACTAGGAATGATTCTACGAAAATACGAACCTTCCAGTGTTCTTTGATATTTACTCTTGAATCCTGTTTCATTCTGTCAACCAGATATCTGGCCATGAAAGGCATGTCTCTAGCCATTGCACCAGTTTCAGCGACGCTGAATTGCGAATCCGGATGAGAAGTGAAGGAATCTCCAAGCGAATACCCTATTAAATTCGGGTTGAATTCCTGTGTGCAACAAAATTTCAAATCATAAGCATCATAACGACAGCCGATCGAAGAACAAATCGCAATGCAGTAAAACCTAGATATTTCCTAGTAGGAAATTACGAAGGAGAAATGTGTGGGCTTTCTTCGCGGCTCGTCCATTTTCTTTCTCCCAGTAACCATTCCGCGACACTAACGCAGACTTCATATGGGTGCGCGGGCATGAGCTTATAATACGCGTTTGCAAAACGAATTTCCACCAGGAATTTATACAACCGGCGGATATTGAGGTTCTACTGTATAATAACGTTAGGTGCAGGTGAAATGGCCAACTTGTAAATATAGAATCGAAACTCTGATTCGTGGCACACTCATGTGGTATTTGAGGGAATAAAAACAAACATACCTTAAGAATGTTAGGAAGTGTCAAATACGTTCGCCAATTTCCTTGACCACCGATAGACGCGGCGACTCCCCTATTCTCGATGAGTACCTGCATCATATTAAATGCGAAAATAGCAGTACCAGCTGCTATAGAGTCACCCATCGAGGCAACCACATCGATATCGCCAGGTCTTAAACGATGTACCGAATGTGGTTTTTTTGGAGATCTCCCATCTAACAGACAGTATTTTCAATTACCAACATGGAATAGAAAGAACCGTACATGCGTCGGTTTTTCTCGAATTTCATACATTTCTAACATGGTTAATTAACTACCAGTAACATTGCAGGGGAATGGAACATCTGGAGGTAGTTGCATTTGAAGCCGATGTTGATACACCGTTGTTGGTCTATGTAGCTGATCTCCTCCTGAGCAACAATGTTTGATCACGTGATTAACGAACGATCGCTATATTCTTTTAAAATATTCAGATGCAGTACTTTTTGCTTCCATGTTATTCCTCTTCCCAGGTCTAAGTCATGTACTTTGACGCCTGGTACAAAAAAAGCTATAACGTTTATGAGAGATTACATTTCATTGAAGTATATGCACTCATTGCCTCGAACAAGAATTGATAATCTTAAAAATATATACATAAAATAAAATAACATAACTTTTTTACATCATGCGTCATTTATAATATGTATGTAAAATGTAATAAACCGAATAATTTGTACCGAAATCATTTTATTCCACTATACTGAAAGAATTTGTAGTGTGCGCACTTTTCATTGAATATCGGACTAGGAAAAGAATTATAATGTAGCTCGTGGAAGTCTCTATAAAACAGTCGATTTGACGGTCTAGTTTGAGGACTATAGGATCGTATTTAACAAATTAGAAGAAGTATGGATGAAAAGTTCAGATTTTTATAAAAAATCATGTACTCTTCGTACAATGGTACCGTGCGGCGTCGAAGAAACGCCCGACCTCAGTGATGCGGAGTTGTCACCTACCGAAATTGTGAAATACCCATTTACGAAAACTCCGAAACATGTGCAAATTGTCTGGAGAGTCCCATTCCGTCTTCTGGGCCGCGATCACCATACATAACAGTACGACAGATAAAAATTTGTGCATGATTCTTCTTAAACCGATACACCAAGTTCTTCTAACCATACATAACCACCAATATTAAATGGAGTCCGTTTAAAAAGTGTAGTATGACGTGAGATTTCATCTGCTGAAGTTTAAGAAAAATGATGTAACTATCACTGACAAGTAAAAACTACGATGTAACATGTATACTAGAAGAACCTATATATATTACGTGCGGCAGGCGCACGCGTGTTCGGAACGCTACCAAGTGTAAGTAAAATACATATACATATACATATGTTGTGTAAATATAGGAGTGTAAAAAATGATACTGTGGTAATCAAGTAATGTGATTATCGGTAAACGTAACGTGCATGCAATGACGTAAAGCTAGAAAATTAACCCTAACAAAATTTATTGCAATTAGACTTTATAATGTTACGTGCGTAAGCAGCAATAATGAATCAATTGCATCATTGATAGCAATTTCCCACTGTCATCTCTATATTTTACTTGTTGAAATGAACTTGGAATTTTATAAACTATAGATTGCGCACGCATAAGATAATCATCCTTATCATCATTTAATTCTAATTCTTCGTAAGAAGCAGAAGGTTTACATTTTATCCTTTCACTAATTCGTGGTTCTAATTCATTTGATACTTTATCAATCTTATCATAACATAAAATCATTTAATTTACCGTCTAATTTTCTAATTTTGTATGGATTTTGTACAGACTCATCTGATTTATTATCAGATTTATTTTCCGAAACTTTCTCTGATTTACCATTAATATCAGATTTTTGAGATTCTACTGACATTGACTCATTGTCAGATGCATCAGTTTCAATTGTAAAATTACCGTCATTTATTTTTTCGAATTTCTCAACTGGACGAGATGTTAAATAATTACATTCATCAACAATTACATCTCTTGCCATGATTAATTTTTCAGTCTGTACATCCCATACTTTATATCTATTTGCATAATAACCAAGAAGAATACCTTTCCTGGATTTTTCATCAAATTAGATTTCCTGGTTTTATTTAAAACATAAACTGTACTAAAAAAATTTTAAGTATGTTAATTTAGGCTTTCTACTGTGCCACAATTCATATGAAGTTTTATTTACTTTTAATGCCCTTGTAGGAGTTAAATTTATCAAATAAGTCGCAGTTAACACTGTTTCTCCCAAAAATATTTTATTTAGTTTAGCACCGTTTAACATTTTACGAGCTTTTTCTACAATTGTTCTCATCATTCGTTCTTAGACACCATTTAACTGTGGTGTATGTGGAACAGTTAAGTGATAAATTATCCCATTTTGTACACAATACTCTTTCATCTCATTGGATAAAAATTCTCGACCATTATCACAATATAAATTTACTATTTTTGAATTGAAATGAGCAGTACTTTTTGAAATAAAATCTTGAAACACTGTAAATACTTCTGATTTATACGCACGCAAATATGTTACGCAATAATGTGTCTGGTTCTTTCTTTTACTTCTTGTTACAATTTAATTGCTTCAGAAATTATAACTTCTAAATTTTTAGTTTGATCTTTTAATATTATTAAACTAATTAATTGTTTCTGTAAGCCTCTTATGAACCCGTTTTTTGCTGTTTTATCTAAAAGTGCAATTATACCAGCTTTTTGTTCTAAATTGTAATTTTCTTTAATTGCTTCCATTCCTAAATTTAATTTATTACTTACTCTTTGACTAAATATTTCTACTGTCTCATTTACTTCTTGCTATATTGATTTTAATTCATCAAATATTGAGTCCAAATCGTATCTTTTAGTTAATACCGATTTTTAAATTTGAATCAATTCATCTAAATTGTTTAGTTCAGTGCGATTATTAATCATTTGTTCCGCTAAGCCTCCGATTTTATTTCGTACTAAAGCAAAAAAACTTTCCTGTTCGCTAGGCTTGATTAAAGAGTTTGCTAATCTACATTGCTTTGAAAATTTAAAAATGGTGTACGATGTTTGGCCATCAAATCGTGGGACTAGATCTATAGCGAAATTTAATGTTAAATACGAATTATCCAAATTACTGGGTTTCTGAATATTGTTTCCAACATTTGATCTTTGAATATTACTGTGATTATTACTTGAATTTGAATTCCTTTCATTATTAATTATTGATGAATTTAGGGAAGATGTCGTGACTGATACATAGTTTAACATCAAATTGGAGCTTCTTTGGGTTTGTTCGGTTTGTTCTATTCCTAAATTTTCTAAAATTGGTCGTTCTAAAATTTCTGGTACGTTTATATTTTCCACTTTAAATCCCCTACCCAATTTAACTGAAATTTTGCGTGTTTTTCTTATTTTCCGATCAAATCGCTTTTTATATGGCTGCATTTTTAAATTTAACTAATTCTTATCTAAATTAAAATAAAATACTTAGTATTTATTCTTGTACGACTTAATTATTCTTCCTTTTCGGGCGAAGCGTGTGAGATTCAGGGTATTGTTGCACGGCCGCTGAATCCACCCTCCTTGATATTCACCTTTGCGACTGCGAAACAGGAGGAACTGTGAGTCCGGAAGACACGCGACCATTTAATGCGCAGACTCAAGGTCCTCATCACGGCGATCAGAACTTAGCATATTGTGGAAAATAGTAGTAAATTTTTCCGATAGGACCTGATAATGGCTTTCAATCGTCCCTAGTCTCTCTTCCAGAGCAGCTTCATTGGCTGAAGCAGCCGCCTTCTCCGCAGCCTGCTTATAATAGCTATAAATAAGTAAACCTGAAATCAGAGGAAAAGATTTTCAAAGCTGAATTCAGTTCGTATCAAAGTATCGAGCGTTAGAGATAGATCCATGCACTAATAAGTCAGAAAATTGTAAAAGTGATATTGTTTGGTGAATATCATTTCGTAAATTCGTAATTTGCTATAAAAACAATATGCTATCTGAAAACAGTATTCCTCCCCTACAAAACAAAACAATCATTATTGGAATCGAGCAACGAATTGTACACTTATAGCGTTTAAAGCGACAGAACCTTTCGTCACCGTGTCACAAAATCACGATGGAGCAAAGAGTGAATATTAAATTCTGTTTCAAGCTCGGTAAAACATTTACAGAAACATTTGAATGTAGGAAAAGATGTAGAAGTGGTTGTGCACTGATTTTATTCAGCCCGTGCAAAGCTATTAACACTTTTATTTATAATTTTACAAAACAAATATAAACACTAACTTTAACTTTTAATATTAACACCGATCTCCGACTTTTAAAATCTTTTATTGCCTTTTCAAAACTTTCAAAACGTCCGTCATTCGCCGCGGTTCACCTATTCTAATTCTCTTTTTTCTCGATCCTCATTTCTCAAAGTGATCCGATCCTAATCTCATTTTATGCTAATTTGCCGCTTGCCGGGTCGGTAACTTGAAAAATAGCTGACCGAGATTACCGACGTGTAACAAGCAGCACCTTTTGTTTATTAATATTTAACATCAGCGCTCGGTCATGTCGTTTCCACTTCCTACATGAATTAATGATAAAAGTTTATGGTGACGATTGTTTATCCCGTACATGTGTGTTCGAGTGGTATAAGTGACTCGTACAACCCTGACTGGAATTCCCAGCACTTATGGACCTTTAACCCGCGGTTTTCACGCTGGGGTTTTATAGACACTGATTTCCGATAAAGTTTTCGGCTTACATTATCCAGCATTCGACAGTAGTGACGTGTTATCCGCACTTCTTAGAACTAGTCTTTCGAAATTCTGAACTTGTCTATTCTTGTCTACTCCTTGCACTGACGATTGCGCAACGCTTGAATTATCGATATAATAAATATCAACATATATAATTTTTATTACATGATTCTCAGATTGTTTTAACCAAGTTGTTAAAAATGATATTAAACATGAATATATTTAAATAATTTAAATAATTTTTTTTAAGTAACAAAAAATTGTAAAGAGTATGTAAAATATATGTAATTATACTTTAACACATATGTCATCTAAATGTCTATGTATAGTACTAGTAATAATAGTAGCAATAAGAATAATGAAAGTATGCAATTAAAATACAGATATAAAATGTAAGGTAAATAAGAGAAATTATAACCAGTGTAATAAAAGAAGGTGCAGATATAATAAAAGTACGACATTCGATATAAATTATAAGAGTAATTACGAATATGAAATGATATATTATGTTATTGCAGTTTAACGCACTTATTTGTATATATGTATTACGCATGTTTATAAGTTAATATAAAAGTAGGTAAAGTGAAAGTGCAACTTCTATATTCTTAGTTGCACGTTTCAGTAACTATTTAGAAAGCGGATGAATCGTTGATTTTAATGATTTTTAAATATTTTGGGAAAATCAACATTTCAAAAACCTTTTTCGTCTACATACAGAATGTCACGAAACTGGTGATACAATTTAGATAGGGGCTGATTCTACGTAAAAAAAAGTCGAATATATAAAATACAATTTAAAAAAAATTGATTTCACGTTTAAAAATTCTGGAAAAATGACTTCCTTTGAATGGCCTATTAGCTGATATGTTCATTGATTAATTGGCTCTAAAAGCACTTTTGACCCCCTTATCCGGCTATACCCTTTCGAAGTTAGGTTTAGGTATCCGAGAATTTAGAAATTTAATATTTTAGTAATTCGGTTATTTAAAAATTTGGGAATTTAAGGATTTGGAAATTTGACATAAATGATATAATAGAAATAAAAAGCAAATGAAAATATTTATATTATTTATAATACATATCACACTATTGTAAATAGTTTCTTTTTTCTATTAAAAATTATAGGACTATTGGTACTAATATTAAGCAAGTGCAATAGCAATAACGACGTTTATCTATTGGGTCGGGGAAAAAGTTCGTAGCGTTTTTTTTAGTAAAATTCACCTGTTTTTCTTATTGTGTGAAAATGATTTATCTAAACCAAATATGCTCCATTATTATTAACAATGTTTCGCCATTTTTCGGGTAGAGCCATGATGCTCTTTAAAAGTGGTTTTTACAGGTTTCTCTTGAAACCAGGTTCATTCTATTGAGGGAGTTCTGCAGAGATCGAAACAAGTGATAGTCAGAGGGTGCTATGTCTGGACTAATATGGTGAATGCATCAGAACTTCCCAACCAAACTCTCGCAATGTTTGACGGGTTATCAAAGAAGTGCGTGGGCGGGCGTTGTCATTATGGAAGACAACACCTTTCCTATTAATTAATTCACGCCGTTTTTTTTTTCAATTGCTTGGCGTAATCTCTCTAGTTATTCACAATAGAGCTTAGAATCAATCGTCTGACCAACTGGAAGTAGCTCATGGTGGATGATTCCTTTCCAGTCCCACCATACACACAGCATCACCTTTTTCGGCGTCAAATCTGGTTTCGCGAACGCTTGTGGTGGCTCACCATCCCTTACCCATGATTTTTTACTCTTCCGATTGTCGTACGTGATCCATTTTTCATCTCCAGTTATGAGACGTTTCAGAAATGGCTCTATTTCATTGCGTTTCAGCAGCGCGTCGCAGTATTGTAAAATACAGCGCAATTTTTCGTTATTTCTCTCCATCTTCAAACGCCCATAACTTTCTAATCCGTGCACTAATGTCAATATTTAAACACACAACATAACGACCGAAGTGTCGTCTTGACAATGAGCCCTCAGGTATGTCGCTACGATTTCTGATTCCTAAGTTATTTGCAATTAACGCCATGTATCGGGCAAAACGCTACAAACTTTTCCCCGACCCAATAGATTAGTTTTAAAAGTATGTTATTAATAAGTTCTACTGGAAAACGAAATAATGTTGGCAATTTTCACTTACAATTAGTAGTTAAATTAATAATTTTAGTAACTTCATTTAATTTATAATGTTTTCACATTTAATTCGTTAAATGAAAATTTGGGCTTCCTTTGATTTGATTTGTAAACCTAGAAGTAATAAATGAGAAAACTAGTTTCTTTAGTTTGTAAGTACTTTTGTATAATATAAGAAAAGATCAAACAAAAACTGTTCATAATAACATAATATCAATGTTCATAATATCAGTTAAGTATACTTTTATTGTGCAAAAATATCAAATTAATATCTGTTTCAATAAGTTATCTAGCAAAAAAATAAACTAGATAGAAGCGAAAAATAAAATAAGAAAAAAGCAAATAGAATAAAGCTGATTTCTGCCAAATTTAAATACCAGTCACTAAATTTCAAATTTGAAGTATTACAATCGCTTTGCTATGCCACTGTACGTTCACCTACGCAGAAAGAAAATACATAGCGCAAACGTAAAAATAGATTATTCTTCATCGCTAATTTCTCCACAACGACAAAAAATTGGCCTATATTTAAAAACTCAGATTACATAGAAGATCGAACAGTGCAATATACATTGAAAATAAGAAAGGTCAAAGGGTATCTTAGAGTAAAGTCCCCATGTAAGTATTATCGTCGGAACATGAATTCTTCATTAGATAATTTTCCTGCAATATTAAACAATCATTGTACGTATATTCCGAAGACTCGTCAAACTTCTCCTCATTTCCTCTAAAATGAAGCTACATATCAAAATATTTTACATATTTCCTTCAATTTTAATTTCATCACGATTACTAAAGTACTTTGTATAGTTGCATCAGAAAGAGGACACATTCCTTCGTATACATATATTCAAATTTTTATAAGAATTTATATTTTGACATGTTCATCACCATATCATCCATATTTACGTAAGGAATGAATGTAACTTAGTCATTCATTTTTCGAGAAACAATCCCGCATACTTATCAACTGATAAATAATTTTAATAAATGCTGATTTATTAAGTGGGTTATAATAATTGGTACGATAACTTACAAAATGTCCTCTACTTTTGCAACCTACAATTAGAATGATATTGAAGTTATGACAAATGTCCGCTCTTGAAGGTTTAATATTATGAATCAAATAAAAAACCTAGTGGTGTTACTGAACTCATTCAAATTTAAAAACAAAGGTTTTTAAGTATTCAATTTATTTCGTTTCTACTGCATTAGACCATTTTACGATACAGTGTGTATTTTACACAACGAAGATGGCGTTTGTAATCGACTTACATGAAACAGTTGGGTAAACATTTCTTAAGATTTTGGAATAAAAACTTCTGGTAAAATCATCAAACGCATAATGCGCATTTTTTCATAAATATTTACAATATTATAACAGAACATTTTTTACTGCCTTGAATTTTATTCGTTAATAATTATATTTAATTACAAAAATGTTCATACTTGTTTGTATATATATTTGTTGTATCGATAATTTTATTAAAGAGGCTTTGTAATTAGAATAGGCTGCGTAATTGAGATAATCTCCGTGATTGGTACATCTACTATAGTAGCAAATCAAATTTCTGAATTACAGAGTAACGACGAACGATGGTGGGGACATTTATACTAAGCAGTGTCGCTTTAGAATAATCGATAGTTATAAGCGAGATACAGTACCATAAAAACCGCTGCAACAAGTACGAAGATTCGATCGAAAGGGGCAGACACAATCAAGAAGATGTCAACGTTAAGTTTCCTGTTTAACTGCATCATCCTATTAATTGGTTTTCAGAAAATTGTGTCGATGCCGAACAGTTCTACCAGTTCATCGAAAAAACTTGGGACTGTTGAAATTCAAAATGAGTGTACATGTGCTCCAAATTTACCGAAACAGAATTATCCTAATGAGAATTATAAGTTGTACGGCCTGACTCACTCAAAGTCTCATGACACTCCTTTACGCGATGATTATTCTTACACACCTGGAATCGGCGCGCATAAACTTCACACCAGAGCACGGACTTGGAACGATGCACGAAGAATTTGCATGGAGGAAGGTGGCCATTTGGCAATCATCAATTCTGTTGCGGAAGAGAGCGTAAGTTCACTTGTATTTTTTTGTAACTATCTTATAAATAGAAATGGAAAATTCTCTATTTGTCATGTGTTTACGTAAACCTCGGAAAATATTCAAAGAATTTTTACGCACGCATCACGATCATGTAGAACGGCCGTTAAAGAAGGTTTTCATGTAAAAATCATTCCATTAGTATTTAAAAGGTGCATTAAAATAAGTGCTATAATTAGCCTTTGACATTCATATTTAACGTCACACGACAATCGTGCTCTTTTTATTATAATATTATAAATATTACATTACCAAATGTCATTACCAATGCTATATAACATTGAAATATATTTCATTTGAATATATCTGAAAATTTACAATCAATTTGTAATTCGTACACCAAGATTAATGGGGAATTAAAGCGTTTAATTAAATTAAATACTGAAATACAGTGATATATTCAGAAAAATAAAACTAATTTAAAAAAAATATTACAATAATAGAATGAAAATCATTGAATCTTACAAATAAACTTGCCATTGCATTAATTTGATTTTTTCTTTGATTTACATGTATTAACTTTCTGAAATTGACAATAAATGAAAAGAAAATAAATTAGTTAAACTTTGTCACAAATAAAATATGTAAAAATGGCCTTCGCAGGAATAAAGTTTGGCGTAAAATTCTTACATACCGCAATTATTAACTATAATAACTAAATCTAAAAACTTTAAATCTAACGTCGACTTTCAAAATTGACATTAGTAGATTAAAGAAGAATTCAATATAACGTAAAGATTAAATCACTTATAATAATAATAATAATAATAATAATAATAATGTTTCACCGTTGATATTATATTGTTTTTGGTATTATCCTGAAGTTACTGTCTTTTAATTCGTCATTGACGTTTCTCATTAATCTCTTAAAAGATCAAATTATCAGTATATGTATTTACATAGGCAATATCATTTACGGCGTTAAAGAATGATAGTGACCTACTGTCAACACTTAACTGGCGATATTCTTTAATGATAATAAAAATAGTTTCCTATTCTTTTATTTTCTGTTACATAAATATCACTGAAATTCAAGAATTTTCAAATTTTTAAATTAACAAAATTTAACATTTAGAAGTTTTTTAAACTCCCAATTTTCAAATTCAAAATGTGAAATTGAAAAATTTTCAAATTTAGGAACACAAAACTTTTCCAATTATTGATCTTACAAACTTTAAAATGTAAACATATTCACAGTTAAGAGATATATAAAAAATGTTTACATGTTTGTAACATCCTTGAAGAATTTTTTTGTTTTCTTGTCGCCCTCAGAAATGTCCGAATGTTAAGATATATGATTTCTTCAAAGGTATTATAGATTTCAATTATCGACTGTAATTTTCATTTACCGACCGCGACTTTAGACATGTCAATCATCATAGAATTTAGTTTAACTGTCGGTAACATACATATATATATATATATACTTTCTCAATTTGCAAAGATTATATTATTAAATAATTATTTTTAGCAAACATATAGACTGTCTAGTTAAATATTTAGTTAAATATCACTGAACATCAGATTCATTTATTATTTCATTTATTTTCACTTATAGCGTATTATAAAAATATATATTTTCGTTAACAGCGTTATTAGATGCAAAAAAAGAAGTTATTAAATAATTATTTGCAAAATCAATATGTAGGAAGTTAATCATATGTTAGAGCTGAGTTATTAGGAATCAAATCCGAATATTATTTTAGTCGAATAAATATTATATTGTAAATGTTTCGTACTGAAAATTTCGATACATGATGTACTACGTGCTACGACGCTAGCTCAGGATTTCTCAGAATTGACGCGCTATCTCTAAAAAAAGATAGAGAATATATTTTCAATCAAATATATTATAATACATTGAAATCATTAATTATTTAAATCAATCATCATATACAAAAATAACTAATATTATGTTGAATTAGATTATCGATTCTCGAATCATATGCTTCGACACATAGCGTAGATCCTCGTAGGAATTGTGCGAAAAGGACAACGCGTATCTATTTCATTTAAAACGCTATTATATACCTATAATAGGTATACCTATAACACTATGATTCTCGTTCTTCTGACCATAACATAATACATTCAGAAACGTTTAAATGAAGAAATTTATATTACCAAAATAATCGTTACATTAAAAGGGGAAAGTGTCTAGGAAAAAACATAACATAAAAACATTTATGTTTATCAGATTGTAACGATTCTGGAACTGAGCTCAGAAGTTAACAGCGCTCGTGAGGTAAAGAGCGCCTTTTACCTACTGAACGACTCGCTTCTATAATAAATAAATCGAAAAAATGTGGGGTTCGTGTAGTGTGCGGTTAAGGAGTGAAATCCGCAGGTCAATACCTTTCAATAATTAGGTTTATTCAATTAAATGATGCGAATGTTGAATTTTACAATTAACAATTATAATAAAAATATGAAAAGTACATGTATTATAAATTAATATAATAAATGACTAAATAAAAAAGAACTAAATAAACTTTGATTGCATAATAGCAGAAACTCAATAAATTAAATAATACGTGATTTGTAAGCGTAAGAAGAATTTAACAGAAACGCAATTCGCTAGTTAGTTATCTCGGAGTCCTAACTTTTGAATCTCAGTCAAGGCTAACTTAACGCTTTTACGAAATGAACAAGATTCGAAATTCTAAATGCCTATCGCTTGATACTCTTTCAAGGCTAACGCAGTTACAAAATTTAACAAGATTAATACGTATGTAGTCTAGCGTTACAATGAATCCTACCTAAGTTTGATTCTCTTTCGAAGCTTACCTAATAAATACGCTTTTACAAAATTTACATGATTCGATATTTTAAGTCGGTTTTCTAACGCGGTGTAGTCGACTACTCAAGATACGCTACGCGAGATACGATCGTGACAGAACAATATTCTTTTATTGATTCAACATTCTAAAATTTGTATGGAGTTAATAAATTTTGAACGGAACAGTTACTCTTTTAATTTGAGTCGACAACTAATTGTCCATGGCCTTTGTTGAGACGTCGAGACTCAAACTTCGTGTCTGAGTCACGTGATTCATGTGAAAGGATAGGTATTAGTTAATAAAAAAACAACAACAATATTTGGGTGTAAACCCCAAGGAAAAAAGACCTTGCGGCCAAAAAGCTCGTGCAATTCGTTTATTTAATATATTCATGTGAGTGCGAGTGTGAGGTGTGTGCGTGTAGTCAGAGAGAGTGCATGGAGCGCAACTCCTCTACGGGTCATAAATGATCGCGTGTGTTGGGTCTTGCGACCGCTTTTTAATTATTATAATATATAAAAGATATTGTGGAGTAACGTACTTTGTTAACAGAGATCGATGTATTCTGCTGTATGACTTTATGATTGAATTGATAACACTGTTCAACAAATTTAAACTTTTTTTATGTTTTCCAATACCCATTAGGTGATCCTTGTAGAGTTTCTCGTCCTGAACAAGAATCCGAAAACCGAATTGCCCCATCACCCTCAGTTTTTGAAAAACACAAGCTTTTGTAAAAACGCGCGTTTTGGGTAGAAAATGCAATATTGCGAGGAAACTAAAAAACCTAGGGCATTCAAATTAATTTTGAAAGAAAGAGGAGAGTATCCCGAATAAATTGATATATATAGTTGTTAAATTGCGTGATTCTAAATAGATGTAAATATCGATGAAACTTCAAAAAAAGGCCGTTGTACGCATTACCTACGTATTATTTTTACATTTTTAGAAAGAGTTATTTATCTAGCGCGAATTCGCTATACAGTATCGAATTCTATAGACATTTCTGATGAAGAAACTATGTGGGGTAAGTGTTGTAGCTGTATGCAATTCCAGTAAATCGAAAAAATATCTGCCGGTAGCACGCGCATGGCGTTTTGCCGCCAGGCGGCCATAGCTCGCTCTCCTCGCCAAGTCAGTGTCGTAGCTCCGCGCAATCAGTATCTAGCTGTATGCTTTGTCAAATTCCCAAATGAAAAAATAATGCGTTGGGCAAGACATGGTAATAATACTCCTAACGTTTTGATAGCAAATACTGAAAGTCAGTAATTGTAGCTATTTTATTATCGATGTTGTATCCTTCCTAACTCAAACCTCGTGTCTGAGTCACGTAATTCATTGAAAAATATAAATATTAGTTAATAAGAAAATAGACAATAATTTTGGGGATAAACCCCGAGGAAAAAAGGCCTTGCGGCCAAAAAAATCTCGTGCAATTCTTTATTTAAAAACATATTTTTGTGTAAGTGTAAATGTGAGGTGTGTATGAGTAATCAGAGAGAGTGCGTAAGACGCAACTCCTATACGGGTCGTAAAGACCGCATATATATTCAGAGGGATTGCGCACAGCGCAATTCTACGGATCATGAATGATCGCATGTGCTCATTCAGAGAGAGTGCATGGAGCAACTCCTCTACGGGTCATAAATGACCGCGTGTATAGTCAGAGAGAGTGTGCGTAGAGCAACTCCTCTATGGATCGTGAATGATCGCGTATATTGGGTCTCGCAACCGCTTTTTATCTATTTAAATATAAAGAAAATGTTGTGATGCAACGTACCTTGCTGTTGGATGCGAATAAGATTTGTTGTACGATTTTTTGGAGAAATTGTTGATGTGAGAAAACCTTTTCGATGTTTCTGTATAAAGAGCCATGAAAAAACTGACTCGATTGTGTATCGCGTCGCTAAGCCGGGCACCCTTTTCGCCTACTTTATGAGTTGGCGGTGCATCGTTCAAAGCGCGGCTCTATTTTTTTGTATGCATCCATCTTAGGAAGCTCAGGGCCGGCTAGCCCAGCCGGCGCGGGCCTTCAAAAATTTCGAACTAACAATCGATATACATTATTAAGCAACTGTAAATTCTTCGTATTCAAAATCATGTGAAGGTTATATTGTTATAGATCATTAAATTATTTTTACTTACTTTACTACTACTTTTACTAACTTAAAGTATCGAAACATACGACCTTGAGAACAAGTTTTTATTTACCGTAATGATTGCGTCACTGCATAAAACAATTTATACTTTTGATATTTCTGCATACCTTTTCCAATAACGGACATGCCGCCTTCTTTGCTAAAGATATGCATACATTTTGAAATAAATTGTACAAAATAGGTGCATCAGTCCGTCGATCTTACCTTGACCGGATAACAGTAACAAATCAAACTACAAAATGAACCAAACACTATTCTGTTCCGATAGATGTATCGTGAGTCTTGAAATGATTCTTTTTGCTTTCTAGTTCGAAAGTTAATTCGCATCTACCGTAGTAGGTACGCTTCGCAATTCGATTTCAATCGTATTATCCGAAATGGAAGGACGTGTTTTATTTTATGTCCTATTAACCTTGAATTGATTGTGTCACTAGTAGTCTACATTTCTGCTCTTTGACCAATCAAAGACACATTATTAGTGTTAGCAAAATGGCACCCATTAATAGAGTGATTTATAATGAAAAGTAGATCGATCGTATCGCTTGCACTCGATCCTACACTAATTATTTGTTTTTTTTTTTCAGATATTATTAGATATATTTAATCGATCGGGCCCGATAAAGGGTTCCTCGCTCGACAACGAAGCCTTGCTAGGGATACACGATCTATTCGCAGAGAACGATTGGACCACAGTATTCGGACAATCTCTAGCGAAGACTGGCTTCAGCACATGGAGTGATAAGTGGAGTGGACAGCCAGATAATTGGAGGAACATACAACATTGCGGTGCACTTTTAAAGGAAGGCGGAATGGACGATCTAGCCTGCGACCAGCCGTACGCGTTCTTCTGCGAACTGCCTATTCCATCGTTATTGAATCAAGTTACCTCATAACTAATGTGAAATTGTCTTCAAAACCTTTCAAATGAAAAAGAACAGTCGTTTACTGATCTACGCAGGCACTCACTGACTTGCGCAGATTCAATTTCAGTATGGTTTACGAATGCGCATGCCTATCTGAAAATCCTCAAAATTAAGTCTGTTAGTTGTAAATCGCCTTAGAACTGAATATGTAATTAAATCTTTGTGTTAAATGAGGTGAAATAAATTACTTTATATAATATTAAAAAAACAGGCCGATTTGCTCACTCTTGACTAAAACATACATATATGCTCGAGGATCCATAGTTCTTATTTAGTTTTCCATTCAGTCATCTGCTTTATTTTAGTATAAAAGTATGAAACAATTCGTACTGTCGCAGTGCATGGTCTTGCACGGCCCCGTTACGCAAACCCTTGGGAGCAAATCGAAGAAACGCCCAGTGGCATTCTTCTTTCCTCTACCACACGTTCCTACCATCGGCGGTTGAGCTTTGGTCAGATTCTTGGGATCACGCAACACCATGCGCGATGGTTTAATAGCCCATAGCAGTAGGATTCCCGGTAGTTTCGCCATATTCTCCTCCCGGAATTCCCCAATATCCCTAACTCCTCCTCTAGACATGCGTCTAGAAGCAGGCATCCAGGTATTATCGCTGAACTCTCCTATCGAAGTCCCTAAGCTGGTTCAAAAGCGACCGTTGATTCTTACTTCCACCTCTCCCGGAACAGCGAATTAAACTATGTCCTACCAGAAGCCTCTATTTTGTATACGTTGGTTACTAATCGTTCCGCGTAATAGCCTATGTACTTGCGTTGTGCACATTCGACACTCTAGAATGTTTGTATAGGTATACAGGGTGGTTCACCACATTTTGCTATCTAGATTTACGTCATTATTATTAATCATAGCAAACAATGTTTCAGATGAAGTTGAATGGTTTCGAGAGAGGTACATTCTGATAGTATATTTTTTTTTTTAGGTGGACGTGTAAAAGAGATGATGGTCATTAATATTTTTTTAAATGGTATCATATATTTTTTATTGCACCAACTGATGCTCCTTCATATTCTTTACAAAAAAGTATTAATCTATTTATGTAAAAAAATCATTAGTTTAGGAGATATTTTAATTCTAATTTGTTAGGAAATCGTGACATTCTGGTCAATATTATGAATTCAATGTGATAATGTATAATATTTTAATCCATTCTATAAGGTGTCACTACAAAAATTTCATTGAATCTCAAGGATTTATAATTTATTAATTTATTAATTTAACGAATGATAAATGCAGAATACACAGGATTGAATTCGTTTTGTCTTTTTATTTATTTTCGTCGTACGCATTTTCTCGAATTTTCTTCCTGCATACTACACTTTGATATAAAAAACATCAGGTGTACTTCCATATACGTCGGACTTTCCATTTTTTTGTAAAATTTGACACAATTAAATTTGTATGGCGGAAACCATGTAAAAACCATAAAAACCGTTTTTCCATTTACTTCCGTAAATAATGAGAATTTCTAAAAATAGTTCTATTAAAAGTTATAGACCTTGTCGAAATACACATTTTATGTTGTGTTGATTTTTGCGGTAAACGCAAAAGTTTTTGAGGAAAACGTGTTTTCTGTATTATTGGTTTTGGATTGCCAGCATCAATGGTCTTGTTCTTGAAGCAGGACAAGAACGTAACTTCAAGAAAAATTTGCGATGACGGTACGTCTAAATCGGTATAAAGAAATTCTGCGGAAATTCTAACAGTTGTTCCCTAAACAAGTTCTGCTGGTGAGGCTTTAAGATCTTTTTTGAAAGCAGTTTGAACACCAAGAAGAACTGTAGGCAGAACATCAATCCAGTTGTTAGTTTCGTGGCACATGATCGAAGTTTTCAAAAATCGATGCCAACGCTTCAGAATTCCATTCGTTTTCGGATGATAAGCAGTAAATCTTGTTTTCTTGCATCCAATTAAATTACTCATGGCCTTGAAAAATGTTGATTCGAATTGGTTGCCTTGATCTGTGGTAACTATTCCAGGACTACCAAAACGACAGATCCAGTGTCGATAGAAAGCAGTGGATATACCGAATCTACTGTTCCTTCTTTCAAAGGAATCTCTTCAGGCCAACGGGAATATCTGTCAATCATAGTCAGGATAAAAATCTGTCGTTAGGAACAGGAAGGACTGTAGGTTGTCATCTAGTATGCCGGTTGACTTTAGCAAGTTGACATGATAAGGAAGTCTTAACACGATTAATGATATCTTTTTTCATTTGTAGTCAAACAAACTTCTTTTCAATTAGCTGACAAGTTGCTTTTGCACCAGGATGAGATAAATGGTGAACCATGTTAAAAATCTTTGAACAAATTCAGCTGTGAACCCGTGTCCACTAAAAAATTAATAGTATTATCTTGAAAATTCTCATGTATCAACGAAGTTACTGGAGATTTTGGAATGCAATCTAAATTTGTTTCGCGACCGACGCGGCAAACCCGGCGCATGAAATTAAGGGTTTCCTCCGTATCGCGCCCGTTGTCAGAGCCCCCTCCGAATGTAAAGAAGTTTCTTGTTTATCGGAAGTTATAGTATTTTGCAATTCGGGTTTCTTCCAAATTCGATCCTTACTTGTTTCACGGTGTGACAAATATGGATGTTATAATTTTATGGATTAAAATTATTACGATTAAACTCATAAGATTGATAATTTCCCCGAATAGTACAATTCGCACGAATGTGTCCAGGCTTCCCACAATTAAAACATTTACGTTCATATGTTTGTACCGCTAGAATTTTAGGATGATCATTTAAATTATATGTAATTTTAGAAATTCGCGTTGGTTTCAATTGTATCTCAATTTTTGATGCTAATTGTATAACTGTTCTTAAATCCTGTACATCGTCCTTTGAAATTATTCCCGCAATTACATCATTCTTTAATCCTCGTAAAAATCCTTGGATTGCATTCTCAGTCAAAAGCGATTTCATACCCTTGAACCGTTGCGAGTTATATTTTTCACGAGCTGCCTGTATACCCTGTTCCAAAATGTATTGTACTCTTATCCCAAATTCATCTATTGTTTCATTTTCATTCCGTCTCAATGCCCTTAATTCATCTTGCGCATCTTCAATATTGAAACTCCGTGTATATGATGATTTAAACAAATTAATAATTTCCTCCACAGACTTCGGTTCTCTACTGCCAATTATTGCACTACAAACTCTAGGCTCAATACGATTTCTTATTATTGCTTGTAAATATTTTTTATCATCAATTTTAACCAAAGAATCAGCTAAGCGACACTGTGAAATAAAGTGATTTACCATAGAAGGTTTACCACTAAAATGAGGAATTAGGTTTGCGATAACATCAAATGGTGTGCGTGATAAAAATTCAGAAGATGTAGACGATGTTCTAGTAGTATCTTTATCGAAAACAGGCAAAGTCAAGTTCTGGACTGAGGTTAAATTTGTTTCGGTTATTTGAAGCGAATTTGTGGCTAAACCCGCTCCTACTATCTGGGATTCATTAGCTTGTGAAGAAGAGGGAGTCATACTATAGTATGTCGATTCATTTGAATTACGGAGTGTATTATCTGAATTTTTCAATGGAGTTGATCCATTGTTTGGCATAATTCAACCTGAGGAAGATTCATTGGATCTAGGTTGAAGATTATTTAAAGTTGAAGAAGATTCTATACTAGGAGTTCTCGACTCAATATCTTCTACAATCATGATCCCCGAACCACTTCGACTCGGCCTACGGCACTTTTTAACGCGTTTGAATTTTTTGAAATATGGCGGCATTTTACAAGGTAATATATATAACAATTATAACTATAAATCTTAACTGATGAACTTAATTTGTTTAACTTTTATCTATTTGCAGGTGATCAGGTGTCCGCAAACTGGAATTTCCGTGAAGTTGGAATCTCTGCAATCTCTGCTGAAAGTTGAAGCCTTGGCTGGAAGTTGAAACCTTTTCTGGGATGGAAGCCCTGGATGTCCGAGTTGATTTTTCAGTCCTTGATGAGATGACTCCAATTTTGCCCGTTGATGACGAATATATAGTGCGCGTGTGATTTTGGTGGATATAACATGCACGGCAGCCAAAAATCACTCCTTCTCCGGCATTTACCTTCACCCTTTGGGAAAACCGGCCAAAACCCAAAGGAGAGAGGCGGCACTTTCCAACGGATTCTTCTTACGGATCTTTTCTTTTAGCGGATCCCACTGCTGTCACCAATAAATGTAGCGTGCGCGAGCAGTGAAAAATTGTATTTTAGGGATTTATTCGGGCGTAGGAAGTGCCTATGTGGCACTCTGCTCGAGATGATTAATAAAACAGACTATTGAAGGATTATCCCACTCGGATACTTACGTGTCTGAGGTACAGTCAGTGTTGTCGCAAAGGGTCGGTGACCTCGGAGTGTTTATTCCGCCATCACGCCGAACGGGAGTTTCGGGTGAGTGGGCGATGCCGGCGTCACCCCATCCTGCGTTGTTGGGTGAACGGTCGAAGAGTCCACTTGTCAGTTAAAAGAGATTGCATACCTTCAAATCGTTGTGAATCGTATTTTTCGCGAGCTGCCTGTGCACCTTGTTCTAAAATATATTGTACCCTTATTCCGAACTCATCTATCGTCTCATGTTCATTTCGTCACAGTGCCCTCAATTCATCCTGTGCGTCTTCTATATTAAAGCTTCGTGTATATGCTGATTTTAATAAATCGATGATTTCTTCTACAGTTTTTGGTTCTTTGCTACCTATTATCGCGCTGCAAACGCGAGATTCTATACGATTCCTTATTATAGCTTGCAAGTACTTCTTATCACCGGTCTTGAATAAGGAGTCAGCCAAACGATATTGCGAAATAAAATGGTTTACCATGGAGGTTTTACCATTGAAATGGGGAATCCAATTTGCAATGACATCGAATGGTGTGCGCGACATGGATTCGGAAGATACAGATGATGTCCTGGCGGTATCTTTATCAGTAATGGGTAGGGTCAAGGTTTGAACTGAAGTTAAATTTGTTTCAATTGATTGAAGTGGATTTGAAGTTAAGCCTGTTCCTACTATTTGGGATTCATTCGATCGGGGCTGAAGATTATTAAGAGAAGAGAAAGATCCTACACTAGGAGTTCCTGATACAACGTCCTCCACGATCATAATCCGTGAAGCACACAGACCTGGCTTGCGGCTCTTGTTTGCGCGCATGAATTTTTTTAGGAATGGCGGCATTTTACAAAGTGATACGTAACAATTGTAACTTATCTAAACTTACGAACTTAGTTTGTTTAACCAACGAAATAGCAACGCTTATTAACTTAATAAAATTGTTCAAATGTTCACAGAATTCTTTTGCCTGTCCGTCGGTGGTCGGTAGTCCGCAATAACTGGAACCTCTGCTGGGCTGGAAGTTCTTCTAGGTGTCCGGGTTGATTTATTCAATTCTCGATAGGAACTCCGATTCTGTCCGTCGGTGATGTGGACATAGTGCGTATGTGATTTCGGTGGATAGCTTGCACGGCAGCCGAAATCACCCTTCTCCGGTATTTACCTTGACACCTTTGGGGAAACCGGCCAAAACCCAAAGGAGAGAGGCGGCACTATTTTTAACGGACTCCACTTCGTTGTGAAGTCTTTAACACAATTCCTTTTTAAGCGATCCCTTTTTTAACGTATCCCACCGCTGTCACCAATAAATGTAGCGTGTGAGCGGTGTGAAAATGTAATTTTGGGATTTTATTTGAGCGTAGGTAGTGCGCGTGGAGCGCTAATGCACTCTGCTCGAGATGCGATTAATAAAACAACTTAACCTTTGAAATAAATTTATTCAAGTTTAAGGAATTTGCGGAAGGCAAGGAAAAGGATGTTGTAACTTCGACAGCGATCGTTCTTCTGAACTTTTGCAATTTTCCTTTTTTTCTATTTCTTTTTTCTTCTTTTCTTTTCATTACAAAATTCACGCGATTCTACGTAACAACAGTTTCGCGCGGTTCTAGCATAGCAATCTTCATGCGGTTCGCATAGCAATCTTCACGCAGTTTCATTTCCCTACTACCCGAGTCAAATTCAGACGATAGCGTTACAACATAAACACGAATTCTTTGATCCTGTAGAATGTGAACCCCGTTTCAACTTAAAAAGGTCATAAAAAGTACATATCTTTATTCTTTACTTTAAATAATTTTTCTTTCGATATATCAACAATTCACTGCATAAAATAACTTTCCTTTATTCATACATGTACCATTTCCACATAAACATCAATTATTTATGTTTCTTAATACTCAAAATAACTGCTGTATTTTTCAATCTTCTTTCCTTTATAACTTTTTAATGAAAAATAACTGTCGGCTAACACCTTCTGAAGGTCTCTCAGGAGAGTGACCTCGACAATGTATGTCAAGGTCAAGGTGATCGGTGAAGTTCGGCCTTTTATGCATACTTATCCAATACCTTTTTGACACTGCATCCATTTCATATCGATAACTTCCTGTGTAATCCTAATTTCCTTAACCAATGTTTTGTAAGAATCTAATTACATTTAAATAAGTAGAAAGGAATGACCGTAAATTCAGCTATTGAAATATGGGGTGATTATTTATTTAAATAACACTGAATATCTTCAAAAGAAATGAATTTATTGAAGCGACTCGGAATATTCAGTTTAAGCAATAAATAAATTTTATCTGATAAAATTTTTGTTCAAACCAATTCAAACTATTTCAATTTTAGTTAGATAAAATCCTATTCTATTCAGTGTTAAATACTTTTTCAATACAATGTGTATTATCAAACTTTTTAACATTTTCGTCGCGGAAATAATTGTATCAATAAAGCACGCTGTTATTATGATTATTCAGAATATACACTTTCATTTCCGAGTTTAAAATTACTACTTACAGCTTCTTGTAATTATTGTTATATCATTTCTACTTCAATTTTTCTTCAATATTTTCTAATGTCAGTTAGGATGCTAGCTTAGAAAATTTTTTAAATATACATTTTAATTATGGTACATAATATTTAGTCTTATATCAATTGTTTAAAATAAAATTTGGCTCCTATTATTCCTCCGGTTATCTTTTATAAACTGTACGAATTTTTTGTTGAATAATATTGTTTCATTGATATTTATGAATGTCTTCCAAGCGTTAATAGCATAATGCTAGCCAACGGCCATACTAGTTAGGATACACCGGTTCTCGTCCGATCACCGAAGTTAAGCTAAGTTGGGCGCGGATAGTACTTGGATGGGTGACCGCTTGGGAACTCCGCGTGCTGTTGGCTTTTTTTTTTCCTTGAAACAACAAATTATATAATAAAAAATGATCTTCTATACAGTTTTAAGTAAATTAAATTGTGAAATTTTCGAATCTATTGCAAGTGTAATGTGTGAACTTTTTTTCGTGAAAATGACTGTATTGGAAATCCTAACGAACATGCCGACTTTCTCTACCATGCGTCCCTTTTTTGGTTTCTTTTACACCATTGTCCACTGGTTCGAACTTTCCGTCTGTTTTATATCATCTAAACATTGCTCTCTTAGAATTTCCGTTGGGCTCAGAATTTTCCAAGGGTCCACTAAATAACTTTCCTCTACATCCTAACTGACCACCCTTTTTTTCAAACCACGTCTCTTCTCACAAAATTAGCCAATGACTTTTGCAGTTCCTACACCTTTATTTCCTACAACCAATAGTTTCTTTGCCAATGTCTACGTTTCTTTTGTCAACACCGTATTTCATCAGATGTTATCCTTTTTTAAAAAATGTTTCTGTATGCTTTCGTTCGTTATGAAGTTTTAAAAAATTTTTAAAGCGAAATTGTAAAAATTAAGTAGAATCTAAAGAGTATCTGTAAAAAAAGGTATGAAAAAATATTGCTTTTTAGCTTCAAAATTCTAGAAGTACAAAGTCGTGTTTGCCACATTTTTGCAAACCAAACATCTACTGTCCTTGTTTCTCCTGACCAAAACAACATAACAGAAACAAGGACCACCGACACGTATCACTTTTCTACTATATGTCCTACAAATCTTCAAAAAATCATGTTCGAAGTATTCGGACCTTCCGTGCCACGCGTACCACCGGTGGTATACTCAGACATATTTATTTAATGCGCTGAAAATATATGTTTATGACAAATTTAATTCTGTAAAAAAATATTTCTACTAAAAGATTGAGGCATTATACAAAATGCAGTATAGAACAAAGCACTTAAATTTGTTTAATTGTTATATTAACAATAATTAATAATTACATGTAATGGTTGATTTTGTTATAGCAAGAGACATAAAAACGGCTTTTTCGGGCAATCGCTACAAAACGTTATTATTCTTATAGTTTTTTGTCTTGCTACTTCAGTACCAAATTTTGTTACATTTTGTTTATAGCAAGAACTGCAACGTTGTCTAGCTGTCCTCGCTTTGCCATCTTGCTTTTTAATTTCATGTCGTTTTCTAGAGTTTGTCGCAATATCTGAAGACAAGTTGTTGTTTTCATAATTAGCTAATCGTTTTCTAAACTCTACTATGTATTGATATAGGATTCCGTTGCTGAGTATTATACTATAATATCCAAGCATTTACAACTACTTATCGATTGATGATATAATGAAATGTTGTGTGATAATATATCAATCTTTAGTCGAAATATCAAATGGCCTGAACGACAAGTCAGGCAAAAAGGGCTTGGCACGGAACGTGTTAAGTTATTCAAATTTAATTCTATATACAATAGTATATCTCTCATGCGTTAAAGTAAAATTTAACCTAAAATATTGATCGATCTATATTTTTATTCTAAACAGTTATGGATTTAAATCAATGTTCATAACCGTTGCACATGTTCAATCTGGGAAATGAGCACATATATTTATTTTTTAACTAATTCATACATTATGTGTGTTAATAACAATTAGTAGAAATTTCAATTTTTGTTAATCTTCCATATTAAATTATAAACAATATAAAATAAGCTATATAAATTGTAAACTAATATATAAAATTATAATATATAATAGATATTAAATAAAAGTTGTGCGATTTGAAGAGGATTATTATATGTCAAGAGGATTATTAACTTGTCATAAAACGGGTTAGAGTCGTCTTCACGTGCTTTAAATTTGTAAAGATGTGCGAGAAATTTTTGTACAATAATTTTATTATATTTAACAAACTCTGGTATGCTGCAATATTATGCAGCAGCCGTCGGTGATGATACAAAAATTAACTCTAAGATGTACTTTTGCTCGCTTTGACCTACTCGTCGTAATTCTCGCAAGGCACTGAAACGACCAATCGACATACCTACGAGCTCGCTCGGCGAAAAAGTAAAACCCTCCTATTATTGACCCTTTTTACATAAAACTTTCACCAACATATTTGTGAAATTTTTCCGATAAAAATGAGACTAAGCACGATGTAATTTAGACTACATTTACTAGTTTAATTGACGATAAAAGTTTTTAACGCAGGGAAGGATAGCGAGTAAAAAAGAAAGAGACGCTGCGATCGTGGCAGTCGGGAAAGATCAAAAGTCTCTTCAATTGTTTACAATGTTAATACGTTGCTAACTTTTTTATTTTTAATTAATGTTTCATACAACTTTCTCCATCATATTCGTGACATATTTCTGATTAAAATAAGGCCAAACATGACATAATTCGGCTCATATTTACTTGCAATAACTTATTCGAGTAAAGTCCTCGATGTAAGCGTAACGTTTGAAATTACAAATAAATATGTATATTCCGAATTACGTCGTATTTAGTCTCATTTTATTCAGAAAAATGTAAAAAATCTAATAGTAAAAGTTTCATATGAAAAAGATCGAAAATAAAAAAGTTTTATTCTTACATTAGGATTGTTCCACCGATATGTTATTGTTTCTTTACGTTCGGTATCCTTCACTCGCTGTACTTTCCTATGTTCGGTAAAACATCAATCAATGTAGAACCTATACGATATGAGGAACAATTCAGACCCGAGAGATTTGCAGATATCAAATATTTACTGTATTCATTTTGTATACTTTTTTAGAATATACAAAAATAACATAAGAATAATAGCAATCTCCACGTAAATAATTTATAATAACATGCAAGTAGATCGCAATTTGAACCGAGCTCATCTCTCTCTCGCATATTGCTTATACGCGCATAGTACCGTTATCGGTGTGAGAGAGACGATTCCGCTTTTTCAACTATGACGCTCAATGATTGCAAAAATGAAGTTTTTACGAGTACAGCACTCACCAGTAGACTTCATTTTTAGACAGCAATAAATACCGTATGTTTAATAAAGTTGAATTTTCGAAGGTACAGGAGTGAGACAGATACTGATGTAAACAAACAAGATGGCCGCAGCGAAACAAATGCGAAGTTATCACGTTTAAATAATTACTATATTAATTCATGTATATCGTATTTTTCATGTAGACGTCGTTAAAGAAATACGAGACGTACCGCTCGTACCTCCCCAACCGTGGTGGTATCAGCCACCATGGTCCGTATGGCCATTGGGGCAATGGCCAATGCCACCACCCTAGCCGCCGACAGTAGGGCTGCCGCCTCTACCGGGGCCACTAGCGAGGCCACCGCCGGCACCGCCGATATCAGGGCCACCAGCGCCGCGTTTCGTAAATTGAATAATAATTACGCGCCTCGTTTTTCTGATTAAAATGACACCGAATGCGATATAATTACGATCATAATTACTTGTGTAGCAAATCGTTAGGAGGAATTACGTCACTCGGCCACCACGGCCATGGCGGCCCTTGCCACAATGGCCAACAGCTCCGCCGCTGCCAGCCCCTACCGCGGAGCCAACATCACGGCCTATGATGTATCAGCTGTCACAATATGTAAGTTGAATAATAAGTCCTTGTTTATTAGTAACAGTAAAATAAATATAATAGTGCACTATTCTCATTATTTTTATCTGATTGTGATGAACAGAAAACAACGCCAGCGGCTGTCTGCAATGTTCCGGCAGCAGTCAACAGCCGCAGCAGCGAGGACCACCACTGCGGTCACGGGGACAGGATCATCCCTATGAGGGAGCCGTTGTAAAGGCAAAGATCACAATAAACAATTAAAATTAGTAACGTCCACATTATTTGTGCATGTACCTCTCCTTAGAATTAAGTTTATTTTGAAAGTATTCCAAGTCTATTTATGTTTAATTTGAGTTATTTAAGAGTTTGCGTTTTTTATCATATAGGAAAAAATCGCACTTTTGAACTATATTGAAGATTGTCAAACTTACGTGTTAATTATAGAGAGTTAAACGTAAACGAAAATTAATTATCGTTATACATTTCAACATTGATTAGATGAAAAGAAATTGTATAAAATATAAGGTACAACGAAACTGAAACAGAATGAAACAAAATCCAAAAAATAGAGAAAACCAGATCGAATACACCAAAGCGTATAAACCAAAAACTAGATGGAATAAACTACACAAACCTTTTGCAATCTTAATATTAATAAGAAGTGTCACGTAACCCTTGCCAGTATGCCATCCACAGTCCGTAGTCTCCACAGCCCCTGTAAATAGACAGGAGCCCAGTCCCTGGATGCACGCAACCTGTCGTACTCGCCGTTCTTTCCTCGCCATCTTGACGCTAGCCGCGTAACATCCCATTGGCCATCACCAAACACCAATCACGCTACAGCTCCGTTACAAAATGCCCGCTTCATGAATCCTCTTCATCCCATCTTAAAGTTCTTCCATTCCCTTTCCACCACACACATTCACTACTTGTAGCTCATAATTCAAAACACAATCACTTGTTACATCTTATGCCAAAATCATATCCTCCACAATAAACAATAAAATATAAACAATAGTTAAGTTGAATCCCGCACGTACATATGTATATGATAATAATAACACTAATCCTCAATAACCTCCTCCCATCCTCTCCATTACATTCAAAAGTAAAATGGAGTTTAAGACTTCCGGCAGCAACATCGAAAAAGTTGCTTTTGGGATGCGGAAGACATGTTCCACTGTGCTGTAGCTATATCCTGTAGCCAAAAAGTAATGGTGTGTCGGTACGTTGTATTGAAGCCCCTACGAGGGACAATAAATTGTCCACTTGCTCCGGCGTGAGACCGAGGTGCAGCCGATATTCCTGCGAATCCTCGGTTGAAATTTCGCGCAACAGCAGAGTGATGCCCCTTTCTCACTCCGTTGCGAGATCCATTTTCTCACCCACAGTCTTCTTTGCGTTGTGCGTAAATGTTCAACCTCCTCTTCTGAAGTGAACTCCTCGTCTGAACTGCTTCGCAATGAGCTCATGTTGCTTGTATGACAAAACTGACAGTGAAGAGGATACGTCTGATGTTTGCCATTTTATAACAAGAGTCCGTAAGCATTTTCCACAAAAATCATAAAAATTGTCCACATCTGGCTGACAATGTCGATGCTTATGATTGTAACCTGTTTTATTAGCCAGTGTGTCTCCTGTGTGCACTGCCAGGTTAAAGGCATCCTTACCATCTGTTTGAGGCAATATACAGCAGGCAATATCATTACTTTCGAAATCAGATTCATGAAATACCAAGTCTGATTGAAAAAAGGAGTTATAATTCACGAACTTAGCAGAAATATATGTGAACATTAGTAAAAAATTGTACTAAAGTTAGGTGATCATTGAACATTCCTGAGAATGATACATATACGCTGAAATTCATTGCCCAGAAGAAGTGGCACCGATCACGGTTGTCCACATCTGGCCAATAAAAGTGTACCCTGACAATTTGCTGGTTCTTTTTATTTAAGCCCGTTTTCGCTGGCGTAGCAGCGGTACTTTCGTTTATTGTCAGGTACTGACCTGTCACTTCCTGACACTTCCCATCAGTGTCTGACCTGTGCTACGCGTATTCGAAACAATCAATGCAGGCAGTTTAAAGTGTTTTCAGCGCAGTTTTTCATGGACTGAACATTGCTTTAATTTTTCAGAAACCATATGTAGATACTAATGATTTTTTGTAATGCTAAATCGGTCATTTTTTGATTTACCATCAAATTAAAATGTTTGTAAATACTTTAAATGAAACATTCATCAACATATTTGTAACATTTTCCTTCTAAAACTAAGACCAAACACGATATAATTTGGACTATATTTACGGGTTTAATTAACGATAAAAATTTCTAAGGTAGAGGACCATAACGACTGAACAAGAAAGAGACGCTGCTATTGTTGCAGATGGCAAACATTAAATGGCTGTTCTATTGTTTTTAATGCCAAAACGTTGCAAACTATCTTTATTTTCAATCCTTTTTTTATACAATTTTTACCAACATATTTGTGACGTTTCCCTGATTAAAATGATACCAATCATGATGTAATTCTGGACATATTTACTTGTAATAATTTATTAGTGTCATTACTCTAATGACACACTTATCGGTATAAACGACACATATGATGGAGGAAGTTATATAAAAAATAGATTAAAAATAAAAAGTTGAAATGTATTGGGATTCTAAACAATTGAACATGCTTTTGATCTTTGACGACTGCTGCAATCCCAGCTTCTCTTTCTTTTTCACTCGCTATCATCCTCTGCGTTAGAAACTTTTATCATCAATTAAGCCAGTAAATATAGTCCAAATTATTTCGTGTTTGGTATTATTTTAATCAGAAAAATGTAAAAAATCTAATAGTAAAAGTTTCTTATAAAAGATATCGAAAATAAAAGTTTTATTTTTACATTAGGATTGTCCCACCGATATGTTACAGTTTTGTTTAAGTTCGGTCTCCTTCGGTCGCTGTTCTTTCCTACGTTCAGTAAAACATCAATCCATATAGGACCTATACGATATGAACGAAAGTTCAGACCCTAAAAATTCGCAGATATCGAATATTTACTGTATTTCAAATTTCAAAAAGTATTTTCTCTTTTCATTAACTTAGTTGGCAGTCCCGAATATACATATACATAGTGCGAATACAGAAGGAATAATTCCAGAATGCATATCTATATTGTCGCTTAAATAAAAGAATAAAACCAGTAGTATTGTTAATCTTTAATATTAAAGAAGGAAAGTAGAGAGGAAAATAGATCCACATGCAAACAAGCCATGCGACTCAATCGCAGACGGCAAACAAGCAACTCTTAACCTAATATTCCCACATCGCTCAGCAAAAATGGAAATTGTGAAGATTTCTGCAAGAAATATTCATCTTCACTGACATAGTGTAAACGGTCACTAATTCAAACGGAAATAGAAGAACTCCTACAAAAAGTGTCATCGAAAAGGAAACAATAACAAACAGAACAAACATCATCTAACAATCTGGTAAGGAACAACAGCATAATCCAAGAATGTAGAGAAAAATCCACTTCAACAAAGCAAATTATAAACAACAAATCCACAATAGAAGATCTATTAAAAGTCCTAAAAAACAAAACGAACAACTTCACCAGCGAAATAAAAAGCAACATCAAATCGATATTTTTTTAAGCAGGCTAAGAAACCAGAACGCGATAATCCCGGATAGCAGCAGACCCACAAATCTACGATCGGGAATCCCTACTACTCCCGCTGTCATAACCCGGCATACAAAAAGGACGTTTAAGGCATCAATAAACCTAGGCAAAGTCAAGGAAAAAAGGAAGGACCTGTCACCGCAAGTTATGTCTGTTGCTTCTCACAACCAGCTTAAAAGTAAACAGATAAAAAGTATCCCACTCGCCCTAAATAATCATACATGACCAAAACGTACAGAAAACCATCAACCAAATACTTAATAGCAGCTGTCACGTCCTGTGACGAATTGCTTAAATTCCCTGGTCAGCATTCAAATTCATCGTATCGCAATTCTGAGAGAACGGTTCATTCGGGTCGACATGTTGCGAAAACGCTGACAATCCGAATGAATGTAGTTCACCCGAATTGAGAAATACAACTTTGTGCCCCCTTTTAACAATTATAAAAGGCCGCGACAAAATCGCCCTCGTGTCGTTCAAAAAGTAAGCAGTAAGTGCAATACGTGCAGTAAGAAGTGCGGTCAGTCGGTCAACCAGTCAATCAGTTAGTCAGTCATTTAGAAGCACCAAGTGCGCAAGATATACAAAGTTTCAAATACGATCCGCGAAGTACAATCCGCGAAGCGTAATACGCGATCTTTCGATAAATTAAGCCTACACGACTCTGCTACGAAAGCTCCGCGCTTCGACAGAGCAAGGCTATTATAATTATCAATCACAATACGCGGCGACATAAGTGAAACCTGTACTGATTGTGAATAAACCAATTGTACCCTGAAATTAAGTGATTTACTTAGAGTTCTACCCCATCGCTTCACCACCGAACATCCACCATCCAATAGGTACCCTACACCAAGGAAAGGTAAGTGAAACGATTTCAATCTACTAACAACGCCGAAGACTCAGGTGAGAGCGAGACCTCTAGACGTTACACCCAGTCCTAACCACGGACATTACAGTGGTTCCAGTACCGGATGATAGGAACCATTACAGTGGTTCCGGTCACGAATCGAACGCCAACAGACCTTACTAACAACCAGTAATATAGGGTAGATTTACAACGAAATCTAACTCCAGAATATAAATCTTTAACTGCAACTTGAATATCCAAATCATTTCCTGTCGAGTCAATTTTAAACACGATATAAGCAATCAATGGAAATACTGCTACAAGAAATTCATAAACACCACTTAAACACAAAACAAACTTTATTCTCTAAATAATTACAAATAATGAAATTCTCAAATGAATAAATGAAAAATTGTAAACCTACGGATAACAAAGACGTTACGGACAAGAATAGATTAAGAAGAAGTAGGACACAGGAATGTCCCGAACTTAAAAGTCTCGTAGAAGATCGTAATTATTCAGCAACCTTTTCAAGGAGTCGTAAAACACCGCGTTCACCAGTAGAACACAAAACATTCAATTTCACATCAGAAGTCACAACAGAAATATCAAACGCGAATACAAAATTAGGTGCAATACCCAAAAAGAAAAACGTAAACGATCTAACAATAGACATCAAGCAAATTGACAGAGCAAGTGCTACTTGGCAGAATAAAAATATATGTAGAACTCGCGATTAATACAGGTAACTAAACCGGGAATAGTAAACTAACAGAAATTTTTGACGAAACAATAAATAATAGCTTCAAAAACGACATATCTCTATTAGAAATCGAAGGGATTACAGAACAACCAAGTCTAATGGGAAATCCGGACGAAGAAAATAACAAGGGAAATTTAACACTCAACTGGGGAAATCCGGGAAATAAAATGATGGATCAGCAAATGCAACCTCTTAGATTACCTTTAAAATACGTAGCAAATCTAGTACCAGAGTTCGATGGCACAAACATTTCAGTCACAGAATACATAGAAAAGTTAAAACATGCAAAGAATATTATAGCACCAGTAGACGAACCAAGTCTAATTCCCATTTTAAAAATAAAACTAAAAGGCGAAGTATACAGAGCATTAATAAATTCACCCGTAAACAACATAGACAATTTTATACAAGCAATAAGATTATTACTCCCATCTAATGAAAATATACACAGCTTATACGGAAAACTAACAGAACTGACACAAAGACCAGACGAAACAGTACTCAGTTTTGGCAATAGATTACAAGAATTGGTAATACAAATTAAAGAACTAAAAAGATGGGAAACCGGCATAAATCAACACATCATACAAGAATTCGACAAGAACATTAGAAACGACGCGATGAAAAGTTTTAAAAATGGATTAAAACAGGAAATTAGACTAGAACTAACACAAACAGATAATCCAGATGCTCTTATACAGGAAGCTATCAACATAGAGTATAGACTAAAGAAACAAAACATACTGAGAGGCGACCTAGCTAGCATATCATGCGGTCTCGAGAAGCACAGTGCAAACTCAGCAATATACATGTGTCAAATATGCCAGGACCTAAATCACGAAGCCTTATTTTGTAACAATGCGGCATGTGTATATTGCAAGAATAAAGACCATGTATCGCATAATTGTAGACTTGTCAAAAATAAAATAGAACTCATCTGTAAATATTATAACACCCAAGGACACTCTATCGATGCATGTAGAATGAATAAATCAAAAGGAAATCATTGCCAATATTGCCAAGTAATGGGTCATACAGTTACCCAATGCCCATTTATAATTGAATATGAAATATGCTGGAATTGCAAAGGAAGCGGCCACGACCCAAATACCTGTACAAAGTTCCCGAAAATGACAAAACTTTGCGAAATCTGTAATAGTTGGTATCACACAGCTAAAAATTTCCCAATAATGAAAAACAGTCTTCAACTAATCATATGTACAATCTGTAATGAAGAAGGTCACAGCGCAGAAGAATGCGAAGAAGCCAAGATTTTAGTTAGCCAAAGCAGAACACATCAGTATAACCAAATTAAATGTCAGATTTGTAACCAATTAGGACATTCGGGAGGAAATTGTCACAAACTAAAAAATTCTCAACACCGACCAAACGACTCATACAGAGATAACTATAACTTCAAACACAATACCAGCAATTTTCATAGAAAATATAAACACAATAACCACTTTAGGAACAATAGTAGCAATAGAGATAATTCGGGATATAGGAACGAAATACCAAAATTCTGCGACTACTGCAAAACTCCAAATCACACAATAGAAAAGTGTAGAAAACTAAAACACATCGAAGCACGCGCACAAAAAAAGGATTACTGCTCCTACTGTAAAGAGTCAGGACACCTAATAGACTTTTGTAGGAAACTCAAACAATTAGAAAGAAGCATCGAGAAATTTTGTAACCTATGCAAAAACACGAGTCATGCAACCGAAGAATGCCACAGAAGGCAAAATCATCAACAACATAGATCGGGAAACGAATAGATTCTTATTGGAGGAAGCGCACAGGGAGAAACGACGCTAAGCCGCTCAAAACATACACAAATAATAACGACACAGATTCAACACAAAATTCCAACGAAATATTCCCAGAATCCACGTTAGTAACCAAACCAAATCTAAACCAATTAAGACAGAAAGAAATTTTCGGAAACACTAAGGGGAACGGAAATAACAACGACACAGAGTACGCAACTCAAGTCAAAGAACCAAACATGCCAGACAACCGAATCATAAACGAAGGAAGAACACCAACAAGAATGGCAATGTACGCATTAAAATTGGAAAACCTATTGCAATACGTTACAATAGAAAACCCTTATACAAGAAGGGAATGTAACTTACTTATTGATAGCGGTGCACAATTAAATATTATAAAAAAGGATCAAATCCCTAAAAATACAATATTAGAGGATAGGAAAATATTACTTTCAAGTATTACGGACAAACCAATACAAACATTAGGAGTAGTAAAACTACCTATAAATCACTTATACGTTGACTTCCATGTAGCACCAGAGAACTTTTCGATACTATATGACGGAATATTAGAAATAAAAATCCTTCTCGAACAAAGATTAAGATTAGACGAAGGATATGTGGAAATAAATAATTGGAGATTCGAACTAAAATCAGGCGAAGCCAATGTGACAAATCAAGTTTTATCTTCATGCCAAACGGAAACTGTCGAAACTGCGAAACCAAAACTAACAGACGAACAAAAATGCTTCCTCAACAAAATATTTCAAGACAACACTTGGACGAATAACACATTTACACACGCGAGCACTGACCCAAAAACCCTGCAACAAGTAAAAGTCAGCAGAAATCTGAGTAGCGAACACAGTTGAAACCAAGACCTTCCACAACCGGATACTATGATACGAAATTCAGAATGTAGCTTTAACAATGACATTCTATATTTATTGAACATAGTAGATAAACTAGATAATTCAACAAATAACCAAGGAAAAAACGTAACAATAAATACAGAACATACGAAGCCATCAAATCTTAAAGAATATTTAGAAACAGACAACAAATATGTAGGACAAATAATAAACAATATAAACACAGTACTTGACAAAAACGAAGAAGTGTGCGAAGTAGATTCACACGACTATACAGCATTCCTAGCAAAAGTAAATGAAAATACAAACATTAGATTCAAAAACGAAACAGAACCTTTGGAAAACAAATACAATTATGCTTCCTATGATGTAGAAGATATACTAGAAGGATTTCAAGAATCAGAAAACTCACCTGAAATAAACGAAAGCGAACTATTAGAAGCAGGAACAATCAGCTTTACAGAAAATAAAGGAGAGAATATCACAGCAGGAAACAAAGAAACAGAAAATCGACGAGACAAACTACTGGGGAAGATACGTTTAGAAAATCTATCAAAAGATAATAAAACCATAATGAGGAAACTAATTGAAGAAAATGACGATATATTTTGGTTAGAAGGAGATAAAATAGAATCTTACAATACGGAACAACACGAAATTAACCTGACGGACGAAAAACCTGTATACGTAAAATAATTTCCCTTACCACATAGATTGAAAGAAACAGCGGTACAAGACACAGAAAAATTAATCGCAAATAACTTAGTTAGACACTAAAAAAGTGCTTTCAATGCTCCAACTTGGGTAGTTAAGAAAAAGGAAACGCCGATGGAAAGAAAAGATGGCGACTAGTTATTGATTACAGGAAATTAAACGAAAAAACGATTCCAGACCCATACCTACTTCCAAATATAACCGAAATCTTCGACCAACTAGGACAAGCAAAATTATATCACGTAATAGATTTAAAATCAGGCTTCCACCATATCAAAATGAACCCAAGGGATATACACAAGACAGCTTTTAGCATACACCCATTGGGACGATTCGAATTCAATGTTTTACTTTTCGAATTAAGAAACTCGCCACGAACCTTTCAAAGAATAATAAACACAGCACTAGGCGATTCAATTGGAAAAATTTGCTTTGTTTTCATTGACGATATCATAGTATTTGGAGAAAACTTAGAGGAACTTAACACGAGATTTAGCATAGTAGCTCAAAAACTAAGGGATGTAAAATTAAAACTGGAACCCGAGAAATGTGAATTTCTCAAATCAGAAGTATGCTATTTGGGACACATATTAAGTGGGAAAGGTATAAAACCCGACCTAGCAAAAACAGCAGCGGTTCAAAAATTTCCAACTCCTAAGAACGTTAAGAACATAAGAGAATTCTTAGGACTCGCAGGATACTACAGACGATGCAAAACCTTTAACAATTTTGCTACAAAAAGACAACAAATTTTTCTGGAACAGGGAACAACAAGAAGCTTTTACGAAACTCAAAGAAACATTATGCAAAGCACCTGTATTACAGTACCCACAGTTCGATAAACCATACATAATCACGACAGATGCATCTAAATACGCTCTAGGTGCAGTATTATCACAAGGAGAAATCGGAAAAGACAAACCAATCGCATACGCATCACGAGTATTACAAAAAGCTGAAATCAAATATGACACCTATCAAAAAGAAGCCCTAGCAATAATGTTTGCAGTAAAAACATTCCGAAATTACATTTATGAAAATAAATTCACAATAGTTACAGGCCATAAACCCTTACTCTGGCTAAAAACAGCTGACAACAATATTAGAGTGCAGAAATAGAGACTAAAGCTATCAGACTACGAATACGACATAATTTATAAACCGGGTAAGCAAAACGTAAACGCCGATGCCCTATCAAGAAATCCTGTAGACAACGTACACATCTCTGTTGTAACAAGAGCACAGACAAAAAAGGAAATCAGCAAAAATTCGATCCCTGTAAAAAGTCCAGTAACAACTTCAAACGACAATCATATCAAAATCAAAGGAAAAAGAGGCCGACCACGGAAAAAAATCGAAGAACCACTAAGTCAAGAAACAACATCAAAAAGTAATACTAACAATAAGCACAACATAGGAAAAGATAAAAACGAAAAAGATAAAGTAGAAAAACAAGAGCATAAAAATATAATTTACACTAAAAATTCAATTCAATTTAGAAACGATAATATTGTACATATAATAACACAACAAGGCATACCTAGACAAAAACACCAACGCGCTAATAAAAACTAAAAATATAAAAAAAAAACCAATTTGTCTGAAAACGAAATTGATTTAATGGAAATAAATAATAAAAAACTCTTTGTTTTGTGTTTAAACATAGCATCATCATCGGAAATAGTAAAACAAAACTTAACGAAATTATTTAATACACTAAAAGCACTACTCATACGGAAAAACATAAACATTGTTAGCATTTCAAAAGATATTAAAATACTAAATATAAATTGGAGCGAAATAGAAGAAATATTAAAAAACACCTTCAGGAAAACAAACATTAAAATAATAGTATGCTTAAATAACATCGAATACGTAAAACCGGAAGACAGGGACAAAATATTCGAATAATTTCATTCTACAAAACTAGGATGTCACTCAGGAGTAAACAGAACATATAACAGAATAAAAGACAAATTCTTTTGGGAAAATCTAAAACAAAACGTCCAACGTAGAGTAAAAAAGTGTGAGGAATGCCAAAGAAACAAATTAAAAAGAGTTAAAACCAGACAACCAATGGTTATAACAGACACACCTATAAGAACTTTCGATAAAATCGCGATGGACATCGTCGGTCCACTTAACATTACAAAAAATAACAACAAATACATTCTAACCATACAAGATCAATTATCAAAATTTCTAATAGCAGTCCTTCTGAGAGACCAAACAGCGGAATCAGTCGCAGACGCTTTCGTAAAGAAATTTATATGTATCTTTAGTTCACCTAAAATAGTACTTACAGATAGAGGAACAAATTTTACTAGCAAAATTATGAAACAAGTTGCAAAAAGATTTAAATTCTCAAAAATCTAAACAACATCTTTTTCACCTCAATCAAATGGATCTCTAGAAAGAGCACATCACCTATTTTGTGAATATTTGAAAAATTTCTCAACAAAAACATGTGAATGGGATGAACTTCTAGAATTAGCGTAATTCAACTACAATACAAGCGTTCATTCCAGTCACAAATTCACACCACATGAACTGGTTTTCGCTTATCCAGCTAGACTACCATCTAGTGAACCCTTAAAGAAATCAGAACAATTACCCATATTAAACGGTTATTTAGACAATTTAATAACAAACATGAGAGACATAGCCAGTATGGCACGCGAAAATTTAATACACTCAAAAACCAAATCCAAAGAATATTACGATAGATTTATTAAACCAGTTGAATTTAAAATCGGAGACAAAGTATGGCTATTAAAAGAACCTAAACCAGGAAAATTAGAAAAAGACTTGTATTTAGGGCCATACGAAATACTAAAAATAGGAGACAATAATAATATAACAATCGACTATAAAGGAAGGCCAAAAACAGTTCATGCGAACAAATTAAGCATTGAACAACGCAAGAAATAACATAATACTTCTTTTTAGGAAAAGGGTCAACAATGAAGTTAATTCTACTAATTTGTATCATCACCTTAAAAACTAGCAAAGTAATAATCGGGTTTGCTTGCGGCGCAACGAATCCGATCGTTTCGACATATTCTTTACTGGACACCGGAGAATGCGACTTCCACCAAGCAGACGTCAACGCAACTAATACAACAATACGGCTATTACAACTAGCAGAATTCAGAACGGTTCCCATCATACAATGTAAAATCGAAATCCAACGTACAGTCTTTCGATGCGGAATGTTCAGCCATTTAGTACCCGTAGAGAACGTAATACAGGAGTATCTTCTCGACATAAGCCACGAAAAATATAAATCTATACACAATACCGGAATATTCCAATATGACAACATCCATACAATCGCAAACCTAAAAGTTATTTCCACGAAATCTGTAGGCGTAAGTCTCGCAGGAAACGCAATAGAGAGTTCATGTACAGGAGCGTCTTATTCCGACAACTACGGAACATGGAATAAGGTGTATGTACAGGGACTCATTAAAATCACTTTAATAGAATATAACGCGCAGGTTAGCCTTAACAACGATAAATTACGACTAACATCAGGAACTGTTTGTAAATTTTCGGACGAACATTGTATGTATAGATATGGAAGGAGGTCATACCTTCTGGTCAACATTACCGGGAGAAGATTGTCTTGCAATTAAATGCGACGTATTATACCGAGGTCCAGTAACAAAATTAACATCCAACAATCGCGAAACTTTGTACACGATAGAAACGACCGATATCTCATTCGCACTGACAGCAAAAGAACAAATTAGAATTTGTAACAGAATATTAATTAAAACCGAACACCCCAAATTATTAATATATGAAAGCACAGAAAGTAATGTATTATTTGACAGCGACACGCAGCGAACGAAAGACATACAAAACTTAGACATCCTCACGTACACAAATTCAAAATTCGTATATGTAGAAAAACACTTCAGGGCGCAGATACAAAACTTATATCTAAATATATTAAATGAAAAATGCAGACTGGAAAGAAGGATTATTCACAACTCATTATCCATAGCCTCTATTTCACCTGACGAGTTTGCGTATAATCTAATGGGAAAACCCGGATATATAGCTAGAATTGCAGGAGAGGTGGTGCACATTATAAAATGCACACCAAAAGAAGTTCAACTATTACACAGAGACAAGTGTTATACACAACTACCAGTAACCTCGGGGAACCAGACCAGGTTTTTAACACCTAAAACACACATATTAATGAAAGCAGGAACCCAAATTGAGTGTAACACAATCATTCCACAATATTACAAATGGAACAGCAATTGGATAGCACTAACAGCAACACCGAGGAAAGTACAGAACCCAGGAATCCTAAAACCCAACACGGATATTTCCTGGGAATACAAGGAAATAAACTCATTAGCATCAAGCGGAATCTACTCGCAGGAAGACCTCCAAAACCTCCAGCAACATATCATGTTCCCCCTAGAAAAATCAGCCTTACTGAACACAATAGCGAGGGGCATGTTAGGAGAGGAAAACATACAAGCAGGTCTAATAAATAATCTGTTCACGGAAAAAACGCTATCCCACATTGCTGAAGACACCTGGAACAAATTTGTGGAAAAACTAACTACATTCGGTTCAATTAGTTCGGCAATAATAATGATACTCATAATCATCCACATTTGCAAACTAATAATCGACACAATCATACGGGGATATACACTGCATACATTATACGGATGGTCTCTACACCTATTAGCAGCCATCTTCAGTTCCATTACATACTTACTGGTGACACTAAAGAACAACAAGAACAACTTTCCAAGAAGAAAACGCCTGTCGAAAAACGAAAACATCGAGCTGACCGAGATCAAAGTGGAACACCCAAAATTGAGGATATCACCACCCATCCCATCATGACCACCGACGATCAAGGCACCAGAACCACGACAAAACCCAATATCAGTTTTTACACTGAGGGAACTAAATTAAAAGCACACGGGATTAGGGAAAATAGAGGTTTTAACAGACACCAAGTGCCATTCTAGGAATTTTAGAAAAAAAAAAAATTTAATAAAAGAAGCCCAGAAGTGTCAGTCTACAAAACTATTTAATACACAGAACACACTTTCGTTACGAACCCCCCCCCCCCTTCCGTGCCGATCTCAGCGGGGAGAGAAGCAAATGGTCACCAAAACCATTTACTTTTTACAGCACAAATAATGTAATAACACTTTTCTGAAAATTTGTAAAATCCGGCTAACTCAGGAAGGGCAGAAACTATGAATTTGAATAACACAAAATTTTTTTTTATATTGATCACTCACGAATTAATTTGTTGATATCGTACGGATATGCAACAATTTAGGCGGCCAGGTGTCACGTCCTGTGACGAATTCCTTAAATCCCTGGTCAGCATTCAAATTCATCGTATCGCAATTCTGAGAGAACGGTTCATTCGGGTCGACATGTTGCGAAAACGCTGACAATCCGAATGAATGTAGTTCACCCGAATTGAAAAATACAACTTTGTGCCCCCTTTTAACAATTATAAAAGGCCTCGACAAAATCGCCCTCGTGTCGTTCGAAAAGTAAGCAGTAAGTGCAATACGTGCAGTAAGAAGTGCGGTTAGTCGGTCAACCAGTCAATCAGTTAGTCAGTCATTTAGAAGCACCAAGTGCGCAAGATATACAAAGTTTCAAATACGATCCGCGAAGTACAATCCGCGAAGCGTAATACGCGATCTTTCAATAAATTAAGCCTACACGACTCTGCTACGAAAGCTCCGCGCTTCGACAGAGCAATGCTATTATAATTATCAATCACAATACGCGGCGACATAAGTAAAACCTGTACTAATTGTGAATAAACCAATTGTGCCCTGAAATTAAGTGATTTACTTGGAGTTCTAACCCATCGCTTCACCACCGAACATCCACCTCCAATAGGTACCCTACGCCAAGGCAAGGTAAGTGAAACGATTTCAATCTACTAACAACATATAAGTAACGCCGAGGACTCAGGTGAGAGCGAGACCTCTAGACGTTACACCCAGTCCTAATAAAAAATTTCCGTAAATTTAAAAAAAAAAAAAACATGAATTAATAACCACACCTCTATAATATATAAGAAATTCGGGAATATAAACATTTACGTATGTAAAAGTTAGGAAATACAGAGATTTAAGAATATAGGAAATTGAAATTATAAATATTTAGAAGCCTAGAAATTAAGAGATGTGCAGAGTTGGGATTATTTTAGATTAGAACATAAAATTTTGGAAATTGACTCATTTGAATTATACAGATTGACGAATACAGGAAGTTGAAAATATATTGAATTGAGGAAATAGAGATTTGTAGAGTGAAAGAGTTAGGAGATATAGAAAATTTGGAAAGATAGATGTATGTATATAGTTATTTAAAAGTATTGAGAAGTAAGAAATTTGGTTAGGTTAGGAAGTTGCGGATTTAAAAACTTGAGTATATACATAGAGGTTCAAAAATACTGTTTGAGCGACAATTGTTTGAGGGATTATATTACATTTGAAAACTTTCTCTGCTAATACATTGACGACTCTGAGGATCAGCAGTGACAAGTAAAAGCAGTTAAATACAATCGAATAATTAATAGAAAAAACATTTGAGGGTAATTTAAATTAACATTGTATGTAGTTACACATCATCATAGGTTAAAGCCTTCAGTTGAAGAATGAATATCTCGTATTTGAAATAATTATGTGATTTACTTATGCAATCATTTTCACGAAAAAAGTATCAACGAATGAAGTAATCACATTATATTTAAAATCGATTCGAAAATTTCACAATTTAATTTACTTAAAACTGTATAGAAGATCATTTTTTATTGTATAATTTGTTGTTTCAAGGAAAAAAAAAGCCAACAGCACGCGGAGTTCCCAAGCGGTCACCCATCCAAGTACTATCCGCGCCCAACTTAGCTTAACTTCGGTGATCGGACGAGAACCGGTGTTTTTTTTTTTTTTTTTTTTTTAAACATACGTTTATTGTGCAAGTTTTACAGAGGCGGAATATATATACATAAGTTGTTTCCAAAAACGTATAAAGGTGATCGGTGATTGTTTCGCTTTAGACGGGGCTCAGTATAGAGCACTCGCGGTCATATGCTCTGGCAGGGATTTGGGACTACGCTTATCGTTACGGGGAGATTTTTGTTATTTCCGTGGTAGGTTTTTACTATAGCTGTACAGTTGCACGGTTGTACATACTAGTGTCGCGACTTTGATCGCTCTTTGGTTTGTGGGGAGAGGGGGGGGGGGGGGGGTTCTTATGTATTTAGGTTATTTACATATATACATACACTTACAAACTAACTATATACAGGGGTTTTACATCGTTGTCTAGGTGACGAGTTGCGGCGCTTATATATACAATGTACATGCTTATACTATGTGTATTTCTGTATTTATACATAACTATGTTGTGTTGTCGAGAATATATATATAGTGCTTAATATTACTTTTCGCATATACATATTTACAGGTTATATATTTATTTATTTACTTGCGTAGGTCGTTATATTGCGCTGGTTCTTTCTTATTTTATCGCAGCCACCAGTATTTTTCTGTGTCGTTTCTGTGACTATCTTTTAAGTCTATGCTTGATAGTTTGAGGTTTTTCTTGGGGTCGGAGGTTGGGGGTGCGTTCGTATTGTAGAGTATTCTTGTGTCGTGTGCTGTTCTGTGGCAGTGGTAGATGAGGGGGGTGTTGTTAGTGTCCTGGATGTAGCCTTTTTTGTCGAGGAATAGGAAGGATTCCGGGGGGGCGTATCCCGTGTCGCGTGTTTTATCAAAGTAGAGGGGGTTGGGGTATGTTGAGCTGTATATGAGGCTGTTGTTACTAATTTTTCTGGTGTTTGCCCAGTGATTGCGGGTTAACTTTATGGCGAATAGATCAATTCTTGGGATTTTGGCTAGTTCGTAGATTTGGTTGTTGCTGTATCTTTTTGTGTAATTGGATTCGGGTGTTCTATATTTGCCAAGGCATGCTCTTAGGCATTTGCGTTCGAATAATCTTATTTTTTCTATGGTGTTTGAGGGTATATTGAACCAAATTGGGCTTCCGTATGATAGTATGGGTCTGATTAGGGTTTTGTAGCAAGTGAGTTTTGTGTTTGTGTTAAGTTGTTTGTTGTAGAATAAGCGTTTGTTCCTAAAGAAAGCTTTCTGGGCTTTGTCTATTGCTATTTGTGTGTGTGTTATGAAGTTGAGTTTGTAATCTATGTGGATGCCTAGGTATCTTACTGTCTTTTTGTTAGCTATTGTTTGTAGTGGGTTGTTATTGTCGTGGAGTTGGAAGTTTGGGGCGTGTTTGCGGACGTCGTAGTTGGGTTTAGCGGATTGAACCAGGCTTGGGCGGAAGAGTATTGTTTCGCATTTGTCGGTGTTTATTTTTAGTTTCCAGTTTTGTAAGTAGTCTTGTATTTTTGAGAGTAATTCTTGTAGTTGTTTTTTTATTACGGATGGTTTCTCATTTTTTATATAGATTAGTAGGTCGTCGGCAAAGGCTATGGCGAATTTGGTGTGGCTACTATTTAGGTCGAATAGGTGGAGTAAGTCGCTTATGAAGATGCTAAATAGTATCGGTGAGTTTACTGTGCCCTGTTGCAGGCCGTTGTCTATTGAGAAAGTTTTAGAGGATCGATGGGAGTTTTCGGTTACTATGAATTTTTTTTCGTGGATCATATTCCAAATCATTTTTATAAGATGGTGTGGGAACTTTTTTTTAATTAATTTGAAGCATAGGCCCTCTAGCCAGACCGTATCGAAGGCTTTTTCTAAGTCTATAAATAGTGCCCCTACACACTCGTTGTTGTTGCGGGCCCAGCAGATGTCGGAGGTGAATTTTGAGATTGCGTGAATTGTTGAATGACCGTGTCTAAATCCGAATTGTGTTTCGGGTATTATATTATTTTCGGAACAGAAGTTGTTTATGGCATTGTTAACTGTTATTTCGAAGATTTTGCTTATGTTTGGGAGGAGGCTAATTGGGCGGTAGTGAGAGGGGTGGCTGCCGTCTTTCCCTTTTTTTTTTATGGGGATTAATTTGGCTGTTTTCCAGGGGGTGGGGAAGTATGTGTGGTTTAGGCAGTTGTTGAATATTATCGCGTATGCGCATATGTACATTGGTGGTAGGTTTTTTAGGGCAATGTTGGGTATGTTGTCGAAGCTGGCTGATTTTTTGCTATTGATTTTTTTGAGGAGGGCTTGGAGTTTGGGGAATGATGTGAAGTAGTTTGAGGGGATGTTTTCACCGCCTGGTGCGTCTGAGGTATTGGTGTCACCGAACGTGCATATGGTGGTGTTGTTTGTTTTGTCTTGTTGTATTTCTTCTTTTAGTGGTTGTATTTTTTGTTTTATAATGTTTTCGAGTTGTTGCTTGCCCATGTTTAGGTTTTTTGTGTGGGTGTTTTCGAAGTGGGTTCCCAGTATATTGAGTTTTTCGGTCGTGTCAGTGATTGTTAGGTTGTTGTCTGCGTCAGTCTGGTGTGTGTGTGGTTGTATGTTGGCGGCTGCGAGTAGTTCTGTGTTTTGTGGGGGAATCTTTAGGGTGTCTATTGAATTTAATTCTTTGGGGCGGAAGATGCTGTTTATTTTGGGGAAGAATTTGTGGCCGTCGCGTGGGGAAATTTTGGAGATTTTTTCGTTCCAGTATTTGTTTACTGATTCGCTGAAGGCTTTTTTAAGTTCGGATCTGATGGTTTTAATAGTGTCTCTTAACAATGTTATAGTGGGGAGGTTGTTGGGGGTGAAGTTTTCGATTTTGGTTAGTCTGTTTAGCTGTGTGAGTATGTGATTTTTTAGTTTCCGTAGTTTTTTTATTTTTGGGGTGATGTATTTGTCGGTGGAGTTTTGATTTGATTGTACTCGTGGGATTGAGGCTTCTAGTGCGTTATTTATATGGTGGTTTAGGAGATTTATGTTGCTGTCTATTTCTTCTATTGTCATATTTCTATTGTTGTGTATTGTTGAGAAGTCGGTTTTTGATAGGAGTTTCTTGTATTTTTCCCAGTTTGCTTTTTGAAAATTGAGTTTCGGCGGGTGTGAGGATTCTTCTGTGTCTAGGATTGGTGGGGTAGGTGTTTGGATCTTAATTTTCACCGCTTTATGGTCGCTGTCGTAATCGAATGATTCTAATTTCTGGTTGCTGGATGAGTTTGTAATGTTGATGCGGTTGTCGGCTATGCAAAGGTCAATGAAGGCACCGCTTCTTGGGAAGGACGGGACTGCGGTGCTAAGGAGGGATGTGCGGTATTGAATGTTTTTGTCTTGTGTCCATTTATTCAGGGAGATACCTCTGCTATTGTTAATTGTGTTGCCCCAATTTCTATGTTTCGCGTTTAGGTCGCCTGCTAGCAGGTAGTAGTTTTCAGGTCTGTGGAGTTCTAAGTATTTGAATAGGTCGTTGAGTTCATACATGAATTCCTTTTTGCAGTTACTTGTACCGTATCCGGAGATTATAAATAGGTTTGACGCGTTTTGTAGTTTGATTCTAATTGTAGTTGTTTCTAGGCTTTTTGGTGGGGCGGGGCGGTCTGGGTGAATATGTTTAAATTTGAGGCTTTTTTTAATTAGGATTCCCGTGCCACCTCCGAATGTTGCGTCTACTCTGTCGTTTCTGAAGAAGTTATAGTTTTGAAATGTCATTTTGTGTTGGTGATTAAGTTTTGTTTCGCATAGAAGCATTACGTCTGGGTTGTGAGTTTGGAGGCAGTCTGTGAGGGAGGCGCGTCGTTCGTTGCTTACGATAGAATTTACGTTTATCTGGATTATTTCTAGATGAGCTATTGTTGTTTTATTGGGTGGATGGTATGGAGCCATTAGAGGTCAATTCCAAGAGCTTGAGATATTAAGTCGATTTTGTTCGCGTTTATTTCTACGCTCTCAGCTATACGCGCTATCTGGGCGTTAATTGTTGTGGATAATTGTTTTATTTCCTCTAGGAATGAGGGGTGTGGTGGGGTGTTGGTGACGGATGGAGTGTTTACGTGTGTGCTTGTGGACGGAGTGTTTACGTGTGTGCTTGTGTTTGTTGTTTTATTTGTGGGAGAGTGATGATGGGGGTTGGTGTGAGCTTTGCCTGAGAGCGCCGAACTGTATGAAGTTGTAGGGTTTATAAATTTGTTAATCAGTTTTTGTTTCCTTTCTTTTTCTGCTAGGAGGGCATGTTTCCTATCTTCAATTATTTTTTTCAGTTCAGTTAGTTTGGGGCAGCCGCGGTATGACGCAGGGTGGCCGTACTGGCCGCAATTTACGCAGTAGGGGTCGTCCGTGTTTGAGCTGTTACGCGAGCATTCTCCCGGTTTGTGTGGTGAATTGCATTTTACGCATCGGTATGCGAGGTTGCAGTTTTGAGCTATATGTCCTATTCTTTGGCAGCGTTTACATTGGACCCTGTCTTTCTTTATTATTTTTTCCCATTTAATGAGTGTGTGTAATACTACGTTGATTTGTTTGAGGTTTTCTATTTTACTGTCGGGTGTAACCTGCACTATGTATATGGGGAGCGATTTCCCTTCGTTGGTGGATCTTTTTGTGGTGAATTTTTTTATGGATGTGAAGTGTAGGTCAGGGATCTTTTTTGCTTGGAGGTCTTCGAGGATTGTGTCCGTGTCAAAGTCGCCGTCGAGGTTTTTTAGGAGGATTGTTTTGTTTTTTAAGTTTTTGGGTGTGTAGGAATAGAATTGTATGTTTTGTCTTTTAAACGACTCGCATGTGTTTGTGTGGTTTATTTGTGTGTCCAAGTAAATTATGTGTTTTTTTTCTGCTATTTTTTTGGTGTAAAAGTTGTTTGTGATTCTTTTGACTATTTCTATGGTTTGCCTACTCGGGGTGTCTGCGATAATTATTGGGGGGGGCTTGGTGTCGTTTACCTGGCTGTAGTTGATATTCGGCGGGGTTGTCCTGACCTTTTTTATTGACGGTTGTGGGGTAGCGCTGGTGGCCGCGTTCTTGGCCGAGGAGGGTCCTGCCGGCGTATTGTCCGCGTTGCTGGGGAGCGGTCGTTTAGTAGTCTCCTTTGTGCGGATGGTGTTTGTTTCTTTTTTTCGTGTGTCCGTCCTTGGGGGGTCTTCTTTTTCGCTGTCCTGTGTTGTTTCCATGGGTTCGGGTACCTTCTGCTGTCCGTGGGTTTGATGGTGGGTTTCCGTGGATTTTGTATTTTTTGCCCTCTCGTCAGCTAACTGTTGAGTGAGGTGCTCAATGGTTTTGTTCAGTTTCTCGATTATTTTATATAAATCCGAGTGCTGAAGCTGTTCGGTGGTGTTGAGGGAGGTGTTGGACGCGCTTTCTTTCTTCTTTGTTGGCGGCATGGTGGAGGTTTTCTGCCGGCTGCTCCCTTTTATGTTGGGTTTTGGAGTTAGTTTTTTAGTGGGGCAGGTTTTGCCTTTAATGTCTTTAATCCACGCATTTAGTGCTGTGGCGTTTTCTTGGGGGAGGCTGTTATCTTGGATACTCTTTAATAGGGCGTCGATGTCCTTGGCTTTCAGCTTGTCGGCACCATTGATGTGGATTGTTTTTCCCAGAGGGCTGCTGCTTATGCAATTTGAATCCAGGGGCGAAGCCCCTGGTAGGTCCGTGTGGGAGTTTATAATTGCACTTGTATTTTCCACTTTTGTGGATCTTTTGCGTAGCACTCGATGGTTCACTTTCTCCGAGTACACTGCACTGGTATTAGGGCACTGACCGGTACGATTTCTGCTCGCGCTACCTGTTTCGGAGGGCTCGGAGGTACTTCCTACCCGTACGGAGGTCACTGAGCGAATCCGGACGAGAACCGGTGTATCCTAACTAGTATGGCCGTTGGCTAGCATCATGCTATTAACGCTTAAAAGACATCCACAAATTTCAATTAAGCACAATATTATTCATCAAAAGTCTTGGACAGTTCACAGGGGAAAATGAAGGGAAAATAGGAGCCAAATTTTATTTTAAACAATTGTTATAAGATCAAATATTATGTACCGTAGTCAAAATATAAAAAAATTTTCTGAGCTAACATCCTAACTGACTTGAGAGAATGTTGAAGAAAAATTGAAGTAGCAATGACATAACAATAATTACAAGAAGCTGTAAGTAGTAATTTTAAACTCGGAAATGAAAGTTTATATAAAATAAGCGTGCTTTATTCATACAATTATTTCCGCGACAAAAATTTTAAAAAGTTTCATAATACACATGCTATTGAAAAAGTATTGAACTGTTATAGGTTTTGTAAATGCGCGCGAATAGCAAGAGCGAATGGACTGACGAATGGGCGATGAGTGCGAGAGAATAAAAGTGCGAGCCGTTAGAAATTAGGAGAATCAGGGAATCAGGATGAGACCGAATAAGACCGAGCGTAAAGAGAGTAGCATGAGCGATATAGTAGATTTGTTCAAATACATATATTTTCCTTCGAACTTCAGATTTCTTTTCTTTCTTTTCTTCTCCCCTTTTTCTCTAACATAACACTGATCAGAATAGGATTTTATCTAATTAAAATTAAAATAGTCTGAATTGGATTGAAAAAAAATTTATCAGATATAATTTATTTATTGCTTACACTGAATATACTTACGTAACAAATACAGTGTACTTACATACTTGAAACGACTATGGTAATGTTGATTTTGAATTTTCGTTTTAGTTAATGAGCAAAAATAAATCTACGTGTTGAGAGTCACTGGGTCTACAATAAATAAAAGCCTTAACTCTGTTTCCAGAGTCAATGGGTCCCAGGCCGTGTTTATACAATTGGGCGAATACGTTGCAGACCCAGACTGTTATTTTTCTTCAGGAAGTGAGTTTATTTTCTTCATCCTATACTGTGCACCCCTGCAGTGTACGGTGTCTGCGAAATTCTTGTCTACTCGGCAGGGCAATACACTCGAGCTCGACCATTCAGCAGCCTCGCAGTATACCCTAATGCCGAGATCCATTCAAGGACTCAAATCACTCAAGTGGTTGGGTCACCTACAACATACATCGATATTTACAACCTTAGAGGGAGGGCTAAATATCTCGCGATCCTATTCGCTCAGTCATGTTACCAATCGGTGTTTTTACCAAATTACGAACTGACACTGATTGGTCCTTTATGGTAAACGCCACCACGACTCGACCTTCTCCTCCAATCTTCTCCGGTCTTCCTTTTTTGGGCAATTCGTTCAGTCTTGGTAAATCTCTTGTGAAGCACATTCACCTTTACAAACCATCGTATCATTCAATATGCGAATCATCGTATCAGAGATTCAAGTGATATTCAACTATCACTCAAGGCACAAGAGTACGTTTTGTACTATGTGGGAAGAAGCCTTACAACCTTCGTTGACCTGAGCATATCATTGTGAAGGTCCCTGAGCCACTACGAACCCATAATCAAATCCTTTCCATAACATGAATTCAAAAACAAACAATTCATATCACAAAGAATTCAACATATAATCTCCATCACTGTAACGAGTTGTGGAGATGCAATGGGACGAAGATTTACAACCTTTGAGAACCTGAGCAGTTAACGTGAAAATTCTGATCTACCCATTGCTCGAACAAGGTACAATTTCCAACAAAAAAGTGTTGTATTAATGTCTTTACAACTTATAGTTTTCAACAGAAATCAGCTTTTATTAACTGGATTCGTTACTCGTACCATTCGCTATTCGCTACTGTTCGTTATATTCTATTCGCTACTATTCGTTGTATTCAATTCTATTCAACTCGTCGCGGCTCGCGGATCCTCTTGTATATATACACATGCTCTCGCTATCTCCCTCTCTCTCTCTCTCTCTCTCTCTCTCTCTCTCTCTCTCTCTCTCTCTCTCTCTCTCTCTCTCTCTCTCTCTCTCTCATCCACACTCACCTCATTCTCTCGGTCATACGCTCACTCGGTCGCGGTAAATTTGAACGGTCCTACAAAAAAGAAACCTCCCAAATGAGATTCTAAATTCCGGACAGATATTACGACGACAAAACGGTAACTAACAAGGAAAATTAATTATCTCGCGATAAACTAAATTTGGAAAAAAAAAGAAAAATTATATTCTTGGAATCAAGTAATAGTTATAAGTTAGCGTTAAGTTAACCATTGTAATCAGTCAGAAAATCATGTATTAGTCTTAAGTAACCTGAAGAAATAAGCCCCAACCCACCCTCCCTCTGGAAAGACGACAACAGAGCCCCAACAACAACATCAATAACAACACGAGAGGACAACCGCCAACTACCTGCTGTCGACACCTCATTCGGCCGGAGGAGTACGAGACCCGGCGAGGCCGCCGAAACCCGAACACAGGAACCGGCACGCGACCCAGGTCAACGCCACTCATCGCCCAATTTACCCCCCGTTTTGTCCCATAATTGAAATGTATGACCGTCGTTTCCAGCGACGCAAAAACTGAGAACATAATCCCCTTAAACACCAATGTAAAAACAAAAGTGCTGTTTTGGAGGTCCCAACCATACGTTTCGCCAAATACTTTCCTCACCATGCTGTTCCCATTTCCTTGTCCTTAACCTTGGGTCACTTCCTGCCGTCGGTCCCAGTTCATTCAAGTACCCACAAATTTCCACTTCCCAAAATACACTTTCCTTCAATATTTTACCCAATCCCTGTTCCTTCCTCCACCCTCTTTAAATAATTTCCACCAATACGAATTTTACTAGGAGACTACTTTTTCAAGACGCTTCACCCGATTCACTAGATTTCCATCGTCACTCAACCGTGCTGGTTTATTTACTTATTGTCAAACTAGTGCTAGATCATTTGTAAGAAAATAAATTAACTATTTAAAGTTAACCCATTTAATCTGAAACCGGTTTCCCAACAAGATTATAGTGAGACGTTTGCGCCAGTTGCTAGAATATCAAGTTTTCGGTTCCTCATTACTTTTGCAAATCAGCATATTTATTAGTTCACCACTGTGAAAACGGCGTTTTTAAATAGTATTTTGAAGGAAAAAATTTACATTCGAGTTCCTGAAGTTGTAGAAAGCAGTAATAATCAAGTGTGTAAGTTAAATAAAGCATTATATGGCCTTAAACAATCAGCTAGATGTTGGTTTAAAATGCTTGAAAAAGTTCTTGTAGAGAAAGTTTTCGAAATTCATCAGTATATCGCTGTATGTATTTGTATTTTAGATAGAGGAAGTATATCAAAAAGTATATATGTGGTACTATACATTGGATGATCTTATGGTTATAATTACTGAAATTGTGGCCATGAAAAGTTTCACAAATTATTTAAAAAATAAGTTTCGCATGACAGATTTAAATGGAATTAAATTATTTGTAGGAATTACAATTGAAAGAATTAATAAGCAAATAACATTAGATAAAATGCATATATAAAAACTGTTCTTACAAAGTTTAATATGCAAGATTGCAAGTCTGTTAGTACACCTCTTCCAAGAGGCGTATTAGATTATAAAGCTTTAAACTCTGATGACAAATATAATGCACCTTCTCGCAATTTAATGGGATGTTTGATGTAGACGAATAATGATTTGTATAGGACCTGACGTAAGGGCATTTAAAAAAAAAGAGCATTTTACCAAAATCTTAAAAGAGTTTTCAGGTATATTAAATTATTACATGCCAACAATTATTGTCAAAGTTTATTACGTGGTTATGTAGATTCTGATTGGAAAGGTAGTGAGCAAACAGATCGGAAAAGTACAATGGGACATTTATTTGAGTTGCATGAACGAAGCACAATTTGAGAGGCACTCTGGTTAAAATCATTAGCACTTAGTATTAATATAAATATCTCTCGTCCAATAACGATATATGAAGATAAAATGAGTTGCATTAGTATCGCAAATAACTCGAGTAGTCACGAAAGATCGAAACATATAGATATAAAGTACCATTTTTCAAGAGAACAAGTTGTGAAAAATGTGACAAAACTTGAATTTATTTCCACAAGTGACGAATTAGCAGACAAGTTAACGAAGCCATTACCAACAACCAAACTCCGGGAATTTACTTAAATCCATAATTTTCTTTGTATCTCAATAAAAGTCCACAACGATCCATAATAAAGTCTACGTTCGCGTCTGAACAGGTTATTATCCCTGTTCAAATTCTGATTTTCGAGAAATGATGCTATATGTAGCATTAAAAATTGTATTCTATATTTTTAGCTTCTGTTTTTCACGCAGATAGCGATGTTGTACCACTAGATTGGAAACACCTTTGTATTATAAGCGACTTTCGCGTGAATGAATGCATAGATATTAATTTTTTTAACGGAATGCTGTCTCTTTATCATGATACTGTTGGATTCCGGGAGAATTAACAACACTCTTTATTTGAAGAATACTCGTGCAGCTTTATTGGGTCGGCTAAGTACTAGACTCTTTCTAACCAGTTTTCGATATTGCGAGGTTTTATATACTATTGTTGTTGGTAGGTTGAGGTAAGGACGGTGGTCAAGGGACAGTGTGACTCAGGACGGGTGCGAGGTCCAGGATGAGTAAGAAGTATGAATCGTTTCTATTAGTATGTTTGTATGGGGATGAGTCTATAGTTGCGATATGATTTGTTTGGACACGTTGGTCAACCAACAATACTATAACTCGTGTTGAAATAACTTCAGCATATTGATTCCTAATTGGATACTTCTCATACGACTGGTTGAAATTTCCAATATTTTGAGACTTCTTACCTGCAACATACACGCTAGAATTTTATGAATTTTGATTTCTGATAAAGTTTACAATTTTATTACATTGTATTCACGATAATACTCGATAGTAGTCACGTGTAATCCGTACCAATTCTTGGAACTGGTCACTCAAAACTCTGAACTTGTCTATTTATATTTACCCATGGCATTTACGATTGTGTAACGTTTAAGTTATCGATATAATAAATATCAAAGTCAGTAATTAACATTATATGTATAATTCTCAGTTTTTTTTAACCAAAGCTTGCTTTAATCTTCATTACTGCAGTAATGAAAAATTATAAAGGAAATGTAAAATGTATGTATCTATACCTTAATACACGTGTTTTAAAATGTCTGTGTATATTAGTAGTGGTAATAAAAATAATAAAAAGGTATATAATTAAGATACCAATACACGGTAAAACGTAAATAAAAGAGAAATTATAACCAGTGTAAAAGAAGACACAGATACAATAAAAATACAGCATTGGGTATAAATTACAACAAAAACTATGAACATTAAATTATATATGTATATGCAGTATGATGCAATGTAATGTCTAACGCTACTTCAGTTAGCGTTAATTCATTAGCATAGTTCAACGCGTAGTTTTCTTTCAAATAAATTTTTATTTTGTAAATAAAAAACGTTTATTTAAGAAATTAAATATTTATAACGTTTTTAATGAAAGAAAAGCACATGTCTGCCTCACGAAACCATTTTAATTGTTGCAAATGTATTTAATACTTTAATTTCGGAGTCTGTATACGTTTCGGTGCTCTCTAATATGGTGTATTAGTTGAATTTCGTCTTAACCTAGTATTTGCACTTGTGGAACTTTTAGAATGACATTGAAGTTATGACAAATATCCGCTCTTAAATGATTCACATTACAAATAAGATTGAGAATCTTGTGGTGCTATAGAATTTATTCGAATTTAAAAACGAATGTTTGTAGATATTCAATTTATTCTAATTTTACTACATTAGATCATTTTACCATACAACACGCATTTTATACGGAGAAGATACTGTTTAGAACCGATTTTTACATTTTATTCATTAATAATTACATTTAATTATACAAATTTTGTTCATGGTTTCTTGTTTATGTATTTGTTGTACCGATAATTTTAATACAGAGGCTGCGTAATTGGTATATCTGCAACAAATTAAATTTCTCTACACATAATAACGACGAACAATGGTGGGGATACATATACCAAGCGATATCGCTTTATAAATGGCGATAGTTATAAGCAAAACGCAGTTTCGTAAAAGCCGCTGTAAGGAGTGCAAAAATTCAATCAAAAGGGGCGAATACGATCAAAAAATGTCAGCGTTAAATTTCCTGTTTAACTGTATCATCCTTTTAGTCGCAATTCAAGAAATTTTGTCGACGACCCTGTCTTTACCCGATGGTTATCACTACACACCTAGAATCGGCATGCATAAATTTCACACCGATGGACGTAATTGGAACGATGCGCGAAAAGTTTGCATTGCAGAGGGTGGCCATTTAGCAATCATCAATTCCGATGCGGAAGAAAGAGTAAGTTTACTACTACTTTTGGTAATCGGGTTATAAAAAAGAAATGGAAAATTCTCTGTTCGCCATGTGTTTACGTATGAAATATGCAATACCTCGAAAAATATTCCAAGGATTTTTATGTACGTTTCACGATCATGTAGAACGGCAGTTAAAGAAGGTTTTCATTCATCAATCATTCCATTAGTATTTAAAAGGTGCTGTACACTAAATTAACATATGCTAGAATTTGCCTTTGAAATTCACATTTAATATCGACAATCGGGCGCTTTTTATTATAATATAATAAAAATAGTACTTTATTAATATTAAGTATAATTTATGATGATTATATTTCGTTTGAATATATTAGAATTTACAATCAATTTATAGTTCATGCACCAAGATTAATGGGGAATTAGAGCATTAAATTAAATTCAATACTGAAATACAGAGGTATGTTGAGAAAAATAAAACTAATTTTAAAAAAATATTTGAATAAGAAAATGAAAATCATTGAATCTTACAAATAAGCTTGCCATTGCATTAATTTGATTTCTTCTTTGATCAACAAGTATTAACTTTCTGATATTGATAAGAAGTGTGAAGAAAATAAATTAGTTAAACTTTATCACAAATAAAGTATGTAAAAATGGCCTTCGCAGAAAAAAAATATGTCGTAAAATTCTTACATACCACAATTATTGTAAGATTATTCTGCACCTTTCATGATCATGTAGAGCGATAGTTAAAGAAGGTTTTCGGATATCAACTATCGTATTAGGATTTCATAATCGAGTTTAAATAATTTTGGAAATTTCTGAAATTCAGTATCTTATATATCTTCTGTGCATCACGAATATTTCAAAATACTAACTGTTCCGCGATGTCGCGAAAAATACAGTATAACAAACAATAAATGTAGTTTCACGTTGATTTACAGTCCACTCATTTGTCGTAAAGTAACCTTTTCAGAGATCGTCGTAATCTTAACGACAATCGTTAATCTTGACGACAATCGTTAATCTCGACGACAATCGATAATCTTGACGACAATCGTTAATCTTGACGACAATCGATAATCTTGGCGACAATCGTTAATCTTAACGACAATCGTTAAGATCAACGATTGTCGTTAAGATTAACGATTCAGTCAATAGCGAACAGTCACATTCAGACCATTCAAACGTTGAGTTGACTATCACAGGTATCGAGAGTTATCGTTGTTAACATAACGGGCACAATTCAATTGATTTGTTCGTGATATTTTCCGCTTGATCAACCGTACCTAACTCACAGATACACTATAAAAAAACAGTCAATAATAAAAGACTGATTCAATCCAATATTGCAGTTAATTATCCTTATTGCTGTAACAGGGGTAAGAAAGCGTAGTAGTGCGAGTGTTAATCAAAAGGGTTAGCATCCCGAACTCGGGCTAAAAACACTACCACTTAAAGAGCGTAAATAAATAATAACAATATCTTCTGTTAAGTTTCGCCATATATAAATGTAATTAACTTTCAAAATAAAAAATAATACTCGTGTAGTAGGGCAATAACCAGGGCCGATCATATTGTGATGCTCGGTTAGTATAAGTTCCTCGAAACTCGTACGGATTTGGGATAACACTTAAATGATTGTAATTAAAGATCGACGTTACGTGGTAAAACAAAATACTTAATTCCGGAAAACTACGGTTATAATCATTGAGGCCGCATAATGAACTGAGAATGATCCAGGGATGGGAAGATACCTATTGCTTTGAGACCAGTGATATAAAACAACCGATCATAATAGCTGAGCGCGCGACTCGCCTACCTGAAACGGCGGTACCCCGCGTCCTTTTCCAGCTTGTAGTGACGTCAGTTTTCGAGGCTCCATCGTTCGGAAGGGCTCATTTTAAAGGGCAAACTTCAAAGAATATGACCATATTTTTTTCAAATTTTAACCCTTTACGCCCCTCATTGAGAAAAACGCAAAAGAAGAATTTGTTTAAATTTTCCGACATTTTATAACAAATTGAAAAAGTTAAAAAAAATATTTTAAAAAAGCTCAATCCTTCATGAATAAAACAAAATATTTAGCTAAATCGGTTGAGTAGTTCCTGAGAAAAAAATTCGTAAGTGAAGACTATTTTTGCAAAAATGGGCAAAAATTGCAAACTTTGAAGGCTTGTTATTCCTTAACAAATTCGAAACCGGCAAAATGATGACTTAAACCTCCCCTAATTTCACATATACTACAACATATTTCGATTAGAGCAAAATCGCAGATAGTGACTTCCAAAAGTGATCGATTTAGCGTGGAATGACCCAGGGCTATTTGTAAGTTTCGGAAAATGAACTTCGAGTTGTGACTAGGAGGAAAAATTCGGAGGAAGTTGAACGGTGAAAAGTCTAGTGTGAATCATGGTGAAAGTTGTTAACTGGCTGGAGATGACGTGATGGATGATGCATCTTAATCTATTATAAATATTTGGGTGTACAACAATATGTTCGAGCGCGTCTTCAAAGAAACACCGCGTTATGGCCGTGCGAACGATTGCCGTTAAGTAGGTGCGAGTGCGATAGTACGAGTACGACGGCGCGAGTGAGATAATGCGAATGCGAAGTATGGATGCAACCAAACGAAGGAAACATCTGCGAGTGAAAGAGAAAGCGAATGTAGATTTCGAGCGTTGTCAACGGCGTGAAAGTCAAAGTGACGAGTCAGTTTTTGAAAAAGAGCGATTCCGAGCACAGCGAAATGACGATATTGCGATTTTTTGAGAATTTTGTACGATATTAGAATATAGTTATATGTTATACTCCACCCAACGATTTACATATTTTCTACTGTCCTGCACCCCGTTCCTACACTCGTATTTTATGTCTTGTTATTATTTATAAACAAAATTGGATTAATACGAACTATAATTAAAATAAAATTTAATTTTTCATACTTGAAATTAAATGATGTATACAATAGATTAATTATGAAAGTGGTACAAGTCCATTTACAGCCCGTAAATATATATTATTTTGGTTACATTTGCCCAAAAAATATTTACAATATCAAATTACACATTGATAAATTAGTATAAACATTGTCAGATTTTATATAATTAACCTATATTTTTTAATTGACTAATTTGCTAATCTTTCATTTTCTCGAAACAAAAGAAAATGAACTTGCCACTTTCAAAATAAATGGTCCATAATTACTGTTTGTTTGCGTTTTGTCGTACTGTGATGCCCGGTTTAAGAACAGTTTTTCGAAACTATGTTCACTGGATAGGGTATCACTTAAATAAATGCACTTAAAGATCGACGTTCGTAGAAAACTATGACTTTATTACAAACTATGGCAAAACGATGAAAACGATTATAACAGTTGACGTGGTCGGAAAATCTAGGACTGCCTACAGGACGGAAAAGTAGGACTATTTAAGGAGAGTTAAAAGGTGAACTGTGAGTAATGTTGGAAGTTGGTGACGGATGAGAATAAACATTTGATTAGGTTAAGAGTGACGAAAATTATACAGAGTGTATAACAATACGAATGTCTCTTTCGCTCGTTGTTCTTTTCTACGTTCGGCAAAACATCAATCAATGTAGGACCTCAACGATATAAAGCAAAAGTTCAAACCGGAAGAATTGGCTGATATCAAATTTTTACTGTATGAGTAATGTAAAAAATTTTTACATGTAAAAAAACTCCAAAGTGTTAGAAAATTCTCAACGACCCACCGTAATAAATCAGGGCGAAGGGCACATTGCCGTCCAACGACGACCATCACGGCGACGAGACCCGACGCTGGGATATCAGGGCCATAAACAACCCCAAGGCCTCTGAATTTCGCGAGTGACAATGAAACCTCTTGGAACAGGAAGAGGGCATTCTGTGAAGAACATCGGAAGATTTAGCTTCGCCTTCGGAATCGTAGCTTTTACGAATATATATTGCATTTTTAAAACAGAGTTAGCAATCGCGTCGATAATTTTAACCTTTATCTTACAAAAGTACAACTTAAAAAATTTAGATACTTCGAAATTTGGAAATTTATAAATTAAAAAATTTTTTAATTTACAAGCTTCAAAAAGAAACTTCATAAATAACAAATTTAAAAATTTCTAAACCAATATTTACTGTAATTTTAAATTTCCGAAAGTTTGAAGTTCTAAATTTCTAAACTGTAAACATTCAAATTTCCAAACTCCAATACTTGTATACTTTCAAAGTTTTACAGTTCTAAGCCGCAAATGTTATGTTGAACAAGACAAACAGTATGATAAACAAGAACTGTTTCTCAAGGTCACATTTTGCGAGATTTTAAGTTGATTAATGTTTTTCAAATGAAGTTACATACTTATATTATCATAAGCATGAGGTCAATATAAATACAAAGACCTATAACACTGTGATTCTCGCGTGACCTTAAACATGATACATTTAGAATATAGTGTGTCCGAAGTAATCGTTATATTAACAGGAAGCATTGTCTAAGAAGGGAATGGCATAATATAAACACATTTATGTTTATCAGCTGTTACAGAATATCGGTGGATGCATAAAGTATAAAATTATTTTTAGTATTGTGCAGAATCAATTTAAAGAAATTGTAAGTAACAGTGGGTACGTTTAATCACTACACTGTGTTATAGATATAATACTAACGAATATTAAACTCTATTATAGTCAAATATCCAGAAAGATTAGCGAAATTGTATATAGCGTCAACTGTTTAGAGTTTACTGAAATATCTACAATACAGCTCTATTAAATTGTCAAATCAAAAAATAATGTGTTCGGCAAGACATGGTAAAAATACTTCTAACGTTTTGATAGCAATTACTGAAAATCACTAATTGTAGCTATTTCATTATCGGTATACATTATCAAACAACTGTAAATTCTTCGTATTCAAAATCATAAGAAGGTTATACTGACATAGATCATTGAATTATTTTTACTTACCACTATTTTTACTAACTTGAAATATCGCAACATACGACTTTGAGAACAAATTTTTGTTTACTGTAATGTTTGTGTCACTACATAAAACAATTTATACTTTTGACATTTCTGAATACCATTGCCAATAACGGACATGCCGACTTGTTTGATAAAGATATGCATATATTCTGAAATGGATTATACAAAATAGGTGCACCAGTCCACTGATATTACCTTCACCGGATAACAGTAACAAATCGGACTACGAAATGATCCAAACACTTGATTATGATTAGATAGATTATTATGATTAGATAGATGTCTCGTGAGTCTTGAAATGATTCTGTTTGCTTGTTACATTAGTCTGAAAGTTAATTTCGCAATTCGATTTTAACGGTATTATCTGAAAGGGAAGGACGTGTTTTAATTTACGATGTCCCATCAGACTTGAATTAAATATATTAGTATCCGTGTTTTTGCTCTTTTACCCATCAAAGGCACATTATTAACGCTCGAGAAATGTCACCCGTTGAAAAAGTAATTTAGAATGGTTCTGATTTAAAGTAATTCGGTAGTGTCACTTGCACTGGATTCCGCCCTAATTCTTTTTTTCTTTCTTCCAGGCATTACTGGATCTATTTCGTAATGCGGGTCCGATAACAGGTGCCAATTTCAGCCACGAAGCCTTTATAGGTGTACACGATCAGTTCGCAGAGGGCGAGTATACGACGGTACTCGATTATTCAGTAGAACAAGCTGGCTTCAATAAATGGACTGACAAATGGGGTGGACAGCCAGATAATGGGGGTGGCAATCAAAATTGTATCGTACTTTTTATTGAGGGTTCAATGGACGATTCATTCTGCTTCTGGCTGCTTCCGTTCATCTGCGAACTGCCTATTTCACAGACTGTAATGGACTCTTTATGGTAATGTGAAGTTTTTTTGAAGACCTTTCAAGTGAAGGACAACAATCATTTATGCGCTTACTGATTTGAGCATGCACTCAGTGACATACGCAGATTTAATTGTCAATATCGTTTGCAAATGCGCACGCTTATCTTAAAAACCCAAGACAATGTCTGTTATTTGTAAATCGTCTTAGAACTGAATATGTAATTAAATCTGTGTGCTAAATGAGGCCAAAAACATTATTTAATATAATATTAAAATTAATTTCACTTTTTATTTTTTTACTACAACATACACGCTCAAAACTTTGTAATTCTAATTTAATTTTTCTTTCCCACAGTTTGGATACTCGGTATTCATATTAGTGCTGATTGACTGGCAATTGATGTCGCTGATATGCGATCGCTATACTACGTCGGCCGATCTGGGCTGGAATTTAGTTAGTCGCAAACCAACTCCCATGTAATTAACATGTTATTTTTCTTTCTTTATTGTGAGTTATTTTACAATAGGATCAAGTCAGATCCAATTTTTTCTGCACTGTACTCGCCAATCTTTACCGAATAGAATGACATCAATTAGAACACGGGGACTCAGGGAAAGTATAACAAAATCCTTGATGAATTTTTAAAATCATAAGAAAAAATTGCTGAATTATTGATTATTTAAAAATATTAATTAAATGTACAAATATACACAACATCGAAATAAATACTGTTTCAGAGTATAGAATTATATACCTACTTGATAATCCTTCATAGTAAAATGCTTTGCATTCTTTCGTTAAAATGTGTAACAATTACTAGTAACCGAACGATGCTTCAGAGAAACGCGTGCTATGAAATCTCAACATTCGAGAAAGCATACTATTTTATGAGTGTATAAATAAAAAAATGAACCTTAGAACATTGTTCCTCAGTCATTCAATTACCTTAAAGGGCAATAATATTGTGGTTTACGCAAAATTTTTAAAATCGACTTTTGTCCGGCTTTTCGGTGCAAATACCCCATGTAACGAAATTGAACTATGTTTGAGCAGACAAAGGATAATTCTCAAACAGAACCAAAATAAACGATTAAGCCAAGAATTAGCATCTCTGAAGAAGTTTCTCGGACACGTACAAAAAAGAGGATTGCTCAATGTAATAGGAGAAGGTATGAAAGTGCCTATTTGGAACCATGACGGCCTCAGACGCAGAATACTATAACAATAAACTGGATAAATTAAGAGAAGACAATATCAAAATAGTACACTTAATAAGAAATCAGACGACGGTATTGCTCCACAAAATACAAGATAATCTAGGAACTTATAAGTACATACAGCAGCACACCAAGAATCTAAACGTCAACTTTGAAATATTGCAAAACGCAACGAAAGGAGAAATCGTTAATCTGGAAATAGATAAAACATTAACAGACTACATATTTCTTTACCACGACGTATCCACAAAAATCTAGAAGCTTCAAGAAGCCATAGTGGACGGCAAACACGGCATAATATTATACATCCGACAATTTTACCACCCTCAAAACTATTTGAATCAATTAGAAACATATCTAAGTCTGAAAAGGTCACTGTACCGTTAAAAGAAGAATATTACTCGAAATATCGATAACTGTAAAGAATTGGAAATTGATTTATAATCTCTGAATTTCCATATTAGAAGAAGACATATATACACTATACGGACTAATTACGCTACCGACATACTCATGTATACAAGGATATTCCGTATATAATGTGGAATTCGAATACCTGCTCTTGAATAAACCACAGACAGAATTCATACCCATTAATGAAGAAGAAAAGGCACAATTTAAGATCATAGGAAACCAGTATGTAATCCAAAGAAGACATCCAAACTACGATTCTCCACTTTCGTTCGCCCGATGAATCTAATTTTTTGGGTACAACCCACAGAGGGTTGTATTGTTTATTATAGAGGGTCGATTTGTTTATTTACCTCAGACTTATGAGCTTCCGGATATCTATAAGATTTAGTATAAATAGGAGTCGGATCGGTTACGTTGATTTCGTGTTCTATTGCATTAGTTGTAGTTAAAACATCGTCTGGCAAATGAAATATGTCGTTATATTGTGTACAAATATATATACCCCTGCGACAATAAACAGCGCGCGTAGGAAGCATCACTCCATCGGGCAAATTCGATAAAGATTCGTCTAGAACGCTCAGGCGAGACAGACATAAAAGGACGCGCTCGCGAAAAGGGAGGACAGTTTACAGTTTACGGTTTACGAGAAAACAATTACGAACACGATTATAATTACGAAACGAGAAAACAGTTACGACTTACGATTTTGAAACGGACTACGATTAGATATTGCGATTTTTACGGAACTTTGTACGATCTTCGGTGTGTACGTGCATACAATTGTTGTATTTATCGTATTTGTACTTCATCTGTCTATTGTTTAATAAAGGATAGGTCCATAAAATTCTACTCCTACAATAATGTGGAGAAAGAACGGGGAACATTGGACGAAACGAAAGAGGATTGCCTCGAATCACCTATATCAGCGGAAGATTGCAGCATATACGAGCAAGGTTATGAGAAATGGGAGACTACAGACGCTTATTTATGCATACCGAAGCAGCAATAAATATCATTGGACGATTCCGCATAATACAGTCCAGAATCATAATAGAAATCACAGAGAGTTTTGTCATGGGATGCGATAAATACATAACTGACGAGACAATAGAACTTATATCCTTCGTTAACCCTACACCTTCTATGTAGTTCTCGACGACTTCACACTCTTGGAAAATGGTATTATTGGCTTACCGTTTCTATATAAATGAGGGAATGCGAGTATGGGTGAACATGCAAATGAGAGTATGCAAAAGAGTATGCATGAACCTATGTGAGAGAGAGAGAGTACGAACGAGTGTAGGTGAATGCAGTCAAAAAGCGATCGATGACGTGCATAGACCTGTTTCGACCCGTTCCTGTAATTATCCCTAATTATTCCATTTACCGTTATATTATATTACATATTTCTTGAAAATCAACGTGTGACGAGCCTTTATTTCGACAACTCCCTCAGACCCAATCCTACATAAATATGAATGTGAAATTGATAATCAAATTTTAGCCATAGATAACTTCGTCATTCCTCTATACAAGGAACCCAGAAGGACAGTAGAATCAATCCTGTTAGATCTTAGAATACATATAGCAGCGAGAGAATTAGAGCTCAGTCCAAGTTTCTAACAATACAATAGTTTAACGGTTTTTTCGTTCCTTTAGACACATTTGCAGCATAGAATCAATAGTATTTTACCCGTAGCAGAAATAGGACCCAAGGAATCATTGCATTCTAGCGAACTTTTCCTTGATTTATTGTCGGTCACATCTGGTTATCAGAACCCTTAGCCTTAGCCATAGAGTATTTTGTTTGCAGTTTCCATTTTTGTCGAGGTACTCCTTAGGTTTTCCTCACCCAGTCTACTTCATACGTCTTTGATATTCCCATTTCCACTCGAATTTAGCTAGCCAATAGAAAATAGTAAGCAGTAAGTAATAGTAAAAATAGTTTCCCCTCACCAATGTCCCAAAAATTGTACGCCCACTCCGAGTCTTCGTAATATGTAAAACATCCTCGAAGAGACACTTTCGAAACAACAATCAACAAGTATAACATCAAAATAAAGTCTAGTCATCCGAAGTGTAGGACCGTTCAAATTTAGCGCGATTGAGTGAGCGTATGACCGAGCGAATGAGATGAGTGTGGATAAAAGAGAGAGAGAGAGTGCATGTGTATATATATAAGAGGATCCGCGAACCGCGACGAATAACGAATAACGAGTAACGTGTAACGAGTTCGAGTAAGTAAGACGCGAGTTAATAAATGTTAATTTTAAAAGGTATAAGGAAGTTGTAAAGACCTTAATGCAACAATCTCAGAAGTGGCATTCGAGTACTTGTGAGCGTATACCGGTATTTGTGAAAAATAGTGGTTCGTTGGAAAAGTGAGTGAAAACGTGAACCACGTGGTGAGACTACCGTTGAATGCGGATTGTTGAGCGTTGTAGCGCGGAATATCGGGGCGACGAGATAATTCTCGTGATAAATATTTTAAAGATGCAATTTTTGTTGGGAAACCGACGAGATGCTACGTCGATCTTGGAAGCAGTGCAGTGGCGGTACGGCAAGATGCCGTGGACAAGCTAGGGGTCCAATACCGGCGAACGCAGCTGAGACCATTGATAGGGTACGAAGCAGGGCTCGTGAACCCGATTGGCGTGTTCACGGCACCCCTGTCAATCGATGGCGTTGAAGACTTGGTGGAGGTGCACGTGGTCCCGAACGAGTCTCAAGACACGCCGTTGCTCGTAGGACACCCCTATACGGAGCACCCAGACGTCCATATTTTGAGCACGAGTACGGAGCTGCGCATCGCCCCGAGCGTGGGCGACTTGGTACGAGACATAGCAAAGTCGCCAGGGAAAATCCGATTGCGGGCACAGGATGAACAGGTGACACCCTCTAATTATTTAGGGCACATCACGGTGAGTGGTACTTTGTTTAATCGGGAGCTATGCATCGCGGGAGGCCCACGACCCTTGGGCACACTTATCCCGTGGTGTATCGTTGAAACCGATAGTGAAGGCTGTACATTTATTCCCGTTCTAATTGTCACAGGAAATGATTTGACCATTAAAGCAGGAGAAACGGAGGCGCGAGGCGAGCATTGCGAGGGACGAAAGGTTAGATGCGAGGTTAACGAGCAGCCAGTGACGCTGGACGAAATAGATACCGATGCATCAGGGGAGGAAGCACAACAGCTGCTGGAGCTGATATCGAGACGATATATGAATATCGAGACCTGGTTGCCAAGAACGTGCGTCAAATCGGATGCACCGACAAGACCGAGATGCACATCGAGCTCAACACTGATAAGCCGGTATACTACCGACCGTACCGACTGTCCTACCATGAGAGAGAGCAGCTAAAGGACACCATCAATGAACTCAAGGACGCAGGCATTGTTGAAGACAGCGTTTCGCCGTTCGCAAGTCCGGTACTCTTGGTGCGTAAAGCGAGAAGAGAAGTTAGAGTTTGCATAGACTATCGTGCGTTGAATAAAAATACCGTGTGAGATAAACATCTGTTGCCGAGAATTGACGATCAAATAGACCAGCTCCAGGGAAATATGTATTATAGTAATTTAGATTTATTTAGCGGTTATTTCCAGATTCCAGTGAGCAAGGGCTCACGTGAAAAAACGGCTTTCATTACCCCAGACGGCCACTAGCAATTCAAGCGAATGCCCTTTGGGCTTTGTAACGCGCCGGCAGTCTTCCAAAGACTGATTAATATAGTTTTGGCTAAATTATTGTACCGCGCAGCTATGGCTTACCTCGATGATATTGTAATACCCTCCAGAAGTGTAGAACAAGGGGGCGGATTGCGACGACTGGGACCTTCAATTATATGAAATACAATTCGCGATTAATATTACACGTCACAGAGTCACGCAGCGCACCCCGTTCGAGATCGTACTTGCGTACCGCGTGGCAGGGCCCAATGATAACCCGTTAGTTCGTGAAATTAGAGAACTTAACGCAACATTAGTCCGAAGCGAAGTTCCAGCGACGGGCGAAAGCCGCAAGCTTAGCCCTAAATATCGCGGTCCGTACGAAGTTAAAAAAGTCCTAGGCAATGATAGATATCTTGTAGCTGACATCGAAGGCGAGCAACAAAGCAATCGAGAATATAGCGGCGTAATCTCGGCGGAGCGAATTAAATTGGTAAGCGAAGCGGGAAATTATCGGCGTCCCGCCACGCGACAACGGATTGGAGTAGAAATTGATTAGTAGGTAATGACCACTAACGATACTGTAAAAAAAAAAAACGTTTTTACCAAACACCGAAGAAATTATAAAACATTCAGGAAATGCAAAATTCTTCTCCGCGTTAGATCCTTCCTCATTCCATCAAATACCCATGAATTCACAGACTTTCAGTTCAACAAAATGCCTTTCAGATTAAGAAACGCACCGAGTACATTCTAACATATGATGGATACTTCATTATGCGCATTAATTGACAAACATTTCTTCGTATATATGGTAAAGGTAGAATTAAAATTACATTCAGATAAATAAGAATTTCTCAAACCACAATTTGAATATTTGAGACGCATAATAACCGCTAATCGAATCAAACTAAATCTACAGAAGAGAGAATCAATTTAAAGTTTTAAGAACTTCAAGGCAGTAACAGAAGTCAAATCGTTCCTAGGACTAGTCGGATATAATCGAAAATTCATTCGTACCTTTTCTAAAATGGCCAAACCCTTAACTAAAATTACAAAACAAGAAACTCCCTTTTATTTGAGCAAAGAATAACAAACCGCTTTCCGGCAACAACAATATCTAGGCTGTAAAAAACAATTTACCCTGACAACTGACGCATCGAACAAAGTGTTCGCGCAATGGGTAAACCGTTCAGGTTCTCGAAGGTTGTAAATCTTCGTCCCATTACGTCTCCACAACTAGTTACAGTGATGGAGATTATATGTTGGATTGTTTGTGATCTGAATTGAATGGTTAGGCGTTGATGTCGTGGAAAGGATTTGATTGTGGATTCGTAATGGCTCAGGGATCGTCACAAAAGTACAGTTCAGATCAACGAAGATTGCAAAGCTTCGTTCCACATCATACAAACCGTACCTTCGTGCCTTGGGTGATAACTGGGTATCACTCGAATCTCTTCTAAAAATAGTTCGTAAGTGTGAATGCGCTTCTCAAGAGATTCACCAAGACTGTCCGAGTTGCACAGAAAGATAGATCAGGAAGGAAAAGTGTCTTGATGGCGAAGGTCGCCGAGTGACATGTTTATCACGAGAATTTTTGAGACGAAGGCTCGTCGAGTGAACTCGTGTCCACGAGAAATCCGAAATAAAAATGGCCTGTTGTTGAAAAAGTAAGACCTGAGGGTATGGGAGGAGGAGGTCGAGCGGTGGAGGTGTTTACCATACAGGACCAATCAGGTCGGTTCATAACTCATGAGCGAATAGGAACGCGAGACCTTTACTTCTCACTCTGTGTGGTCGTAAATATTGATAATGGATGTAGGTGACACAAACACTGAAGTGTTTTTGGTCTTAATGAGGGTCTCGGCCATGGGACATATTGCACGAGCAAGGCTGCTGAGTGCTTGAGCACGAGTGCGTCTGCCAGCCAGGTGGACATGGATTTTGTAAACACTGTACACCGCAGGGGATGCACAGTTTAGGAGCCGGCCTATTTGGCAGTCTGAGAGAGAGGACGAGGTAAGGACCATCGGCCGCTCTTGGACTAGCCTAGGGACTCCAGCAGGAGAGTACGGCGAAAATTCCTGGACGCCCGCCTGGAGAAGAGTAAAAAGTTTAAGACTCCGGAATAGGGGGTGTTAGGGTTGCGATTGATCACTTATATTGCACTACGTGCCGTCTAAATGTTGTCTGCTGCCGAAGGACCACCCAATAGGACGGATTGGGGCCGTGATTGAATAACACGTGGTTATAAAAATGTCTATTATAATTTATTTATATAGAATGTGAGTGTGTGAATGTGTGCGTTGAACCTTTACTTTAATCTGACTGTACCGTAATTAATTTCTATTGTTTTAACTTTTAATGCGTTCTCTTCGCGCTGTGTAACGGTAATGACCGTTCCCCGGTTTTCCTAACACGTTTTATAGTGTCTCCGTACGTCAACTGATCTCGTTGTCCTGTCTTGCGATTGCCCGTTTTGATGCGCTTTTGGAGCCGCGTGGTAACGCCTGATCGACGCGGTTTTCGGACGTGTTTCGACCACTTTATTCGATCGTCATCTTTTTTCTTTGTCCTTATTCTGGCGATCGCGCGTCTTAGCCACGCGGTCGAATGTGTTTCGACAAGTTTGATGTTGAATTCAGAAATTGGAACTTACTTATATGACTCTAACAGGGGGAGAGTACGGGAGTTTGTTCCTGGACACTCGTCCGACATGGAGAGTTCGCCGAACCTTCTTGGACGCCTGTCGGTCGAGAGAGGACAGAGCATCTCCTGGACGCCCCGAGTAAATTACAGGAGAGTACAGGAGGACCGCCCCGCTAAAACATACGTCTGCCGGCACGAGCGACCACTACCGCTGCCGGCCTCATCTGGGGCCGCGTGCAAGGGCGCCCGAGTCCCCCGACTCGGACGCCTGCGGCCCGGACGTCTCTGCTGCGAAAGATCACTCACTGTGTGATTCCGGCAGAGCCGTCATCTCTATTTTGGGTGGGTGCCGCCGGTCCAAGTGCAAAGCCTTAGTGACCGGACGGACATCCACCCCCCTCACGTAAGGGGACAGTGCTAGCTACGGCGGCCGGAGTTACGCCTCCGAACCGCCGCCCGCCCCCCTCTGCCTCTGCGGCCGTGATCGCGATCCCGTTCCGCGGCCTCTTTCTGCGCCATTACGTGCTCGCAGAAAGACGCGAAAGCGTTCCACGAACTCTCGCTGGCGAGGATCTCCCTGATCACCGTCGCCAGCGAGAGGTCCCACCCCACGTGGCACCATAGGCCCACTCTCGGCGCAGCCCACACCGGGCAATGCTCGAGCGTGTGCTGGGACGAGTCTACTGCCGCATCGCTATGATGGTAGTGTGTCGCTGCCTCCCGTCCGATTCGGCACAGGTACTCACCGAAACACCCGTGTCCGGTGAGCACCTGTGTCATCCGAAAGGTGAGCCTTTTGTGACCGCAGTCCCGCCACTCCCGTAAAACGGACAGGACCGCCCCGACAGCGCGCTGACTGGCGGCGCCGCTAGATATTATCTCGCAGTGCCACTTCGTCAGTGCGAACCGTCGGGTCTGACGCTTGAGGGCTTCTACCTCAGACTCTAGCCGGGGTACCCCTGTTGCTGGCCGAGATGCCAATAAACATCGGCGTCTCCCTCCACCAGATAATGGTAGGGGATAAACCCGGCCAGAGTCATCGCCGCCGCATAGGAGACCGTGTGGTACCCCCGTATGGTTGCGATGGCCACCCGGCGCTGCACTCTTTGCAGTAGTTGTTTACTACGCCGGGAGGCCAACAAATCCCCAGCCCTCACGACTCCTGAATACAGGCGGCGAACCCTCTTAGGGCCCACCCAGGTCTGGCCCACCCAGGTTAGGGAGGATGCGGCCCAACGCTGCCGCAGTCCTCTCCAAGGGGGGGGGGGGGGGGGCCAGTTGCTTAAAATGCTCCTCGAAGCGCCAGTGGCTATCCAGGTGGAGGCCGAGATATTTCATCCCGTCTCCTACCTGGACATATTGCCCACCTATTCGGACGAACGACTGAGGCGGGGCCTCGCCCCGTCGGCGGCAAAACCACATCGCTTCGAATTTGCCGACCGACAAGCTTAACCCCAACCGTCCGATCGCTACAGCGACCGCTGCCACTCCTATCTCGGCGAGGTGGATGGTCTCCGTCCATTTCCTCCCGGTGGTGGGGATGTGCGTGTGATCCGCAAAGCAGGTCACCGTCACCCCGGCAGGTAGGGGAACGCGCAACGCCGCATCGTACCCGACATCCCAAAGATGGGGGCCAAGCACTGCCCCCTGGGGTACGCCGCGGTCAACCTCCCTCCGGTACACGACACCGTCCCGGCCCGGGTACTCTATCCACCTATCCCTCAAGTAGTCCCCGATCGTGGCCTTGAGATAGGGAGACACCCCGTGGTATTCAAGGGTCTCCCTAATCCTCCCCCAAAGTAGGGTGTTGAAGGCGTTCTTGATGTCTAAAGAGACACTAAGCGCCACCCCACCTCGGGAGAGGACCGATTCCGCGAAGGACCGGACACGACTCAACGCGTCGACGGTGCTGCGTCCTTCGCGAAACCCAAACTGGCTCTCGGCCAGATCGGGAATCTGATCTAACCTACCCTAACCTAACGCCATTAACACGGTGAGCGTAACGCCGATTTTGCTATGCTTTTCGCTTGACCGGCAGCGAGCGAAAACTTGGCGGCGAGCGCAATATTTGTAATGGGGAGAATAAACAGAGGACTACTTTGTTTTACTTTATTACGTTCCTTTCGAACTGGGACAATGATACCGCTACAAGTAGAAATGTATGAACACTTCAAAAGATAAGAGGAAAGGTGCATAAAAGACGCTCAACGTGTTAATATTGTAATGAACTTGAAATGTGAATATCTCGCGAACCGTAAGAGACCCGTTGATTTTGAAAACAGATATGGAATTGTAAGAAAAGATGTGGGAGTGGTTGTGCACTGATTTAATTCAGCCCGCGCAAAGTTGTTAAACATTATCTTTATTTATAATATTACAAAAAACGTAGACACTATCACTAATTCTTAATATTAACACCAACTTTTAAACTTTTTATCGCCTTTTTCAAAACACCGTCGTACACCGTGGTTCGCCTATTCTCGTTCTCTTTTTTCCCGATCGTCATTTCTCCCGATCATGTACATATTCCGAGGTGATTTGATCCTACTCTCGATTTTCGCTAATTTGCCGCTTGCCAGGTCGGTAACCATTGTATTTAGAAAAATAGCTGACCGGGGTTACCGACCTGGAACAAGCGGCACCTTTTGTTTATTACTATTTATTATCAACGCTCGGTCACGTCACTGACCCAAGGCTGTTTTCGCTTCCCACAGAATTCTCGTGAAAAGTTGTATTTGCACACAAGATTTCTGCACTCAACTCGATGGGAGTCATTCAGAAGTATAGCCCATTTCGGATTACGCTTTTATGACAGGAAAAACTAAAAATTTCTAAAACTGACAAACTAATTTTCCTTCTTGACTTTGAAGCCTTTGACAAAAAGGAATGGGTATAATTTTCAATAACAGAGACGTTCAGATTATTAAAGACGGTAAAGTTATAATGAACGGCTGGCCTTCGAATAACTTATTAGCTGTAGATCTTGATATTACAAAAAACGTAAATTTAATTAACTCTTAAAAAGGTAATAAAATAGATAATTGTTAAAAATCAGGTTCGTAGAAACTCAAAATAACGTCACAAACGTACTATTAATTAATTATTTAATATAATACTTTAAAAATACACATATTAACTTATTGATGTCTAAACACTACCGGGATGACGTCCTCCTGTACCAATTCGCACCGCGTGCCGTTTTTCGCGAACCTCTTTTGTTTTTTACTTTTAGGGAACGTTTAGGGAAAACAAAAATTTGTACATTTGAAAAATCAACAAATGGTAAGGGATGTCTCATCTTGGAAAAATTTTTCCGAACGATGATTTATGTGAAGTTTGTATTAGCGGTAAGCAAGCACGATTACCATTTGAAAGAGCAAAGAATAAGAGTCACATTAAACAACCACTGTTTATAGTTTACATAGACGCTTATGGTCCTGTCACTCCTTCTTCAATTAATAATAAAAATTACTTCACTACTTTATTGATAACATACGCATTATAGTGAGACATATTTGCTTGAACACAAATCCAATGTTTTTTCAGTTTTTAGAGACTTTTTTCAGTTTTACAGTTTTTAATCAATTTATACTGTGATAATGCTAGGGTATATGTATAAAACGAAATGAAAAATTTTTGTGTACAGAAAGGTATTAGTTATCATCTTACAGTCGCGCGTACTCTTCCATTAAATGGCGTTGCTGAATGCATGAATAGGACAATAACTAAAAAAAGCACGTGATTGATAAACTGTACAGGTTTAGGAAAAGAGTTTTGGGGAGAAGCAGTTTTGACTGCTAGATATTTAATTAATTGAACACCATCGAAAGCTCTTGCAGTAGATAAATCCCCATTTGAATTGTGGCATACTAAAAAGCCCAAATTAAAATATTTAAAGGTTTTTGGTTCCACAGTATATGTTCATAATAAAATTAGAAAGTCAAGATTTGATGAAAAATGTTACAAGTGGTAGGATTTGTATGAAATGGGTATAAAATGTGTAAAGAATGTGATGATTGATGAAGTAAATTACTTAAAATCTCGGCCCATAATTGAGGAAAGGTATTTAAGTGGAATTAAATTGTATTTCTATTAATTAAAATTGAAAGAATTAATGAGCAAATAACATCAGATCAAATGCATATATAAAAACCGTTCTTACAAAGCTTAATATGCAAGATTGCAAGTCTGTTAGTACCTCTTCCAAACGTATTAGATTATAAAGCTTTAAACTCTGATGACAAATGTGTAACATCCCCGAAGAATTTTTTGTTTTTTTGTCGTCTTCAGAAATGTCCGAATGTTAAGATATATGATTTCTTCAAAGGTATTATAGATTTCAATTATAGACCGTATTTTTCTATTACCGACCGCGCCTCTAGTCATGTCAATAATCGTAGAATTTAGTTTAACTGTCGGTAACATACATATATATATATACTTTCTCAATTTACAAAGATTATATTATTAAATAATTATTTTTAGCAAACACACAGACTGTTTAATTAAATGTTTGGTTAAATGTCATTTATTGTCAGATTCATTTATTATTTCATTTATAGTGTATTATAAAGATATATATTTTCGTTAACAACGCTATTAGATACAAAAAAAAAGTTATTGAATAATTATTTGCGAAATCAATATGTAGGAAGCTAATTAATTATATGTTAAGTTGTGTTATTATTCAATGTTATTGAATATTATTTTAGTCGAATAAATATTATATTGTAAATGTTTCGTACGGAAAATTTCGATACATGACGTACTACGTGCTACGACGCTAGCACAGGTTTTCTCAGAATTAACGCGCTATCTCTAAAGAAAGATAGAGAATATATTTTCGATCAACTATATTATAAAACATTGAAATCATTAATTATTTAAAACAATCACTATATACAAAAATAGCTAATATTATGTTAAGTCAAAATATCGATACTCGAAGTCAGGATTTATTCAATTAATCCAGATAAATAATAAAATTGTAAAACTATTCTTAGGAATATTCCGCAACATCATATGCTTCGACATATAGCGTAGATCCTTGTAGAAATTGTGCGAAAAGGACAGCGCGTATCTATTTCATTTAAAATGCTATTAAATTATTATTTTCACATTACAAACATTAACTACTATTCAGAGGACACTATTGACAATATCAGAAAATCATTTACTTTATTAATTAATGTTTTATATATATATTGTATGTTAAAATTATACGCAAAATTTTATACGACGAACATAAGGGTAGTTTTCCAGTTCTTGAAAAGTGAAAGGACTTCGAGTAAATCGCAGAACAATTTTCGAAGTCGAATTACGTACACGTTGTGAGTATATCCGGAACAGTTTTCGCTGATCAAGAGCCGAAAAGATTCTTAATTCTTTTTTGGAAGTGGGGGATACGCCATTTGGATACCTGATCGCTGGGTCGTTCTAGTAGCCAGTTCTAGTAGCACCCCAATTAAGCGATCTGGTTTTGGGTGTCAATGTGCGCTTTGGCAAAAAGGGTCTTGGACAATTAGTTGTCGAGTCAAATAATTAAAGAGTAATTGTTCCGACGAAAATATAGAAATTTACATTAACTTCAAATCTTAGGACTTTGAAATTTTGAAATATTTTGTTATTAAAAGAGATTGTTCTGTCTAAATCGCGTTTCGCGTAGTCGACTACATCGCGTTAGAATCATAATTTCAAATATTAAAATTGTTAACATTGTAAAAGCGTATTCAGTCAAATCCAGAAAATAATCAGACTTAGGTAGGATTTGTTATAGCGTTAGACTACGAACATATTAATTTTGTTACCACGAGAGATTATAGAACCGAAAATATTTAGAGTATAGAATCTTGTCAATTTCGTAATTGCGTTAATTAGCTTCTCAAGGAATCAGACTTAGGTAGGATTCAACATAGAGCTAAATTATAAACCGTATTAATTTCGTCGAATATTGTAATTGCGTTAATTTCGAAGTGTTAAATCGTAGACACTCAAAATATAGAATCTCTTTAATTTTTGCAAAGGAGCATAGTTAACTTTGAACGAGAATCAGATCTAGGTAGGATTTGTCGCAAAGCAATAACTAGCGAATTCTATTTAATTAGACACATTTTATATTTACGATCGCGCATTATTTAATTTATATATAGCTTTCTATTCATTATTACGACACTATCTATATTAGTTCTTTTGAGTTAGTCTTTCATTATTATAGTCATTATATTAAACACGTATACTTTTCTTATTTGTTATAATTGTTAATTGTTAACCTTCATCATTTTCGTTATTTACTGAATAAACTGTTTTGTTGAAAGGTATTGACCTGTGGATTTCAATCCTTAACCGCACACCACACGAATCCCACAATATATAGAATTAGTTTATTAATAAATCAAGTTGTTTACTAGGTAAATACCGCTCTCTGCCTCACGAGCGCTGTAAATACCTGTACTTAGGTCCAGAGTCGTTACAAATGTAATGCACCTTGTCGCAATTTAATTGGATGTTTAATGTATATAATGATTTGTAGAGGACCTGAATTAAGTGCATTTAAAAAAAAGAGCATTTTACCAAAATCTTAAAAGCGTTTTCAGGTATATTAAATTATTACATGCCAACAATTATTGTCAAAGTTTATTATGTGGTCATGTAGATTCTGATTGGAGAGGTAGTGAACAAACAGATCGAAAAAGTACAATGTGACATTTATTTCAGTTGCATGAACGAAGCACAATTTGAGAGGCACTCTGGTTAAAATCATTAGCAGTTAATATTAATATAAATATCTCTCGTCCAATAACGATATATGAAGATAATATGAGTTGCATTAGTATCGCAAATAACTCGAATAGTCACGAAAGATCGAAACATATAGATATAAAGTACCATTTTTCAAGAGAACAAGTTGTGAAAAATGTGACAAAACTTTAATTTATTTCCACAAGTGACGAATTAGCAGACAAGTTAACGAAGCCATAACCAGCAACCAAACTCCTGGAATTTACTTAAACCCATAATTTTCTTTGTATCTCAATAAAAGTCCACAAAGGTCCATAATAAAGTCTACGTTCGCGTCTGAACAGGTTATTATCCCTATTGAAATTCTGATTTTCGAGAAATGATGCTATATGTAGCATTAAAAATTGTATTCTATATTTTTTGCTTCTGTTTTCCACGCAGATAGCGATGTTGTACCACTAGATTGGAAACACCATTGTTTTATAAACGACTTTCGCGTGAATGAATGCATAGATATTAATTTTTTTAACAAAATGCTGTCTCTTTATCATGATACTATAACTCGTGTTGAAATAACTTCAGCATATTGATTCCTAATTGGATACTTCTCATACGACTATGACTATATTGGAATTCCCAATATTTCGAGACCTCTAACCTGCGACTTTCATGCTAGAATTTTATGAACTTTGATTTCTGATAAAGCTTACAATTTTATTACATCGTATTCACGATAATACTCGATAGTAGTCACGTGTAATCCGTACCAATTCTTGGAACTGGCCACTCAAAACTGAACTTGTCTATTTATATTTACGTCTAAGTTATCGATATAATAAATATCAAAGTCAGTAATTAACATTATATGTATAATTCTCAGTTTTTTTTAACCAAAGCTTGCTTTAATCTTCATTACTGCAGTAATGAAAAATTATAAAGGAAATGTAAAATGTATGTATCTATACCTTAATACACGTGTTTTAATATATCTATGTATATTAGTAGTGGTAATAAAAATAATAAAAAGGTATATAATTAAGTTACAAATACACGGTAAAACGTAAATAAAAGCGAAATTATAACCAGTGTAAAAGAAGATACAGATACAATAAAAATACAGCATTGGGTATAAATTACAACAAAAACTATGAACATTAAATTATATATATACAGTATGATGCAATGTAATGTCTAACGCTACTTCAGTTAGCGTTAATTCGTTAGCGTAGTTCAACGCGTAGTTTCCTTCCAAATAAATGTTTTATTTTGTATTTTTTTTTAATTCTATATACATATGTATTATGCATGTTTATAAGTTAATATATTCTTAGTTACTTAGTCTATATTCTTAGTTACACGTTACGGCATTTATTTAGGAACCAGATGATTCCTCTGACTTCTTTGATTATTAAATAAGTTGTAGAATACAAAAATATTGCGCTCTCTGTTATTAAACAATGCCTTTTCAAAAGGGATTTCGTTTAAGTAAAGAAATTAAATATTTATAACGTTTTTAATGAAAGAAAAGCACATGTCTGTCTCACGAAACCATTTTAATTGTTGCAAAGGTATTTAATACTTTAATTTCGGAGTCTGTATACGTTTCGGTTCTCTCTAATATGGTGTATTTGAAAATCGTCCCAAACTACTATTTGCACTTGTGGAACTTTTAGAATGACACTGCAGTTATGACAAATATCCGCTCTTGAATGATTCACATTACAAATAAGATTGAGACTCTTGTGGTGCTACAGAACTTATTCCAATTTAAAAAGGAAAGTTTGTAGATATTCAATTTATTCTAATTTTACTACATTAGATCATTTTATAATACAACACGCATTTTATACGGCGAAGATACTGTTTAGAACCGATTTTTACATTTTATTCGTTAATAATTACATTTAATTATACACATTTTGTTCATGGTTTCTTGTTTATGTATTTGTTGTATCGATAATTTTAATGCAGATGCTGCGTAATTGGAATAGGATAAGTAATTGGTATATCTAGAACAAATTAAATTTCTCTAGACACAATAACGACGAAGAGTGGTGGGAATACCGATACCAAGCGATATCGCTTTATAAAAGGCGATAGTTATAAGCAAAACGCAGCTTCGTAACAGCCGCTGTAAGGAGTGCGAAAATTCAATAAAAAGGGGCGAATACGATAAAAAAATGTCAGCGTTAAGTTTCCTGTTTAACTGTATCATATTTTTAGTTGGATTTCAAGAAATTTTGTCGACGACCATAGCTTTACCCGCTGGTTATCACTACACACCTGGAATCGGCATGCATAAACTTCACACCACAGCACTTACTTGGGACAATGCGCGAAGAACTTGCATTGAGGAGCGTGGCCATTTAGCAATCATCAATTCTGTTGCGGAAGAGAACGTAAGTTTACTTGTACTTTTGGTAATCGGGTTATAAAAAAGAAATGGAAAATTCTCTGTTCGCCATGTGTTTACGTATGAAATATGAAATACCTCGAAAAATATTCCAAGGATTTTTATGTACGTTTCACGATCATGTAGAACGGCAGTTAAAGAAGGTTTTCATTCATCAATCATTCCATTAGTATTTAAAAGGTGCTGTACACTAAATTAACATATGCTAGAATTGGCCTTTGAAATTCATATTTAACGTCGTACGACAATCGTGCGCTTTTTATTATAATATAATAAAAATAGTACTTTATTAATATTAAGTATAATTTATGAAGATTATATTTCGTTTGAATATATTAGAATTTACAATCAATTTATAGTTCATACACCAAGATTAATGGGGAGTTAGAGCATTAAATTGAATTCAATACTCAAATACAGAGATATGTTCAGAAAAATAAAACTAATTTAAAAAAAATATTTGAATAAGAAAATGAAAATCATTGAATCTTACAAATAAGCTTGCCATTGCATTAATTTGATTTCTTCTTTGATCTACAAGTATTAACTTTCTGATATTGATAAGAAGCGTGAAGAAAATAAATTAGTTAAACTTTATCACAAATAAAATATGTAAAAATGGCCTTTGCAGAAAAAAAATATGTCGTAAAATTCTTACATACCACAATTATTGTAAGATTATTCTGCACCTTTCATGATCATGTAGAGCGATAGTTAAAGAAGGTTTTCGGATATCAACTATCGTATTAGGATTTCATAATCGAGTTTAAATAATTTTGGAAATTTCTGAAATTCATTATCTTATATACCTGCTGTGCATCGCGAATATTTCAAAATACTACCTGTTCCGCGATGTTGCGAAAAATACAGTATAACAACAAATAACTGTAGTTTCACGTTGATTTACAGTCCACTCATTTATCTTAAAGTAACCTTGTCAAAGATCGTTATATTAGAATTCCATTCATTCTTCATATTATTTATTAACAAAACTGGATTAATACTGTTAGAGAAAAAGGGGGAGAAGAAAAAGAAAATAAAAGAAAACTGAAGCTCGACGAAAAATATATTTTAACAAATCTACTACTATGTATGCATGTACAGCTCGCGCTACTCTTCTCACGCTCGGTCTTATTCGGTCTGCTCCTGATTTGCCGATTCTCCTAATTTTCTAACGACTCGCACTCTTATCCTCTCTCTCTCTCACTCGTACTCTTCCTCTTTCTCTCACTCATTCTTTCTCTCGCACTCATCGCTCATTCGTCAGTACATTCGCTCTTGCCATTCGCGTGCATTTACAAAACCTATAACAATACGAAATATAATTAAAATAATATTTAATTTTTCATACTTGAAATTAAATGATGTTGTAAATGATATCATTAAATGATACTTCCTTCCCCTGCCCTCCCAGGCGACGAGCTACGCGGTCCACCGCGGGACCTGGGGAAAGCGAAGGGAAGGAGGCGTCTGCCGCGTTGACAACGTCGTCGACTCTTTATTCGGCAATGACATACAATAATACATAATAGAGTCCGAAATTAATATACAAAATCGTTGCGATAAAATAAAACTTAAAATATAAATTAAGTACAAAGATATATGGACAAACACATTGTCCTGAACACATTGTCAGATTTTATATAATTAACCTATATTTTTTAATTGACTAATATGCTAATCTTTCATTTTCTCAAAACAAAAGAAAATGGACTTGCCACTTTCAAAATAAATGGTCATATATTACTGTTTGTTTGCGTTCTGACGTATGGACGTCTCTTTCGCTCCTTGTTCTTTTCCACGTTCGGCAAAACATTAATCAATGTAGGACCTCAACGATATAAGCAAAAGTTCAGATGGGAGGAATTGGCTAATATCAAATATTTACTGTATGTCGTAAAATTCTTACATGTATTAAGAAAGAATTCAAATTAACGTAAAGATTAAATCTCTTATAATAATCTCTTATAATTATAGTAAATTATATTCTTATAATTATAGTAAAGACTAAATCTTTTATAATAATCATAATTATACTTTACCTTCACTATTATATTGTTTTTAATATTCTTTTGAAGTTCATTCCTTTTAATTAGTTATTGAAGATTCTTGTTAACATCTTAAGACCTCAAATTATCGATATATTTGTATTGTCGTAAAGATACTAACATTATTAACGATACATATTCTTTAATGAAAATCAAAATATTTTCCTGTTTTTTTTTTGTGTTAATTTGATATAACAAAAGATCCAGAATTTTCAAGTTTTTAAATTAACAAATTTTAATATTTAGAAATTGTTTAAACTTCGAATTTTCAAATTTACTGTATGGCGTCGGGAAAAATGTACCTGCAGGGAAAACGACGTAGGATTGCAAGCAGGGCCTGGGCATTGTCTGTCCACAAATTTAGGAACACAAAAACTTCTCCAGTTATTGAGCTTACGATTAGAGTTATGTAAAAAATGTTTACATGTTCAAACTCCAAAGTACAACTTAAAAAATTTAGATACTTCGAAATTTGGAAATTTATAAATTTAAAAATTTTTAAATTTACAAGCTTTAAAATTTAGAAATTTCAAAAATTACAAACTTAAAAGTTTCTAAAATAATATTTACTGTAATATGAAATTTCCGAAAGTTTGAAGTTCTAAATTTCTAAACTGTAAACATCCAAATTTCCAAACTCCAATACTTTTGCGAGAATTTAAGTTGATCAATGTTTTCAAATTAGATTACATACTTATATTATCGTAAGCATGAAGTCAAGATCAATGTAATGACCTATAACACTGTGATTCTCGCGTGACCTTAAACATAATACATTTAGAATATAGTATGTCCGAACTAATCGTTATATTAAAAGGAAGCAGTGTCTAGGGAGGGAAGTATAACATAAAAACATTTGTGTTTATCAGCTGTTACAGAATATCGGTGGATGCATAAAGTATAAAATTATTTTTAGTATTGTGCAGAATCAATTTAAGGAAATTGTAAGTAACAATGGATACGTTTAATCACTACAGTGGTGTGTTATAGATATAATGCTAACGAATATTAAACTGTATTATAGTCAAATATCCAGAAAGATTAGTGAAATTGTATATAGCGTCAAATGTTTAGAGTTTGCTGAAACATCTACAATACAGCTCTATTAAATTGTCAAATCAAAAAATAATGTGTTCGGCAAGACATGGTAAAAATACTTCTAACGTTTTGATAGCAATTAATGAAAATCACTAATTGTAGCAATTTTATTATCGGTATACATTATCAAACAACTGTAAAATCTTCGTATTCAAAATCATGTGAAGGTTATACTGTTATAGCTCATTGAATTATTTTTGTATTACGACGTAATGTTTGTATTACGACATAAAACAATTTATAATTTTGACATTTCTGAATGCTATTGCCAATAACGGACATGCCGACTTATTTGATAAAGATATGCATATATTCTGAAATGGATTATACAAAATAGGTGCACCAGTCCATTGATATTACTTTGACCGGATAACAGTAACAAATCGGACTACAAAATGATCCAGACACTATTCTGATTAGATAGATGTCTCGTGAGTCTTGAAATGATTCTCTTTGCTTGTTACATTAGTTCGAAAGTTAATTCGCATCTACCGTAATAAGTTCGTTTCGCAATTCGATTTTAATGGTATTATCTGAAAGGGAAGGACGTGTTTTAATTTACGATGTCCCATCAGACTTGAATTAAATATATTAGTATCCGTGTTTTTGCTCTTTTACCCATCAGAGGCACATCATTAGCGCTCGAGAAATGGCACCCGTTGAAAAAGTAATTTATAATGATTCTGATTAAAAATAGATCGGTAGTGTCACTTGCACTGGATTCCACCCTAATTCCTTTTTTCGTTCTTCCAGGTATTAAAGGATTTATTTCAACAAGCGGGTCCGATAACAGGTACCGATGACAACCACAAAGCCTTTATAGGACAGCCGAATAATTGGAATAACAATCAACAATGTGGCGCACTTTTAAAGAATGGCGGAGTGGACAATACAGACTGCAACAAGCCGTTTGCGTTCTTCTGCGAACTGCCTTTTCCGAACGACGGTTACACGTATAAGTAATGCGAAGTTTTCTCTAAGACCTTTCAAGTGAAGTACAACAGTCATTTATGCGCATATTGATCTGAGCATGTACTCAGTGACATACGCAGATTCAATCTCAGTATGGTTTGCGAATGCGCACGCTTATCTTAAAAACCCAAGACTATGTCCGCTACTTGTAAATCGCTTTAGAATTGAATATGTAATTAAATCTGTGTGTTAAATGAGGCGAAATACATTATTGGGGTATTAAAAATATAATTCGAGGTATCAAATATAAACTTTATTAAATCAACCGTGCTCTACTCGATCGTTCTATCTGGCATCGCTCGCTAAATTGATTCTCGCAACGTCGCGTCGGGCGCGGTCGGAAATCGCTTCGCGAACCGGAACCCGACGATACCCGCCGATTCAGCGGTCTTCTTTCAAAATTTAATTGCTACATTATTTTATATAATATTAAAATTAATTCTACTTTTTCTCTTTTTATTACAACATACATGCTCAAAACTTTGTAATTCTCATTTAATTTTTCTTTCCCTCAGTTCCTTTCCTCGCACTCTATTGATTTTTTCATCTAAACTTCTCAGTTACATAATACAACAGATTAAGTAACAGAAATATGAAATTGTTCTGGTACAATGAAAAAAGATCTCTTATTATGTATGTTTGTATTATATTGGCTAATCTATACAATTTTACTTTGTGTGGTATAAATATATTGTACGTTGGGTGAAAAATTGAAGTGAAAACTTCAAAGGCTGAAGACTCCCACATTACTACTGAGTACAGATTAGTTTATTGTATAGTTAGTAAAATTTGTAAATAGTTAATTTCAAAAAGTTGGGTAGCTAAATTTGTTTGTTATTACATTGCTAGATTGCCAGGGTAGATATTATACATAATTGTTGAGTTGTGAGATTTTAAAGATATTAAATGGTGTACGGCTAGAAGTTATACCATTAATTAGTGAACGTTTGCTACGCTGCAATTAGGTTACTGTCTTCATCAATGCATGTAATTATAAAATTATAAAACTGCTTAAATCACTTGGTAACTAAATCAATTATCTACTAAATAAATTGTTATTTACTGAAATTTTTATTATTCAGCCCATTTTACTGATCAGATTTACGACACAAATACCTGATTTATTTACAATGTATATTCTACGCCTAACTTCCAAGTATGTGTCTGCGTTAATTCCAACATTTGCTCTTAGTTTTTCAAATTAAATCGAAATCCGTATTCAACTTGCTCCCGTTGAATATGTTCCGCGCTTCTATCATTCCAATCGTGTTTGGAATTTTCGAGTTCCATTATTCGGGTCAAATTATCAGCTTGTAGTATATTAATGTATGGATTTATTGTTACTAATGTTCACAAAATCTTAGATTCTATTTCTGCCTCTATTACGGCAAATTGGAACAGTGAGATTATGAGAGCGCTATATAGATAGTATTACGTGGGGTAAATTGGAGTGCAACTCAAAAGCGAAGAGGGACGAACTAGTGATGAAAAGACACGCTCCTTATACTGTATCTGTTAATACCGTACGTTGTACCGCGTGTTTTTCCGCGACGAATTGTTATCTGCGTCTATTGAAAAAAACGCGATTGTTCGAAGTTAAAATCTCGCTTTGTTGACTGTTCTCGAACTACCTCCACGAGCTAGTGTTCTTTACTCTCAAAAGAATCCCGCCTCTCTACCCTTTCATTACTGTATCTGAGTCGCCATGCCTTTCCGACGCCGATTCGAATCCTATCGAAGTCCCCATATTATCAATAAATGTACTGGTTCATCGTACTCACAATTCGATACAATGGACCTACACAACGCGCCCTAATGCAGCCCTATATGATGAACCCCCGCCAAATTTAATTGTCTGTTTGACATGACGTGGCAAAAGTGATTCACCTTATCTTTTCCAACACCAATAACATACATCCAATAAAATTCGACTTATTTTAGACTCATCTGAAAAAATTACGTTCTTTCATTATTCGGCATTCCAATTTATATATTTGTTTACAAAACTCAATCGAGCTTTAATCTAAAAAAAATTAATTATTTAATTTTTTTAAATTGATCATTTAGTTTTCTTTTTTAATCTCTTGTTTAATTTGTTTTACTTACAAACAGATTTTAGAACAAATTTATTAGATGCTGTTGATAATATGCCGGTACGAGAATGAGATGTTTTCTAACATGATAACGCCCCAGTACGTATAATACATACAGTCACAATTTCGAGAATGTCTGGGTATATTTAAAAATGAAACTAGCAAATAAATACAGTGATCCACCAACAGGAATAAATGATTTTTGACAAAGAGTGCAGCAACAGTAGTATTCCATGACTCCAGAATACTGTGAAAACATAATTTCAAGTATGCCTAAACGCATTCAAGCCACTATGAAGGCCAAAGGCACGTGGACAAAATATTAAATATATAAAAAGATGAAATTTTGCATTGAAAATGAATTGTGGTGCAAAACTGATTACACGGAAAAATATGTCTTTATCAAAATAATAATAATATCACGATTGTTTAAATTTTCTTTAAATCTTAAAATGTACTTAATACTATATACTTTGTTTCTTGTTATACTATATGCAAACATTAAAAAAAAATTACTTTTTGTAAAAATATCGTATATGTGTTCACTTATGCTCCTTACTGTATATCTGCGTACATGGCGGAGTTGTCGGGAGACCAAAATACTCCCCCGGATACCGCGTTGCAAAACAAACACATGTTGTGAAATTTCGAGTTGAACTGCCATAAACTCTGATCAAGACGCAAATAGAGCCACGCGGCGACCGGCACAACGGTAGTGCCCGACGATGCGATGCTAGGAGCATAAACAACATCGAGACCTTCGAATTTCGCGAGAGACGAAGGAACCTTCTCGGGTTGAAGAAAACACTCTTTTGAAAACCAACAACTACGCGACATTGCCCGCAGCCTTCGTCTTCTTTTTAAAATATACATGTACAGTAAGCATTCCTTACGTGCAAAAAACTTGTTTCTACCACTGGGGCAAGACCCCTTCAAACGATGAAGCTCGATCTTCAAGAAGCATAACGTGAACCTGATTTATGTATATCCATGAGACAATACCAATGCAAATGCAAAACTTTCTTATTTTTTACTTTTTTTTCGTGAAACTTTCATTAATATTATTTGACATTTGAAATGACATTTTCCTTAGGCTGTACTTCCGAATGACCCCCATCGAGTTGAGTGCTGAAATTTTGTGTGCATATACAACTTTTTATGAGAATTCCATATCCGGTTTCAAAATCAACGGGTCTCTTACGGTTCGCAAGATATTCGTATTTTAATGTTTGAATTGCTTAATTGCTTAATTAATAATTGTTCCTTGAAACACTAATGCAAAAGTGAAATACATATATCACAACCTGATCTAACTTAACCTAACTTAATCTAACCTAACGCCATTAGCACAGTGAGCGTGACGTCGATTTTGCTATGCTTTCCGCTTGGCCGGCAGCGGGCGAATACTTGGCGACGAGCGCGATATTTGTGATGGGGAGAATAAACAGAGGACTTCTTGTAAGATACGGGTTAAAATGATCGACGCGTATACTAAGTCCGTTTTTAAAGTTCAATATATTATCGTGAAAGCTACGATTCCAAAGACGAAGCTACGTCTTCCGATGTCCTTTACAGAATGCCTTCTTCCTGTTCCGAGAGGTTTTCTTGTCCCTCGCGAAATTCAGGAGCCTTGGGGTTGTTTATGGCCCTGACGTCCCAGCGTCGGGCCTCGTCATCGTGATGGTCGTCATTGGACGGCCATGTGCCCTTTGCCCTGATTTATTAGGGTGGGTCGTTGAGAATTTTCTAACATTCTTCTTTTTACTTTAGTACGCTCCTTTCGAATTGGGACAATGATGCCGCTACAAGTAGAACTGTATACAGACTTCAAAAAACAAAAGGAAAGGTGCATAAAAGGCGCTCAACGTGTTAATATTGGAATGAACTTGAAATGTGAATATCTCGCGAACTGTAAGAGACCCGTTGATTTTGAAAACAGATATGGAATTCTCGTAAAAAGTTGTACATGCACACACAATTTCAGTACTCAACTCGATGGGGGTCATTCGGAAGTACAGCCTTAGACGGTTCTTCATAAAAGTATTTTTCTTTGCCCCCCTTAACAAAAAGTTAGGAAATACAGAGATTTAAGAATATCGGAAATTGAAATTATAAAGATTTAGAAGCCTAGAAATTAAGAGATGTGCAGAGTTGGGATTATTTTAGATTAGAACATAAAATTTTGGAAATTGACTCATTTGAATTATACAGATTGACGAGTACAGGAAGTTGAAAATATATTGATTTGAGGAAATAGAGATTTGTAGAGTGAAAGAGTTAGGAGATATAGAAAATTTGGAAAGATAGATGTATGTATATAGTTATTTAAAAGTATTGAGAAGTAAGAAATTTGGTTAGGTTAGGAAGTTGCGGATTTAAAAACTTGAGTATATACATAGAGGTTCAAAAATACTGTTTGAGCGACAATTGTTTGAGGGATTATATTACATTTGAAAGCTTTCTCTGCTAATACATTGACGACTCTGAGGATCAGCAGTGACAAGTAAAAGCAGTTAAATACAATCGAATAATTAATAGAAAAAACATTTGAGGGTAATTTAAATTAACATTGTATGTAGTTACACATCATCATAGGTTAAAGCCTTCAGTTGAAGAATGAATATCTCGTATTTGAAATAATTATGTGATTTACTTATGCAATCTTTTCACGAAAAAAGTATCAACGAATGAAGTAATCACATTATATTTGAAATCGATTCGAAAATTTCACAATTTAATTTACTTAAAACTGTATAGAAGATCATTTTTTATTATATAATTTGTTGTTTCAAGGAAAAAAAAAAGCCAACAGCACGCGGAGTTCCCAAGCGGTCACCCATCCAAGTACTATCCGCGCCCAACTTAGCTTAACTTCGGTGATCGGACGAGAACCGGTGTATCCTAACTAGTATGGCCGTTGGCTAACATCATGATATTAACGCTTGAAAGACATCCACAAATTTCAATTAAGCACAATATTATTCATCAAAAGTCTTGGACAGTTCACAGGGGAAAATGGAGGGAAAATAGGAGCCAAATTTTATTTTAAACAATTGTTATAAGATCAAATATTATGTACCGTAGTCAAAATATAAAAAAATTTTCTGAGCTCACGTCCTAACTGACGAGAAAATATTGAAGAAAAATTGAAGTAGCAATGACAGGTAGGCAAATAGTGCGCTCTGCTGTTATGATCGATTGTTTATACCACTGGTCTCAAAGTAGTACAAGAAGACCTGGTATATGATTAAACGACCCTATTTATACATCGAAAAATATATCAGTAACCGTTTTTTTACGTATATGGGAATTGTAAATCAACCAAATTTTTTCAACGTTTTATATGGGCGACAATATAGATTCGTAAGAATATTCATGCCTTCTTAAAAAGTGATAGCCGGTAACCATATAGTGCCGATTGACTGGCGATTGATGTCGCTGATGTGCGATCGCATAGAACGTCGACCGATCTAGGAGGGGATTTTAGTCAGTCGCAAACCAAACCCTATGTAATTAACATGTATTCTTTGTTTCAATATACATATATATTTTGTAAAACCACATTGTGAATTATTTTTACAACAAATCTGGTAGCAGAGCGTGGTTGTGCGATTCAGAAAAAAAAAAAGGAATTTTATTGAAGAAGATGGAAAATTCGTTACCACGTGCTCCATTATTAACCGGTACAAATTACCTGGTTTGGGCTATGAAAATGAAAGCCATTCTTAGCCTGAAGAAATTACAAAGCGTGCTGCAAGAAGTAAAGCCAGAGGACTCAGCCGCAGATAAAGTGAGAGCCGATTAGGAATCAAGAAATCAGCAAGCAGTCGCGTACATTCGGTTACAAAAATAAAAAAAGATTACGCAGAAGCGGCAGAGGACCAAAAAATTGACGCCGGAAACGATTTAAAGTATCTACGCATGGGGGATAAAGAAACCGTGAGTGATTATATCGCTCGAGCACGTGGCATTGCAACGAAATGTGCCTCTCTCGAGCTGCAAGTAACGCCAAGGGAGCTCGCTTACTACACGGTTAGAGACATTAATAATCAATATAAAGATATACGTGAAATTCTAAAAACGCAACGAGACAAATCAATAGAAGAAATTCAAGAGATATTGAAGGAGAAAGAGAAAGAAATTACACGAAGAGACGGTTACTACAAGGACACAAGAGGGGTTGCCTATACAATACGAAAGGAACATTCGAATTTGAAACGATGTTTTGAATTGCGGACGGATAGGACATCTAGCCAAAACATGCTGGTATCGAAGGAGCGAGAAGGACGGAAAGCAGCCAGAACACAATCAGTGGAAAGGCAAACCAAGGTACATTGCCAATACCAGGGGAAAGGAACACGTTAAGAAAAGGTCAGCAAACAATATTACAAGACAAGGTGACGACGATGATAAGGTATACGCGGTTCATGTAAACGGTTCTGCGAGCGAAGGTAATGTACAATGCGTAAATAATTCATGGCTGTTCGATAGCGGAGCGTCTAATCATATGGTTAATGATTTAAAATGGTTTAACAATATTGATTTCCAGTCCGGAGAACTCAGCCAAGCGGGAGAAAATTCTAAATTAGAATATAAGGGTATAGGCACCGTCAGAATGAAAGTACGGCAGGATGCGAACAAGGAAATTACGGTAGTTATGAGCGATGTTCTATACGTTCCTAAACTGACAGAGAATCTACTGTCGACTACAACGCTCATGTTGAAAGGCTACACGATTATACAAAAACAGGATGCGATCACCGTAAACGATCAACTAGGTAACAAAGTTATATGTGGCGAACTTAACAACAAACGCGTAAAATTTTCAGCAAATCCTTACATTGATTCGAATTCGGAGCAAATATCATTTAATGTAGATAGAGTGACAGAGAATAGCTTTAGTGTTTGGCACAAACGTCTAGGACGCATTAATAGTGAGTACTTATCAAAAATGTGTAAAGAAAAATTAGTCGAGGGTGTTAATATGTCTTCTTTCGATAAAAATTTTGTTTGCGCTAGCTGTAATGTTGGAAAAATAAATAGGAAACCGCATAAAATAATAATGCGAAATCAAAGTAAATTGCCATTAGAGCTGCTGCACGCGGATGTTTGTGGACCAATGCCAGTTCCTTCACTCAGTGGATCGCGATACATGATAGTCTTCGTAGATGACTATTCTGGTATGTACTTTACGTACTTTGCAAAATACAAAAGTGAAGTATTAGTCAAACTTAAGCTATTTAAAGATAAATACGAAAATTTAATCGGTACAAAAATTAAACGAATAAGGACCGATAACGGGCGCGAATTCGTGAACAGGGAAGTAAACAATTTTTTAGAAACAAATGGAATAGTACATGAAAAAACAATTCCATACAACCCGGAAAGCAATGGGAAGGCGGAAAGATCGAATCGGACAATTCTAGAACGTGCGAAAATTTTATTACACGATAGTAAGCTTTCACTTGAATTTTGGGCAGAGGCAGTAGCGTGTAGTAGTCACATCAGTAATGTCACGCCACGAAAAAACAAATCCAAAACACTGTTTGAATTACTTTTTAAAAAGAAACCTAATATTAATTATTTAAGGGTTTTTGGATGTATCGCATATTTCCATATACCGAAAGAGAAACGTAATAAATTAGAAATGCCTGGCAAAGTCGGAATAATGATAGGTTACTCTAAAGAAAGACGCGGATATAGGATTTATGATCCAGAGAGTAAGCAAGTCATAGAAGAAAGGTCAGTCAAGTTTAATGAAGTAGATTTAGGGAAAAGATTTATGGAAAAAGGTAATTGTAGAGAAGTAAATGATCATGAATATGATAGGATAATACTAGATAATGTGACAGGAATGGATACAGATAGAGAAGAAACAATAGATGAGCACACGGGTGTTAACGACAATACAGAAGACAAGTCTGGTCAAATTACAGTAGAGTCTAGCACAGATAACAAAGATCGTAGAATAGATAGCGAAAAAGTGAACATGTCGCGAACGGGAGGCAGACCTAAAGGCTTGACACAAGACGCGATCGAATTTAAAGATAATTTGCACAGAATAGAGGAACTAGAAAGAAATGAACAGGGGAACTTACGTAGGTCTAAAAGAATTGAAGAGCGAAATCAGGTAAATTTGATTGAAAACAATAAAATACCAAACAATTATTCCGAAACGACACAAAGCGTAGATTGGCGCGAATGGGAAAAGGCTATGTTAAACGAATTAGAGTCAATAGAGAAACAATCGGTATGGGACGTAGTTAACAAGCCTAGTTATGCGAAAACTGTTAAGAGTAAGTGGGTATTCACCTTAAAAGATAATGACGATCGCAGTGTCAGATTTAAAGCACGAAGGTAGCATCTGGGTATAATCAAATTAAATATCAGGATTACAATAAGTCGTACTCACCAGTGATATCGATGGAAGCATGGCGTTTACTAATGTGTCTAACTGCAAAACTCAATTGGAGTTTTCGACTATTCGATGTAAAAACCGCATATTTACATGAGAACCTCGAAAAAACGGTATTTCTTGGCTTGCCCCCGGGATACAAAAAAAGATATGGTGAAGGGAAAGTTTTAAGGTTCAAAAAGAGTATCTATGGTCTCCCACAATCAGGAAGAAACTGGTATACCAACTTTAAAAATACTCTAAAAGTAATAGGATTCAAACAACTAATGTCAGAGAACTGCATATTTTTGTTAAAACAAAATAATGATTATACAATATTATTATGGCAATATACGTTTATGACTTTACAATCTTTTATAACAGTGAGAATTTATGTAATACTATACTGTCACAACTTAGGAAATCTTACGAAATAACAGAGACGACGAATACGAACACTTTCCTAAACATAAAAATTGAACGTTTTAAAACAGGAATAGGACTATCTCAAACAAAATATATCGAAAAATTATTAGTTAAGCACAATATGAATGATTGTAATATAGCTACTACGCCTATGGTAGCGGGGGAAGATAAAACGTTCAAACCAACAAACGATTTTGTCAAACAAGAAATGTATCAGGAAATAATCGGGGAGTTATTATATATAGCGGGTCGAACTAGACCAGATATTGCTTTCGCAGTGTCATATTTGTCACAATGCAATAGTCAACCTCAGAAGACACACCTTACATTAGTCAAGAAGGTGCTGCGGTATCTATGTGGTACGAAAAATAAAATACTCTTTTATAGTACAAATCATGGTGTTTTGACAGCTTATGCGGATGCGAGCTGGGGAAACGCAGAAAGGGGAAAGTCGTTTTCAGGGGGAGCAATATTAATTGGCGATTCTATAATTATGTGGCGATCAAATAAACAAAAAACCGTTGGATTTTCGACATGTGTCACTGAATTGTTCGCATGCTCCGAAGTAGTAAAAGATGTTAATTGGGTTAAGAATGTGTAAGATACGGGTTAAAATGATCGACGCGATTGCTAACTCTGTTTTAAAAATGCAATATATATTCTCGTAAAGGCTACGATTTCGAAGGCGAAGCTACGTCTTTCGCTGTTCTTCACAGAATGCCCTCTTCCTGTTCCGAGAGGTTTCCTTGTCCCTCGCGAAATTCAGGGGCCTTGGGGTTGTTTATGGCCTTGACGTCCGAGCGTCGGGCCTCGTCACCGTGATGGTCGTCGTTGGACGGCCATGTGCCCTTTGTCCTGATTTATTAGGGTGGGTAGTCGAGAATTTTCTAACATAAGGATCCTAAGATAAAAGTTTATCAGTGGAAAAAGGGGAGAGTCAAGAAACTGAACACTCGCGATTTATATTCAAAAATATACGTTTATTGTGCTCGTTCGACGTTCGGGAAAGCTCTGCCCTGTCCCGCTTCCGCTGTCCCTACAGCGTCGTCCGAATTTCCAACGCCAAAAGATGGGGGTGACGACGGACAATGCCCAGGGCCCTGCCGGCAATCCTACGACGTTTGCCTCGCAGGAACGTTTTTTTCCAACGCCTTACATTATACAATCATAAAATAGTATGCTTTCTCGAAAGTTGAGATTTCATAGCACGCGTTTCTCTGAAGCATCGTTCGGTTATTAGTATTAATAACTAGTATTACGTCTCACTCACACGTGTTATGCTACCGCGGACGACTTTGGCTATTGAGCTTTTGGGTTTGTACTGTATATTTTATTTGTGGATAATGATACATATAATCGCTTGACGCTCTGCCCTCGTAGCCATTTATGGAAACACTGCTAAACAACTGAATACTACCTAGAACTATACTGCTATTACGCTTCACACACACTCTCTCGCTCGCACGCCATCTCATTTCCTAATTAGTCATTCGCACCTCATTCATACAACGATTCCTACCTTATCGACTACTTGTCATCTATCAGCCGCTACACTAGTATTAAATAGGATATTAGTTATTGTTACACATTTCACCGAAAGAATGCAAAGCATTTTACTATGAAGGATTTTCAAGTAGGTATATAATACTATACTCTGAAACAGTATTTATTTCGATGTTGTGTATATTTGTACATTTAATTAATATTTTAAAATAATCGATAATTCAGCAATTTTTTCTTATGATTTTAAAAATTCATCAATGATTTTGTTATACTTTTCCGTGAGTCCCCGTGTTCTAATTGATGTCATTCTATTCGGTAAAGATTGGCGAATACAGTGCAGAAAAAATTGGATCTGACTTGATTCTATTGTAAAATAACTCACAATATGGTTTTCACAAAAAATACATATATTGAAAGAAAGAAAAATAACATGTTAATTACATGGGAGTTGGTTTGCGACTAACTAAATTCCAGCTCAGATCGGCCGACGTAGTATAGCGATCGCATATCAGCGACATCACTCGCCAGTCAATCAGCACTATTATGGTTACCGAGTATCCAAACTGTGGGAAAGAAAAATTAAATTAGAATTACAAAGTTTTGAGCGTGTATGTTGTAGTAAAAAAATAAAAAGTGAAATTAATTTTAATATTATATTAAATAATGTTTTTGGCCTCATTTAGCACACAGATTTAATTACATATTCAGTTCTAAGACGATTCACAAATAACAGACATTGTCTTGGGTTTTTAAGATAAGCGTGCGCATTTGCAAACGATATTGACAATTAAATCTGCGTATGTCACTGAGTGCATGCTTAGATCAGTAAGCGCATAAATGATTGTTGTCCTTCACTTGAAAGGTCTTCGAGAAAACTTCACATTACCATAAAGAGTCCATCACAGACTGTGAAATAGGCAGTTCGCAGATGAACGGAAGCAGATAGTGGCAGAATGTATCGTCCAATAAACCCTCAATAAAAAGTACGATACAATTTTGATTGCCACCACCATTATCTGGCTGTCCACCCCATTTATCAGTCCATTTATTGAAGCCAGCTTTTTCTACCGAAAAATCGAGTACCGTCGTATACTCGCCCTCTGCGAACTGATCGTGTACACCTATAAAGGCTTCGTGGGTGTAATTGGCACCTGTTATCGGACCCGCATTATGATATATATCCAGTAATGCCTGGAAGAAAGAAAAAAAGAATTAGGGTGGAATCCAGTGCAAGTGACAGTACCGACCTACTTTTGATCAGAATCATTCTAAATTACTTTTTCAACGGGTGTCATTTCTCGAGCGCTAATGATGTGTCTTTGATGGGTAAAAGAGCAGAAACACGGATACTAATATATTTAATTCAAGTCTAACGGTACATCGTAAATTAAAACACGCCCTTCCCTTTCAGATAATACCATTAAAATCGAATTGCGAAATTAACTTTCGGACTAATGTAACAAGCAAACAGAATCATTTCAAGACTCACGAGACATCTATCTAATCATAATAATCTATCTAATCATAATCAAGTGTTTGGATCATTTCGTAGTCCGATTTGTTACTGTTATCCGGTCAAGGTAATATCAATGGACTGGTGCACCTATTTTGTATAATCCATTTCAGAATATATGCATATCTTTATCAAACAAGTCGGCATGTCCATTATTGGCAATGGTATTCAGAAATGTCAAAAGTATACATTTTTTTTATGTAGTGACAAACATTACAGTAAACGAAAGCTTGTTCTCAAAGTCGTATGTTTCGATATTTCAAGTTAGTAAAAATAGTGGTAAAGTAACTAAAAATAATTCAATGATCTATAACAGTATAACCTTCTTATGATTTTGAATACAAAGAATTTACAGTTGTTTGATAATGTATACCGATAATGAAATACCTACAATTAGTGATTTTCAGTAATTGCTATCCAAAACGTTAGAAGTATTTTTACCATGTCTTGCCGAACACATTATTTTTTGATTTGACAATTTAATAGAGCTGTATTGTAGATGTTTCAGTAAACTCTAAACAGTTGACGCTATACAGGGTGTCCCATTTTAATCTCCTCAGGCAAATATCTCGGAAAATAAGGAAGATACGGAAAACTGTTTCAAACAAAAATTGTATGACGTGAAGGGGGTCAGATGAAAAAAATATGGACTTGACCTTGAGTGACCTATTGACGATCAGATCAAGGTCAACGGTGTTTTTTTTAATGGAAACAACTATTTTTTATTGCACTATCTTGTAACTCTTGCCGAGTCGTTTCCAAAACACTGCTACTGAAGTCTTTTACGTAAGCCGTTCCCAAGATATGAATCTTGAAATTCGACATACCGCCGGCATTTGCATTACCCGATGTACACCGCGCAAAGGTGCACGCACACACACACCATTTTACTACACATTACACGCTGTTTGCATACAAAATTGGCCCTTTTCAGGGCCACTATGATGTACAAATCCGATCGGCAACCTCCCCGCGGTGTACATCGGGTAATGCAAATGCCGGCGGTATGTCGAATTTCAAGCTTCATATCTTGAGAACGGCTTACGTAAAAGACTTCAGTAGCAGTGTTTTGGAAACGACTCGACAAGAGTTACAAGATAATGCAATAAAAAATAGTGGTTTCCACTTAAAAAAACACCGTTGACCTTGATCTGATCGTCAATAGGTCACTCAAGGTCAAGTCCATATTTTTTTCATCTGACCCCCTTCACGTCATAAAATTTTTGTTCGAAACAGTTTTCCGTATCTTCCTTATTTTCCGAGATATTTGCCTGAGGAGATTAAAATGGGACACCCTGTATACAATTTTGCTAATCTTTTGTAAGGCGTCGGCAAAGATCACGATACGCCGAGGCGAAGGCTCAGGGATAGGTCTGCGTTATGTCCGTCGACACCCCCCCTCTCCGACGGGGCATGAAGGCGACGAGAAGGACAGGCCCATAGCGTTAGTCTTTTGGACGCATTTCCGACGTTAAGACGGCCTTTACGAATAAAAACCTCTTTTACCTAGTATTGTGTCGTAATTAACGCGGATTTACCCCTACCTTAATTTTCGTGTTTCTAACACTTTCTGGATATTTGACTATAATAGAGTTTAATATTCGTTAGTATTATATCTATAACACAGCAGTGTAGTGATTAAACGTATCGACTGTTACTTACAATTTCCTTAAATTGATTCTGCACAATACTAAAAATAATTTTATACTTTATGCATCCACCGATATTCTGTAACAGCTGATAAACATAAATGTTTTTATATTATACCATTCCCTTCCTAGACACTGCTTTCTTTTAATATAACGATTACTTCGAACACACTATATTCTAAATGTATCATGTTTAAGGTCACGCGAGAATCACAGTGTTATAGGTCTTTTTATTTATATTGACCTCATGCTTATGACAATATAAGTATGTAACTTCATTTGAAAAACATTGATCAACTTACAAATTCGCACAATGAGACCTTGAGAAAAAGTTCTTGTTTATCATACTGTTTGTATTGTTCAACATAACATTTGCGGCTTAGAACTGTAAAACTTTGAAAGTATACAAGTATTGGAGTTTGGAAATTTCGATGTTTACAGTTTAGAAATTTAGAACTTCAAACTTTCGGAAATTTAAAATTACAATAAATATTGGTTTAGAAACTTTTAAATTTGTTATTTATGAAGTTTCTTTTTAAAGCTTGTAAATTAAAAAATTTTTTAATTTATAAATTTCCAAATTTCGAAGTATCTAAATTTTTTAAGTTGTTCTTTTGTAAAATAAAGGTTAAAATGATCGACGCGATTGCTAACTCTGTTTTAAAAATGCAATATACAGGGTGTCCACGCCTAAGTGTGACAGCGCGATATTTCATGAACTATTGATGACACGAAAAAGTGTTTATATGGAAATTGCAGGGTACAAGAGGCTCTATGTTTTAGCGCAAACAAAAATTTGTTAATGTTATTAATGTAAAAGATATGATGGTGAAGTTTTATTTTTTAAATGGAACTATATATTTTTTTTTTTGATCACGCGATAGTGCTTTTCAAGATGAATTCATTAAGATTTAATGTATTTACCCGATTTTTATTAGTTTTCGAGATATAACGCTTAGATTTTCAGCAGAAACGTCACGATTTGAGTAGTAAGTCATAAAAACAGTCTTATTGTTGTGGTAAGGCCGAAACTGATAGCCCGGGGTCTACGGTCCAAACGGCAAGTCCAAATAGTAAAAAACGAGGAAAGAATTGTCCATCCTTGATACGGAAAACTTAGACCATAATGGACAATACTTTCCACGTTTCTTACTCTTCGGACTTGCCGTTCGGCAAGACTTGCCCTACTTTTTCGTCCTGTAGGCAGTCGTAGATTTTCCGACCACGTCAACTGTTATAATCGTTTTCATCGTTTTGCCATAGTTTGTAATAGAGTCATACTTTTCTACGAACGTCGATCTTTAAGTGCATTTATTTAAGTGATACCCTATCCAGTGAACACAGTTTCGAGAAACTGTTCTCAAACCGGGCATCACAGTACGACAAAACGCAAACAAACAGTAATATATGGACCATTTATTTTGAAAGTGGCAAGTTCATTTTCTTTTGTTTCGAGAAAATGAAAGATTAGCAAATTCGTCAATTAAAAAATATAGGTTAATTATATAAAATCTGACAATGTTTATACTAATTTATCAATGTGTAATTTGATATTGTAAATATCTTTTGGGCAAATGTAACCAAAATAATATATATTTACGGGCTGTAAATGGACTTGTACCACTTTCATAATTAATCTATTGTAAACGTCATTTAATTTCAAGTATGAAAAATTAAATATTATTTTAATTATAATTATTTAGATAAATATTATTTTAAAATACGAGTGTAGGAACGGGGTGCGGGACAGTAGAAAATAAATCGTTGGGTGGAGTATAACAAATAACTATATTCTAATATCGTACAAAATTCTCAAAAAATCGCAATATCGTCATTTCGCTGTGCTCGGAATCGCTCTTTTTCAAAAACTGACTCGTCGCTTTGACTTTCACGCCGTTGACAACGCTCGAAATCTACATTCGCTCTCTCTTTCACTCGCAGATTTTCCTTCGTTTGGTTGCATCCATACTTCGCATTCGCACTATCTCACTCGCGCCGTCGTACTCGCACTATCGCACTCGCACCTACTTAACGGCAATCGTTCTGTGATGCCCGGTTTGTCTCAATATCTCGATATTGAGGTTCAGGAAATGGGGTATCACTTAAATATATTAATTAAGGATCGACGTTACGTGGAAAATAGAGTTTATTGTATAATTTTGACAGTGGTTTGCGCTTGACAATTCAGAATTAGACTAACCCCGGGACGAAAACTTAAGGCTATTTAAAAGGTTTCGGAAGGTGAACTTTGGGTTATGACAGTGCAGAGAAAAAGGAAGGGGAGTTGGAAGATGAAGGATCAAAAATGAATAACGGTGAAAGTTGATGACTAGTGAAAGATAAAGATTTGGAGGAATCAGGGATGAGTAAGGACAAATATAGTTACAGGAATGAGTGTATGGCAGTTCGAACGGCCGCAGCGCGATGTTTCTTTGAAGACGCGCTCGAACATATTGTTGTACACCCAAATATTTATAATAGATTAAGATGTATCATCCATCACGTCATCTCCAGCCAGTTAACAACTTTCACCATGATTCACACTAGACTTTTCACCGTTCAACTTCCTCCGAATTTTTCCTCCTAGTCACAACTCGAAATTCATTTTCAGAAACTTACAAATAGCCCTATCTTCTCATCCCTGGATCATTCTCAGTTCATTATGCGTGCTCAAGGTTTGTAACCGTAGTTTTCCGGAATTAAGTATTTTGTTTTACCACGTAACGTCGATCTTTAATTACAATCATTTAAGTGTTATCCCAAATCCGTACAAGTTTGGAGGAACTTATACTAACCGAGCATCAAAATATGATTGGCCCTGGTTATTGCCCTCCTACACGAGTATTATTTTTTATTTTGGAAGTTAATTACATTTATATATGGCGAAACTTAACAGAAGATATTGTTATTAATTATTTACGCCCTTTAAGTGGTAGTGTTTTTAGCACGAGTTCGGGATGCTAACCCTTTTGATTAACACTCGCACTACTACGCTTTCGTACCCCTGTTACAGCAATAAGGATAATTAACTGCAATATTGGATTGAATCAGTCTTTTATTATTGACTGTTTTTTTATATGTACAAGTGTATCTGTGAGTTAGGTACGGTTGATCAAACGGAAAATATCACGAACAAACCAATTGAATTGTGCCCGTTATTTTAGCAACGATAACTCTCGATACCTGTGATAGTCAACTCAACGTTTGAATGGTCTGAATGTGACTCGTTAAGATCAACGATTGTCGTCAAGATTATCGATTGTCCTCAAGATTATCGATTGTCATCGAGATTAACGATTGTCGTCAAAATTAACGATTGTCGTTAAAATTACGACGATCTTTGAAAAGGTTACTTTACGATAAATGAGTGGACTGTAAATCAACGTGAAACTACATTTATTGTTTGTTATACTGTATTTTTCGCGACATCGCGGAACAGTTAGTATTTTGAAATATTCGTGATGCACAGAAGGTATATAAGATACTGAATTTCAGAAATTTCCAAAATTATTTAAACTCGATTATGAAATCCTAATACGATAGTTGATATCCGAAAACCTTCTTTAACTATCGCTCTACATGATCATGAAAGGTGCAGAATAATCTTACAATAATTGTGGTATGTAAGAATTTTACGACATATTTTTTTTCTGTGAAGACTATTTTTACATATTTTATTTGTGATAAAGTTTAACTAATTTATTTTCTTCACGCTTCTTATCAATATCAGAAAGTTAATACTTGTAGATCAAAGAAGAAATCAAATTAATGCAATGGCAAGCTTATTTGTAAGATTCAATGATTTTCATTTTCTTATTCAAATATTTTTTTAAAATTAGTTTTATTTTTCTGAACATACCTCTGTATTTCAGTATTGAATTTAATTTAATGCTCTAATTCCCCATTAATCTTAGTGTATGAACTATAAATTGATTGTAAATTGTAATATATTCAAACGAAATATAATCATCATAAATTATACTTAATATTAATAAAGTACTATTTTTATTATATTATAATAAAAAGCGCACGATTGTCGATATTAAATATGAATTTCAAAGGCCAATTCTAGCATATGTTAATTTAGTGTACAGCACCTTTTAAATACTAATGGAATGATTGATGAATGAAAACCTTCTTTAACTGCCGTTCTACATGATTGTGAAACGTACATAAAAATCCTTGGAATATTTTTCGAGGTATTTCATACTTCATACGTAAACACATGGCGAACAGAGAATTTTCCATTTCTTTTTTATAAACCGATTACCAAAAGTACAAGTAAACTTACTCTCTCTTCCGCCTCGGAATTGATGATTGCTAAATGGCCACCTTCCGCAATGCAAACTTTTCGCGCATCGTTCCAATTACGTCCTTCGGTGTGAAATTTATGCATGCCGATTCTAGGTGTGTAGTGATAACCATCGGGTAAAGACAGGGTCGTCGACAAAATTTCTTGAATTGCAACTAAAAAGATGATACAGTTAAACAGGAAATTTAACGCTGACATTTTTTTATCGTATTCGCCCCTTTTGATTGAATTTTCGCACTCCTTACAGCGGCTTTTACGAAACTGCGTTTTGCTTATAACTATCGCCATTTATAAAGCGATATCGCTTGGTATATGTATCCCCACCACTGTTCGTCGTTATTATGTGTAGAGAAATTTAATTTGTTGCAGATATACCAATTACGCAGCCTCTGTATTAAAATTATCGGTACAACAAATACATAAACAAGAAACCATGAACAAAATTTGTATAATTAAATGTAATTATTAACGAATAAAATTTAAAAATCGGTTATAAACCGTATCTTCGCTGTATAACATGCGTGTTGTATTGGAAAATGATCTAATGTAGTAAAAATAGAATAAATTGAATATCTACAAACCTTCCTTTTTAAATTGGAATAAATTCTGAAGCACCACATGATTCTGAATCTTATTTGTAATGTGAATCATTCAAGAGCGGATATTTGTCATAACTGCAGTGTCATTCTAAAAGTTCCACAAGTGCAAATAGTAGGTTGGGACAAAATTCAAATATTAGAGAGCACCGAAACGTATAAAGACTCCGAAATTAAAGTATTAAATACATTTGCAACAATTAAAATGGTTTCGTGAGACAGACATGTGCTTTTCTTTCATTAAAAACGTCATAAATATTTAATTTCTTTACTTAAACGAAATCCCTTTTGAAAAGGCATTGTTTAATAACAGAGAGCGCAATATTTTTGTATTCTACAACTTATTTAATAATCAACGAAGTCAGAGGAATCATCTGGTTCCTAAATAAATGCCGTAACGTGTAACTAAGAATATAGACTAAGTAACTAAGAATATATTAACTTATAAACATGCATAATACATATATAGAATTAAAAAAAAATACAAAATAAAAATTTATTTGGAGGAAAACTACGCGTTGAACTACGCTAACGAATTAACGCTAACTGAAGTAGCGTTAGACATTACATTGCATCATACTGTATATATGTATATGTATAATTTAATGTTCATAGTTTTTGTTGTAATTTATACCCAATGCTGTATTTTTATTGTATCTGTATCTTCTTTTACACTGGTTATAATTTCGCTTTTATTTACGTTTTACCGTATATTTGTATCTTAATTATATACCTTTTTATTATTTTTATTACCACTACTAATATACACAGACATTTTAAAACACGTGTATTAAGGTATAGATACATACATTTTACATTTCCTTTATAATTTTGTCATTACTGCAGTAATGAAGATTCAAGCAAGCTTTGGTTAAAAAAAAACTGAGAATTATACATATAATGTTAATTACTGACTTTGATATTTATTATATCGATAACTTAAACGTTACACAATTGTAGATGCCATGGGTAAATATAAATAGACAAGTTCAGAGTTTTGAGTGGCCAGTTCCAAGAATTGGTACGGATTACACGTGACTACTATCGAGTATTATCGTGAATACGATGTAATAAAATTGTAAACTTTATCAGAAATCAAAATTCATAAAATTCTAGCGTGTATGTTGCAGGTAAGAAGTCTCAAAATATTGGAAATTCCAACCAGTCGTATGAGAAGTATCCAATTAGGAATCAATATGCTGAAGTTATTTCAACACGAGTTATAGTATTGTTGGTTGACCAACGTGTCCAAACAAATCATATCGCAACTATAGATTCATCCCCATACAAACATACTAATAGAAACGATTCATACTTCTTACTCATCCTGGACCTCGCACCCGTCCTGAGTCACAGTGTCCCTTGACCACCGTCCCTACCTCAACCTACCAACAACAATAGTATATAAAACCTCGCAATATCGAAAACTGGTTAGAAAGAGTCTAGCACTTAGCTGACCCAATAAAGCTGCACGAGTATTCTTCAAATAAAGAGTGTTGTTAATTCTTCCGGAATCCAACAATATCATGATAAAGAGACAGCATTCCGTTAAAAAAATTAATATCTATGCATTCATTCACGCGAAAGTCGTTTATAATACAATGGTGTTTCCAATCTAGTGGTACAACATTTCTATCTGCGTGGAAAACAGAAGCTAAAAATATAGAATACAATTTTTAATGATACATATAGCATCATTTCTCGAAAATCAGAATTTCAATAGGGATAATAACCTGTTCAGACGCGAACGTAGACTTTATTATGGACCTTTGTGGACTTATATTGAGATACAAAGAAAATTATGGGTTTAAGTAAATTCCAGGAGTTTGGTTGCTGGTAATGGATTTGTTAACTTGTCTACTAATTCGTCACTTGTGGAAATAAATTCAAGTTTTGAAGATTTTTCACAACTTGTTCTCTTGAAAAATGGTACTTTATATCTATATGTTTCGATCTTTTGTGACTACTCGAGTTATTTGCGATACTAATGCAACTCATATTATCTTCATATATCGTTATTGGACGAGAGATATTTATATTAATACTAAGTGCTAATGATTTTAACCAGAGTGCCTCTCAAATTGTGCTTCGTTCATGCAACTGAAATAAATGTCACATTGTACTTTTCCGATCTGTTTGCTCACTACCTCTCCAATGAGAATCTACATAACCACGTAATAAACTTTGACAATAATTGTTGGTATATAATAATTTAATATACCTGAAAACTCTTTTAAGATTTTGGTAAAATGCTCTTTTTTTTTAAATGCCCTTAAGTCAGGTCCTATACAAATCATTATTCGTCTACATCAAACATCCCATTAAATTGCGAGAAGGTGCATTATATTTGTCATCAGAGTTTAAAGCTTTATAATCTAATACACCTCTTGGAAGAGGTGTACTAACAGACTTGCAATCTTGCATATTAAACTTTGTAAGAACAGTTTTTATATATGCATTTGATCTAATGTTATTTGCTTATTAATTCTTTCAATTGTAATTCCTAGAAATAATTTAATTCCATTTAAATCTGTCATGCAAAACTTATTTTTTAATTAATTTGTGAAACTTTTCATGGCCGCAATTTCAGTAATTATAACCATAAGATCATCCAATGTATAGTACCACATATATACTTTTTGATATACTTCCTCTATCTAAAATATAAATACATACAGCGATATACTGATGAATTTCGGAAACTTTCTCTACAAGAACTTTTTCAAGCATTTTAAACCAACATCTAGCTGATTGTTTAAGGCCATATAATGCTTTATTTAACTTACACACTTGATTATTACTGCTTTCTACAACTTCAGGAACTCGAATGTAAATTTTTTCCTTCAAAATACTATTTAAAAATGCCGTTTTCACAGTGGTGAACTAATAAATATGCTGATTTGCAAAAGCAATGACGAACCGAAAACTTGATATTCTAGCAACTGGCGCAAACGTCTCACTATAATCTTGTTGGAAAACTGGTTTCAGATTAAATGAGTTAACTTTAAATAGTTAATTTATTTTCTTACAAATGATCTAGCACTAGTTTGACAATAAGTAAATAAACCAGCACGGTTGAGTGACGATGGAAATCTAGTGAATCGGGTGAAGCGTCTTGAAAAAGTAGCCTCCTAGTAAAATTCGTATTGGTGGAAATTATTTAAAGAGGGTGGAGGAAGGAACAGGGATTGGGTCAAATATTGAAGGAAAGTGTATTTTGGGAAATGGAAATTTGTGGGTACTTGAACGAACTGGGACCGACGGCAGGAAGTGACCCAAGGTTAAGGACAAGGAAATGGGAACAGCATGGTGCGGAAAGTATTTGGCGAAACGTATGGTTGGGACCTCCAAAACACCACTTTTGTTTTTATATTGGTGTTTAAGGGGATTATGTTCTCAGTTTTTGCGTCGCTGGAAACGACGGTCATACAATTCAATTATGGGACAAAACGGGGGGTTAATTGGGCGATGAGTGGCGTTGACCTGGGTCGCGTGCCGGTTCCTGTGTTCAGGTTTCGGCGGCCTCGCCGGGTCTCGTACTCCTCCGGGCGAATGAGGTGTCGACAGCAGGTAGTTGGCGGTTGTCTTCTCGTGCTGTTATTGATGTTGTTGTTGGGGCTCTGTTGTCGTCTTTCCAGAGGGAGGGTGGGTTGGGGCTTATTTCTTCAGGTTACTTAAGACTAATACATGATTTTCTGACTGATTACAATGGTTAACTTAACGCTAACTTATAACTATTACTTGATTCCAAGAATATAATTTTTCTTTTTTTTTTTCAAACATAGTTTATCGCGAGATAATTCATTTTCCTTGTTAGTTACCGTTTTGTCGTCGTAATATCTGCCCGGAATTTAGAAGCTCATTCGGGAGGTTTCTCTTTTGTAGGACCGTTCAAATTTACCGCGACCGAGTGAGCGTATGACCGAGCGAATGAGGGGAGTGTGGATGAGAGAGAGAGAGAGAGAGAGAGAGAGCGAGCGAGAGCATGTGTATATATACAAGAGGATCCGCGAGCCGCGACGAGTTGAATAGAATTGAATACAACGAACAGTAGCGAATAGCGAATGGTACGAGTAACGAGTCCAGTTAATAAAAGCTGATTTCTGTTGAAAACTATAAGTTGTAAAGACATTAATACAACACTTTTCTGTTGGAAAGTGTTCGTTGTTCGAGCAATGGGTACATAAGAATTTTCACGTTCACTGCTCAGGTTCTCAAAGGTTGTAAATCTTCGTCCCATTGCATCTCCACAACTCGTTACAGTGATGCAGATTATATTTTGAATTCTTTGTGATATGAATTATTTGGTTTTGAATTCATGTTATGGAAAGGATTTGATTATGGGTTCGTAGTGGCTCAGGGACCTTCACAATGGTATGCTCAGGTCAACGAAGGTTGTAAAGCTTCTTCCCACATAGTACAAAACGTACTCTTGTGCCTTGAGTGATAGTTGAATATCACTTGAATCTCTGATACGATGATTCGTATATTGAATGATAAAATGGTTTGTAAAGGTGAATGTGCTTCAAAAGAGATTTACCAGGACTGAACGAATTGCCCAAAAAAGGAAGACCGGAGAAGATTGGAGGAGAAGGTCGAGTCGTGGTGGCGTTTACCATAAAGGACCAATCAGTGTCAGTTCGTAATTTGGTAAAAACACCGATTGGTAACATGACTGAGCGAATAGGATCGCGAGATATTTAGCCCTCCCTCTAAGGTTGTAAATATCGATGTATGTTGTAGGTGACCCAACCACTTGAGTGATTTGAGTCCTTGAATGGATCTCGGCATTAGGGTATACTGCGAGGCTGCTGAATGGTCGAGCTCGAGTGTATTGCCCTGCCGAGTAGACAAGAATTTCGCAGACACCGTACACTGCAGGGGTGCACAGTATAGGATGAAGAAAATAAACTTCATTAAGGAAAGATATATTGACACTAGATGAATGGTATGCTTTCTGGCCTGTTAGCAAGGTAGTTGACAATAGCTTAGAAAGTCGAGTTGAGGAGACGCTCACGTGGACAAAAGTATCTATTTAAAACTGCGTGAATGCGGCGTAGACACGTTTTGGGTTTGACTGGATACCCATAAATACTAAGTTAAGATTATTCCGAGTTACGAGAATGGTGCAACTCGGAACACTTTGGATTCTAAATCTGCAAAAACTGTTTCTAGGTATAAGTCGTCGTCCAAGTGGTTTAACGGAACGCTTTTCGGCTTTTCTTCTCTTGGCATGTAGGTGAAGTAATTGATGTTATTTTGTTTAAGTGTATTGCATGCTGTTTTGTATTACATTATAGTGTGGGTGTGTAAAAGATGTTTTGCAGTATTAACTTCTTTGATATGTGGTAGTATTTTATTAAACAAAAAAAAATGAAAAGAATGAATAAAGAGAAAATCAATACAATATTCGAAATCTGTGACTACGTAATTCGCACCTCTCGTGTTCGCTGTTCGAATTCTTCTCTCGTCGATTGTCGCGCACCGGCGTACAGGCAAATGAGTGGGAGATCTCCGATCAGAGACCCCACGCGAATTCGCCGCGGAATTTATCAGATTCATTTCCGAGTTTATAATTACTACTTACAGCTTCTTGTAATTATTGTTATGTCATTGCTACTTCAATTTTTCTTCAACATTTTCTCAAGTTCGGATGTTAGCTCAGAAAATTTTTTTATATTTTGACTACGGTACATAATATTTGATCTTATAACAATTGTTTAAAATAAAATTTGGCTCCTATTTTCCCTCCATTTTCCCCTGTGAACTGTCCAAGACTTTTGATGAATAATATTGTGCTTAATTGAAATTTGTGGATGTCTTTCAAGCGTTAACATCATGATGGTAGCCAACGGCCATACTAGTTAGGATACACCGGTCCTCGTCCGATCACCGAAGTTAAGCTAAGTTGGGCGCGGATAGTACTTGGATGGGTGACCGCTTGGGAACTCCGCGTGCTGTTGGCTTTTTTTTTTCTTGAAACAACAAATTATATAATAAAAAATGATCTTCTATACAGTTTTAAGTAAATTAAATTGTGAAATTTTCGAATCGATTTCAAATATAATGTGATTACTTCATTCGTTGATACTTTTTTCGTGAAAAGATTGCATAACTAAATCACATAATTATTTCAAATACGAGATATTCATTCTTCAACTGAAGGCTTTAACCTATGATGATGTGTAACTACATACAATGTTAATTTAAATTACCCTCAAATGTTTTTTCTATTAATTATTCGATTGTATTTAACTGCTTTTACTTGTCACTGCTGATCCTCAGAGTCGTCAATGTATTAGCAGAGAAAGCTTTCAAATGTAATATAATCCCTCAAACAATTGTCGCTCAAACAGTATTTTTGAACCTCTATGTATATACTCAAGTTTTTAAATCCGCAACTTCCTAACCTAACCAAATTTCTTACTTCTCAATACTTTTAAATAACTATATAAATACATCTATCTTTCCAAATTTTCTATATCTCCTAACTCTTTCACTCTACAAATCTCTATTTCCTCAATTCAATATATTTTCAACTTCCTGTATTCGTCAATCTGTATAATTCAAATGAGTCAATTTCCAAAATTTTATGTTCTAATCTAAAATAATCCCAAATCTGCACATCTCTTAATTTCTACGCTTCTAAATGTTTATAATTTCAATTTCCTATATTCATAAATCTCTGTATTTCCTAACTTTTACATACGTAAATGTTTATATGCCCGATTTTCTGATATATTATAGAGGTGTGGTTATTAGTACATGTTTTTTTTTTTGAAAAATTTACGGAAATTTTCTACTATTTTTATGCTGCTATTAAGTATTTGGTTGATGGTTTTCTGTACGTTTTGGTCATGTATGATTATTTGGGGCGAGTGGGATACATTTTATCTGTTTACTTTTAAGCTGGTTGTGAGAAGCAATAGACATAACTTGCGGTGACAGGTCCTTCCTTTTTTCCTTGACTTTGCCTAGGTTTATTGATGCCTTAAACGTCCTTTTTTATGCCGGGTTATGACAGCGGGAGTAGTAGGGAATAGTAGGGAATTCCCTACTACTCGGAATAGGAATCGTAGATTTGTGGGTCTGCTGCTATCCGGGATTATCGCGTTCTGGTTGCTAAGCCTGCTTAAAAAAATATCGATTTGATGTTGCTTTTTATTTCGCTGGTGAAGTTGTTCGTTTTGTTTTTTAGGACTTTTAATAGATCTTCTATTGTGGATTTGTTGTTTATAATTTGCTTTGTTGAAGTGGATTTTTCTCTACATTCTGGGATTATGCTGTTGTTCCTTACCAGATTGTTAGATGATGTTTGTTCTGTTTGTTATTGTTTCCTTTTCGATGACACTTTTTGTAGGAGCTCTTCTATTTCCGTTTGAATTAGTGACCGTTTACACTATGTCAGTGAAGATGAATATTTCTTGCAGAAATCTTCACAATTTCCATTTTTGCTGAGCGATGTGGGAATATTAGGTTAAGAGTTGCTTGTTTGCCGTCTGCGATTGAGTCGCATGGCTTGTTTGCATGTGGATCTATTTTCCTCTCTACTTTCCTTCTTTAATATTAAAGATTAACAATACTACTGGTTTTATTCTTTTATTTAAGCGACAATATAGATATGCATTCTGGAATTATTCCTTCTGTATTCGCATTATGTATATATTCGGGACTGCCAACTAAGTTAATGAAAAGAGAAAATACTTTTTGAAATTTGAAATACAGTAAATATTCGATATCTGTGAATTTTTAGGGTCTGAACTTTCGTTCATATCGTATAGGTCCTATATGGATTGATGTTTTGCTGAACGTAGGAAACGACAGCGACCGAAAGAGACCGAACGTAAACAAAACAGTAACATATCGGTGGGACAATCCTAATGTAGGAATAAAACTTTCTTATTTCGTATTTTTTTCTTTTAAAACTTTTTCCAACATATTTGTAACATTTTCCTGCTAAAAATGAGACCACATACAACGTAATTCGAGACATATTTACTTATAATTCCAAGCGTTTCGTTTAACCGAACACATCAGTCTAATAAATTACATATTACAAATAAATATGTCCCGAATTACCTCATAGTTGCTATCATTTTAATCAGAAAAATGTCACAAATATGTCCGTGAAAATTGAATACAAAAGGGACTGAAAATAAAAGAAGTTTGCAACGTATTGGCATTAAAAACAGTAGAATAGGCACTCGATCTTTACCGAATGCAACAAAAGCAACGAACTCTTCGCATCTTTATACCATGCGACATCAAAGAAGAAACACCCGTGCTCACGGATGCAGAGTTGTCACCTACCAAAATTGTGAAATATCCATTTTCGAAAATTTCGAAAAATGTGCAAATTTTCTGGAGAGTCCCATTCCGTCTGCTGGGCCGTGATGAGCACGCATAAAAGTATAACCGATAAAAATTTCTGCATAATTCTTTTTATACCGATACACAAAGTACTTCTAACCATACGTAAGCACAAATATTAAATCGGGTTTGTTTAATAAGTACAGTATGACGAGATAATTCTCCTGCCGGAGTTTAGTAAAAGTGATGTAACGAACACTGTCAAGTAAAGACTACGACGTAACACGTGTAGCAGGAGAACGTATATATGTTACATACGCGGCCGTGATCGGAACGCTATCGAATGTAAATGTGATGTATATATTATCTGAATGTAATAGTATACAAAATTATATTGCAGTAGTGTGGTAATTGTGAAATGCCATTACCGGTAAACGTAACATGCATGCAACGCTGTAAAGTCCGGAAATTGATGCTTATGAAATATTAGGAAAAGCACGTTGTTAAAAGTAATTCTCGACTGGGGCTCTAACCCGATCTTGATTAAAAGAGACTTCTCTAACCTGACGCGATGACTCTAATTGAACTCGAACAGAGCGTCCGCGCTAATCGACGATCAAAAATCAACTGAGTCCTCGTACAGAGCTTCCTCGTTAGTCGACATTCAAAAACTAACTGGGTTCGACACGTCTTCTCCACAACCCGTTTTATACCCAAAAAATGGGCGGAAAACAAGTAGTGGTGGAAACAGTAGGAACGGATCAACACGACGCTTTTCGTCTCACGAATTTTCATCGCGTTGGTCCAAAGACGTTAGATATTCTTGGGCAAAGCCTAGTAAGGAAACCCTGGTAGCTGGGAAAGCTAGGCAAGACTAAATTCTTTCTTCGCGGTGGTGATCTTTTTTCATTGTACCAGAACAATTTCATATTTGTGTTACTTAATCTGTTGTATTATGTAAATGAGAAGTTTAGATGAAAATATCAATAGAGTGCGAGGAAAGGAACTGATGGAAAGAAGAATTAAGTAATTAACTAATTACTCTTAATTAATAATATAAATTAATTAATAAAGAGGGAAAAGTGGAATTAATTTTAATATTATATAAAATAATATAGTTCGGCTCATTTAACACACAGATTTAATTACATATTCAGTTCAAAGGCGATTTACAAATAACAGAGATAGTCTTGAGTTTTTCATATAAGCGCGCGCATTTGTAAACCATACCGACAATTGAATCTGCGTATGTCACTGAGTGCATGCTCAGATCAGTAAGCGTATAAATGATTGTTGTTCTTCACTTGAAAGGTATTGGAGAACATTTCGCATTACTTATTTTAAGTCTAATTACGTCAGTCGAAACATTCAATTCGCGGAAGAACGCAAGCGGCTCGTTGCAATATGTATCGTCCATTCCGCCTTCCCTTTAAGTGCGCCACAATGTTGTTCATTCCCATTATCTGGCTGTCCACCCCACTTATCACTCCATTTCGTGAAGCCAGTTGATGATAGCGAATCACCGAGTACCGTAGTCCAATCGCCCTCTTCGAACCGATCGTGTATACCTATCAAGGCTTCGTAGTTGTCTTCGGTACCTATTATTGGAAGCGCATTATGATATATATCCAGTAATGCCTGGAAGAAAGAAAAAAAGAATTAGGGTGGAATCCAGTGCAAGTGACAGTACTGACCTACTTTTGATCAGAATCATTCTAAATTACTTTTTCAACGGGTGCTATATCTCTAGCGCTAATGATATATCCTTGATGGGTAAAAGAGTAGAAACACGGATACTAATATATTTAATTCAAATGTGACGGGACATCGTAAATTAAAACACGTCCTCCCCTTTCAGATAATACCATTAAAATCGAATTGCGAAACGAACTTATTACGGTAGATGCGAATTAACTTTCGAACTAATGTAACAAGCAAACAGAATCATTTCAAGACTCACGAGACATCTATCTAATCAGAATAGTGTTTGGATCATTTTGTAGTCCGATTTGTTACTGTTATCCGGTCAAAGTAATATCAATGGACTGGTGCACCTATGTTGTATAATCTATTTCAGAATATATGCATATCTTTATCAAACAAGTCGGCATGTCCTTTATAGGCAATGGTATTCAGAAATGTCAAAAGTATAAATTGTTTTATGTAGTGACACAAACATTACAGTAAACAAAAGCTTGTTCTCAAAGTCGTATGTTTCGATATTTCAAGTTAGTAAAAATAGTGGTAAAGTAACTAAAAATAATTCAATGATCTATGACAGTATAACCTTCTTATGATTTTGAATACGAAGAATTTACAGTTGTTTGATAATGTATACCGATAATGAAATAGCTACAATTTGTGATTTTCAGTAATTGCTATCAAAACGTTAGAAGTATTTTTACCATGTCTTGCCGAACACATTATTATTTGATTTGACAATTTAATAGAGCTGTATTGTAGATGTTTCAGTAAACTCTAAACAGTTGACGCTATATACATTTTTCGCTAATCTTTATGGATATTTGACTATAATAGAGTTTAATATTCGTTGTTACTTACAATTTGCTTAAATTGATTCTGCACAATACTAAAAATAATTTTATACTTTATGCATCCACCGATATTCTGTAACAGCTGATAAACATAAATGTTTGTATATTATACCATTCCCTTCCTAGACACTGCTTCCTTTTAATATAACGATTACTTCGGACTTCTTTTCGAAGCTTGTAAATTAAAAAATTTTTTAATTTATAAATTTTCAAATTTCGAAGTATCTAAATTTTTTAAGTTGTTCTTTTGTAAAATAAAGGTTAAAATGATCGACGCGATTGCTAACTCTGTTTTAAAAATGCAATATATATTCGTAAAAGCTACGATTCCGAAGGCGAAGCTAAATCTTCCGATGTTCTTCACAGAATGCCCTCTTCCTGTTCAAAGAGGTTTCATTGTCACTCGCGAAATTCAGGGGCCTTGGGGTTGTTTATGGCCCTGATATCCCAGCGTCGGGTCTCGACGCCGTGATGGTCGTCGTTGGACGGCCATGTGCCCTTCGTCCTGATTTATTACGGTGGGTCGTTGAGAATTTTTTAACACTTTGGAGTTTGAACATGTAAAAATTTTTTACATAACTCATACAGTAAATATTTTATATCAGCCAATTCCTCCGGTCTGAACTTTTGCTTATATCGTTGAAGTCCTACATTAATTGATGTTTTGCCGAATGTAGAAAAGAACACCGAGCGAAAGAGACATTCGTATTGTTATATACTCTGTATAATTTTAGTCACTCTTAACCTAATCAAATGTTTATTCTCATCCGTCAACAACTTCCAACATTACTCACAGCTCACCTTTCAACTCTCCTTTCTTTCCGCCGTCATAGTCATAGTTCATAGTACACTTCCCGAAACGCTCCTTTCTTTTCCACCTCCACAGCCATCATTCAAAGTATGTTCCCAAAATTCTTAAATAGCCCTACTTTTCGGTCCTGTAGGCAGTCCTAGATTTTCCGACCACGTTAACTGTTATAATCGTTTTCATCGTTTTGCCATAGTTTGTAATAAAGTCATACTTTTCTACGAACGTCGATCTTTAAGTGCATTTATTTAAGTGATACCCTATCCAGTGAACATAGTTTCGAAAAACTGTTCTTAAACCGGGCATCACAGTACGACAAAACGCAAACAAACAGTAATTATGGACCATTTATTTTGAAAGTGGCAAGTTCATTTTCTTTTGTTTCGAGAAAATGAAAGATTAGCAAATTAGTCAATTAAAAAATATAGGTTAATTATATAAAATCTGACAATGTTTATACTAATTTATCAATGTGTAATTTGATATTGTAAGTATCTTTTGGGCAAATGTAACCAAAATAATATATATTTACGGGCTGCAAATGGACTTGTACCACTTTCATAATTAATCTATTGTAATCATCATTTAATTTCAAGTATGAAAAATTAAATATTATTTTAATTATAATTATTTAAATAAATATTATTTTAAAATACGAGGGTAGGAACGGGGTGCGGGACAGTAGAAAATAAATCGTTGGGTGGAGTATAACAAATAACTATATTCCAATATCGTACAAAATTCTCAAAAAATCGCAATATCATCATTTCGCTGTGCTCGGAATCGCTCTTTTTCAAAAACTGACTCGTCGCTTTGACTTTCACGCCGTTGACAACGCTCGAAATCTACATTCGCTCTCTCTTTCACTCACAGATGTTTCCTTCGTTTGGTTGCATCCATACTTCGCATTCGCATTATCTCACTCGCACCGTCGTACTCGTACTATCGCACTCGCACCTACTTAACGGCAATCGTTCGAACGGCCATAACGCGGTGTTTCTTTGAAGACGCGCTCGAACATATTGTTGTACACCCAAATATTTATAATAGATTAAGATGAATCATCCATCACGTCATCTCCAGCCAGTTAATAACTTTCACCATGATTCACACTAGACTTTTCACCGTTCAACTTCCTCCGAATTTTTCCTCCTAGTCACAACCCAAAGTTCATTTTCCGAAACTTACAAATAGCCCTATCTTCTCATCCCTGGATCATTCTCAGTTCATTATGCGTGCTCAAGGTTTGTAACCGTAGTTTTCCGGAATTAAGTATTTTGTTTTACCACGTAACGTCGATCTTTAATTACAATCATTTAAGTGTTATCCCAAATCCGTACGAGTTTCGAGGAACTTATACTAACCGAGCATCACAATATGATCGGCCCTGGTTATTGCCCTCCTACACGAGTATTATTTTTTATTTTGGAAGGAAATTACATTTATATATGGCGAAACTTAACAGAAGATATTGTTATTATTTATTTACGCTCTTTAAGTGGTAGTGTTTTTAGCACGAGTTCGGGATGCTAACCCTTTTGATTAACACTCGCACTACTACGCTTTCTTACCCCTGTTACAGCAATAAGGATAATTAACTGCAATATTGGATTGAATCAGTCTTTTATTATTGACTGTTTTTTTATAGTGTATCTGTGAGTTAGGTACGGTTGATCAAGCGGAAAATATCACGAACAAATCAATTGAATTGTGCCCGTTATGTTAGCAACGATAACTCTCGATACCTGTGATAGTCAACTCAACGTTTGAATGGTCTGAATGTGACTGTTCGCTATTGACTGAATCGTTAATCTTAACGACAATCGTTAAGATCAACGATTGTCGTTAAGATTAACGATTGTCGTCAAGATTATCGATTGTCGTCAAGATTAACGATTGTCGTCAAGATTATCGATTGTCGTCGAGATTAACGATTGTCGTTAAGATTACGACGATCTTTGAAAAGGATACTTTACGACAAATGAGTGGACTGTAAATCAACGTGAAACTACATTTATTGATTGTTATACTGTATTTTTCGCTACATCGCGGAACAGTTAGTATTTTGAAATATTCGTGATGCACAGAAGGTATATAAGATAATGAATTTCAGAAATTTCCAAAATTATTTAAACTCGATTATGAAATCCTAATACGATAGTTGATATCCGAAAACCTTCTTTAACTATCGCTCTACATGATCATGAAAGGTGCAGAATAATCTTACAATAATTGTGGTATGTAAGAATTTTACGACATATTTTTTTTCTGCGAAGGCCATTTTTACATATTTTATTTGTGATAAAGTTTAACTAATTTATTTTCTTCACACTTATTATCAATATCAGAAAGTTAATACTTGTAGATCAAAGAAGAAATCAAATTAATGCAATGGCAAGCTTATTTGTAAGATTCAATGATTTTCATTTTCTTATTCAAATATCTTTTTAAAATTAGTTTTATTTTTCTGAACATACCTCTGTATTTCAGTATTGAATTTAATTTAATGCTCCAATTCCCCATTAATCTTGGTGTATGAAGTATAAATTGATTGTAAATTGTAGTATATTCAAACGAAATATAATCATCATAAATTATATGTACTTAATATTAATAAAGTACTGTAGCGTATAAGAAAAGAATTATGTAAAACGCGAGCTAATAAAGTAAATTATTCATTGAAAATCAAATGTAGAACCTATTAGAAATCCCATAGTAATCGTAAAGAATAGATCGGTGTATTATACAGGGTGGGGCAATAAATATTAGCACCTTAAATATCTTCGAATTTGTAAGGCCCAGAGAAAAAGTAGTGTAACCAAAATTGTACGGTACGAATGGGTCTATAATATAGCGATACTAATTTTTGTCGAAGTGGATGCGCTTCGGAGATATGAAGGTCATCTCTGCACACTGCAGATATATGACAACGTTGTTTCAGTATAACCAAATAAAACGATTTCGCTAAAAATTTTTGCTTATTCGGCTCATTGTACTTTATACACATTTACAAATAGCGCACGATGTAAAAAATGCTATCTCATTCTTACTCGTGATTTTGTAATAAGTGCACTTACTTCAATAAAAAGTAATCTCTCGTAAGCGTTATAGCTCTTTTTGCACTAGGCATCAAGATACGTAACATAGAGCTCCGAGAGGAATAACATCGAAGTAAAAAATTGTGTATGTGAATATCTTAAAAAATATTGCGATCGTTCATTAATCACGTGATGAAACGTTGTTGCTCAGGTGGAGACCAGCTACATAGGCCTACGAGGTTCTATTTACAGCGGATTCAAAAGCAACTACCTCCTGATGTTCCATTTCCCTGCCATCTTACTGGTAGCTCATTAACTATATTAGAAATGTGTTAAATTCCATAAAGACCGACATATGTTTGATTCGTTCTACTCCTTGATTTTAATGGAAGATACCGTTTGCTAGGTGGCAGGTCTCCAGAAGTACCAGATTCGGTTCACCGTTTAAGACCCGGTGATATTGATGTGGTTGCTGCGATGGGCGATTCGATAACAGCTGGTTCTGCTTTTTTGCATCCAATGTAATGCATGTACTCATCGAGAATAGAGGAGTCGTCGCGAGCATCGGTAGCCAGGGAAGTTGGCGAACATATTTGACACTTCCTAACATTCTCAAGGTATGTTTTTCTTTCCTCACATACCACGTGAGTATGCCATGCAAGAGGGTTATAACTTTATATTTCTATATTTTTAAGTTGGCCGCGATACCTGCACCTAACGTTGTAATACAATAGAATCTCGAAATCCTTCGACTGTATTTTCTGATGGAAGCTCCTCTTGCAAACTCACTCATGCGCGCGCACCCATTTGAAATCCGGTTTAACATCACGGAATGGCTTTTAAGAGAAAAAAAATGAACGAGCCGTGAAGAAAGTGTACACGACAGTGCAATTGTGTAATTTCCTGCTGCCCCAGACCTTCTGGTGCAGGAAAATATCTAGCACTTATTGCATCGCGATTTAACTTTCCATCGGCCTTCGGTAAAATTTTTGTATCCCTAAACTTGCATGCACGCAGGAATTCAACCCGAATTTAATAGGCTATTCACGTGGCGATTCCTTAATATATCACCTGAATTCGGAATTCAACTTCACTGAAACTGCTGCAAAGGCTAAAGACATGCCCTTCATGGCCGAATATCTATTTGATAGAATGAAGCAGGATTCAAGAGTAAATATGAAAGAACACTGGAAGGTTTGTATTATTAAGCAATTGGTAAAATTATTCAAAGTTACTAAATGGATAAAATAAAATATTTTGTAATACACATTTCGATAGAATTGAAGATAGTAAATTATGTCCAATGTAGATACAATAGTTTCGCGTGGTATAAACTTTTCCTAAATCGAGATCTTTCTATACTCATGTTTAATGGAGGTTTAAGTGTCCCGTTTTCAAATGTTCTTTAATGTGTCTGGCGGTTTTCTCTTTGAAAATATATATGTCCCGCATGAATGTAGTCACATATACGTCAACGTAGTTGGCTTCCTTAAGAAATATCGCGAGGTAGCACTGCACCAATACTACATTCTATATTCTAGAGATGCTAGGAAACATCAGTGTCATTTTCTAATGCTCAATTTATAATTTCCTGTTACACTTCATGGACCACTATAAGCTTCGACATTTCTGTAAGCTGTCATGGATACCGTTTGTACATCAAAAATATTAATTCTGTTTCCTTACAGTTGATCTCGATATTTATTGGATACAACGATTTGTGAAATGAGGTATGTTTTTTAGAGACACCAGTGGACATCAGTGACGGTTCTTAATACTTGATTTACAATTTTCTGTTACGCTTCCTCGACACCGTGTGTACATCAATTATATAATATTAATTTTGTTTTCTTCCAGTTTGTCTCTATACTTATTGGACACAATGATTTGTGTAATGAGGTATGTGTTGCGCCATCACCGTCATTCATTTTGGAAACTTATAGAAACGATCTAATCACTACCTTGAGAATATTACGAGACAATTTGCCTAGAACTTTCGTCGTTGTTATTATGATTTTTCCTATCAATACATACTTTGGTGCGTTGGAAACTCTACCAATATTGAGGTGTTATATTATGACACGATTTGCTTGTCCTTGTTTGTTTGGTTTGCAATATCAAGACCGATAACCAGAATATTACGACATAATGAAAAGGTGGGTATAGCTTGGCGGATTCAAAATGTACAGAAATTTTCATCATGGAATTGCACATACTTGATGTGTCGCAGTTTCAAAGGAATAGAAAACTTGCTCTAATTTATATTTTATTTTCGTCCTTCATAGATGGATGGAACTGGAGGAAGACGTCGTTAGTTACCCAGAATTTAATACAGAAGATTTCACTGTTGTATCTTCACCTATACTTCAAAACTATACACCGGTACTTACGGAAGACGGACAGATAGAAATGACAAGTCTCTCCTACGATTACTTCCACCCCAGTCAGAAGTTTAATGCACAATGTAGGTAATCATTCTGTCCAAACCGTTACACCCCTGAAAAAGACGATGCTCACCTGTCACTGTTAGGCGATCCTTAGACTCCCCTGGGTTCTTCCAGAAGCTCGCCATTACTTCTACTTAAACTCTCCCTACCAATTTCCTTGAGACATTCTAAGTTTTACCGAACGCTCTCTTATACTCTTTCTATGCTCCTTTTGCTTATTCTAAACTCCTAGGTAAACGGTGGTAGACGTCTCTCCAATTGAACGCATTTAACATTGCATCATTTCCAATTATTATTCTAGGCACAAATATTTACTTATCGTTTGTAATAATTGGAATACCCATCGTGTTTGTTACAATAAATGTTCGTTAAACGCGTTTATTATACTTCTGTATTAATCTTTTAATCGATTTATGATTTTCAAGATGCTAACGGTCTGTGGAACAGTCTGTTGGAATCAGTCGGTAACAAATCCAGAGGCTTTCGTCGAGAGTACGAGAGATTTTTGTGTCCTACACCGGAGAAGCCATTTCTGATGACTCGGGAGAATTCGCAGAAGGAATGGAAGAAATGATAATTCTGTATCTATGGACAATACATAATGCGGGACCAAAAATATGATCTCGAAACTTACAGAAGTTTGCTAACACATTTGTCTCTCAAAACATTGCGGAAATGAAGCCGTTTATTTATTTTCGGAATTTAATAGTAATTGTGTCGATATTTCTATGAACCTGCAGGGTCTAAATTTAAGTTAATGCAAAAATTTGCGTAGGCTTTAAGAAGTAGTTTTAACTTGTTGTTAAACCACAGAATATTCCAAAAGAAATGCAAATGGAATACTGTTTCTAGATTGATAAATATATCAAAACAAAGAACAATTTTCTGTTCGTTTTTTTTCTGCTAACATTATAATTTTACCATGCTTCGCTAGCGGTGAATATGCGAATCAATAAGAATGACTGAACCCACATGTATTTTTAACATTCTAAACAAAATTGAGCTTACAGTTTTATGAATAATGAGTGAAACAAAAGCAGTTGGAGCAACATTATATTACATTTCCATTATTTTTTACGAGCCTTTCTTGTAAATGTTCAGAATTAACTTTATGTTAAAAGTATCTTCACGATCACTATGTGTGAACCTGTAGCCTGCTTTGGAGGTTCCTAACCTTACTTGTTCAATTCGCGTTACGATTTTCGTTCGTTAAATTCACCTAATATTTTCTTATCGATTTACGATCATTTGGAATTGTTGACTTTGTGCTTTATGGAGGAGGGAGTAAGAGTGCATTTTTAATTTTCGTAGTCACCACATAGTTGCTTGTCATTGTCTAAGGGTGTGCTGGGTGAATATGGATTTGAACCCTTCGTCGTGACAAGTCTTTCAACCACTTTAGTGCTTAATGGTCGGTTTCAATAATAAATTTTCGTCCAAGGAGATATTGCCTTAGTCGTTTGATAACTCAAACGATAGACGACAGTTCCTTCTCAGTTTTATTTTAATTCTTGTCAGCCGTGTTCAAAGTTCAGGATATGTAACATCAGGGATGGTTATCTTGGGAAATGATGGCTTATAGTCTTTAGTTCGATGCGTCAGTTGTCAGGGTAAATTGTTTCTTACAGTCTGGATATTATTGCGGGAAAGCGGTTTGTCGTTCTTCCTACAAATGAAAAAGAGTTTCTTCTTTTGTAAATTTAGTTCAACATTTGCCATTTTAGAAACGGTACGAAAGAATTTTCGATCATATCCGACTAGTCTAGGAACGATTTGACGTCTGTTACTGTCCTGAAGTTCTTAAAACTTTAAATTGATTCTCTCTTCTGTGGATTTAGTTTGATTCGATCACAGGTTATTATATGTCCCAAATATTCAAGTTGCGGTTTAAGAAATTCTTATTTATCTGAATGTAATTTTAACGCTACTTTTACCATATATACGAAGAAATGTTTGCTAATTAAATCGCATAATGAAGTATCCATCATATGTTGGAATGTACTCGGTGCGTTACTTAATCTGAAAGGCATTTTGTTGAAGGGAAAGTGTCTGAATTCATGGGTATTTCATGGAATGAGGAAGGGTCTAACGCAGATAAGAATTTTGCATTTTCTAAATGTTTTATAATTTCTGCGGCGTTAGGTAAAAAGTATGCGTCTTGTACAGTTGTTCGTTTAATTTCCTAAAGTCAATCACTATTCTGCTAGTCTAATTTCTCGGGTACAATCCATACTGGTGCATGAAAAAGTGAGTCTGTCTATTCTATCACATTTTTCTTCAACATTTCTTCAATTTGTCTATGAATTTTACTTTTGTGGCAGTCTGGAGGTCGATAGGATTTTACGTTAATTAGTTGGTCAGTTTTGAGAGTAATCGTCTATTCCGTTAGTTAGGTGCAAAGTAGTGTATCGCGGCCGAGGGAGAATATGACGTGATAACTGGCCAATATGTTTTCAATTGAATCTTTATGGTCGGGATCAAGATGTTGGGCGTGGAATTTTGATAGGAGGTTCTGAATTTTCGAAAAATCGGCTTCATATTATATCTGGTTTTTAGTTGCAATTTCTTCCTTACTGGTATTGATGGTCGGTAACCATAATAGTGCCGATTGAGTGGCGATTTATGTCGCTGATGTGCGATCGCTATACTACATAGGCCGATTTGAGTGGGAATTTAGTTAGTCGCAAACCAACTCCAATGTAATTAACATGTTATTTTCCTTTCTTTCAATATATGTATATTTTATGAAAACCATATTGTGAGGTATTTTTACAACAGGTATTAATGTAACATATTCGCATCGCTTGGTCATTTATATACCCACAGTATGATGTATGTGTTTTCTATATGCGATTCAGCGTCAGCATTATTATGTGACGATTAGACAACGCGTGGAATCAGTCGATTCCCAGTAAGTTAAAAAGTGTATTGTATCTAAGTAAATGTATACTTGTTGACTGTTGTTTCGACAAGGTCTCTTCGAGGATGTTTTACATTTTATAAAGATTCGCAGTGGGCGTACAATTTTTGGGACATTGGTGAGGGGAAACAGTTTACTATTGTCTATTGACTAGTTAAATTCGAGTAGAAATGAGAATATCACGAACGTATGAAGTAGTCTGCGCTTTTTCTGCAAAGAAACTGCAAAAAAATATTTTACGGCTAAGGCCGTGGGTTCTGATAACCAGATGTGACCGACAATAAATTAAGGAAAAGCTCGTTAGAATGCAATGACTCCTTGGGTCCTATTTCTGCTACGGGTAAAAAACTATTGATTCTATACTGCAAATGTGTCTAAAGGAACGAAAAAACCATTAAACTATTGTATTGTTAGAAACTTGGACTGAGCTCTAATTCTCTCGCTGCAATATGTATTCTAAGATCTAACATGGTTGACTCTACTGTCCTTCTGGGTTCCTTGTGTAGAGGGATGGCGAAGTTATCTAGAGTTAAAATTTGATTATCAATTTCACATTCATATTTATATAGAAACGGTAAGCCAATAATACCATTTTCCAAGAGTGGGAAGTCCTCGGGAACTACATAGAAGGTATAGGGTTAATCGAAGGATATGAGTTCTATTGTCTCGTCAGTTACGTATTTGTCGCATCCCATGACAAAATTCTTTGTCATTTCTGTCATGATTCTGAACGGTATTATGCGGTATCGTCCAATGATGTTTATTGCTGCTTCGGTATCCACAAGTAAAGCGTCTGTAGTCTCCCATTTCTCATAACCTTGCTCGTATACATATGCTACAATCTTCCGCTGATACAGGTGATTCGAGGCAGTCCTCTTCCGTTTCGTTCACTGTTCGCGGTTCTTTCTCCACATTATTGTAGGAATAGAATTTTATGGATCTATCATTTATTAAAGAATAGACAGATGAAGTACAAATACGATAAATACAACAATTGTATGCACGTACACACCGAAGATCGTACAAAGTTCCGTAAAAATCGAAATATCTAATCGTAGTCCGTTTCAAAATCGTAAGTCGTAACTGTTTTCTCGTTTCGTAATTATAATCGTGTTCGTAATTGTTTTCTCGTAAACCGTAAACTGTAAACTGTCCTCCCTTTTCGCAAGCGCGTCCTTTTATGTCTGTCTCGCCTGAGCGTTCTAGATGAATCTTTTTCGAATTTGCCCGTTATATATATTATATATATTATATATATTATTTTATATATATTTATTATATATTATATATATTTGTATACAATATAACGACATATTTCATTTGCCAGACGATGCTTTAACTACAACTAATGCAATAGAACACAAAATCAACGTAACCGATCCGACTCCTATTTATACTAAATCTTATAGATATCCGGAAGTTCATAAGTCTGAGGTAAATAAACAAATCGATAAAATGCTCAAACAAGGAATAATACGACCCTCGGTTTCCCCATGGTCAGCCCCTCTGTGGGTTGTACCCAAAACTTAGATTCGTCGGGCGAACGAAAGTGGAGAATCGTAGTTTGGATGTCTTCTTTGGATTACATACTGGTTTCCTATGATCTTAAATTGTGCCTTTTCTTCTTCATTAATAGGTATGAATTCTGTCTGTGGTTTATTCAAGAGCAGGTATTCGTATTCCACATTATATACGAAGTATCGTCGTATACACGAGTATGTCGGTAGCGCGATTAGTCTGTATAGTGTATATATGTCTTCTTCTAACAGGGAAAGTCAGAGATTATAAATCAATTTCTAATTCGTTAGAGTTACGGATATTTTGAGTAATATTCTTCTTTTAACGGTACAGTGACCTTTTCAGACTTTTGTTAGATGTGTTTCTAATTGCTTCAAATAGTTTTGAGAGCGGTAAAATTGTCGGATGTATTGTGCTGTGTTTTCTGTCCACTATGGCTTCTTGAAGCTTCTGCATTTTTGTGGATACGTCGTGGTAAAGAAATATGTAGTCTGCTAATGTTTCATCTATTTCTAGATTAAAGATCTCTTCTTTCGTTGCATTTTGCAATATTTCAAAGTTGATGTTTAGATGCTTGATTTGCTGCTGCATGTACTTATAAGTTCCTAGATTATCTTGTATTTTGTGGAGCAATATCGTCGTCTGATTTCTTATTAAGTGTACTATTTTGATATTGTCTTCTCTTAATTTATGCAGTTTATTGTTATAGTATTCTGCGTCTGAGGCCGTCATGGTTCCAACTATCACTTTGGAATACCTTCTCCTATTACATTGAGCAATCCTCTTTTTTGCACGTGTCCGATAAACTTCTTCAGAGATACTAATTCTTGGCTTAATCGTTTATTTCGTTACGTGGGGTATTTGCACCGGAATGCCGGACAAAAGTCGATTTTAAAAATTTTGCGTAAACCATAATATTATTGCCCTTTAAGGTAGTTGAATGACTGAGGAACAGTGTTCTAAGATTCATTTTTTTTATATATACACTCATAAAATAGTATGCTTTCTCGAAAGTTGAGATTTTATAGGACGCGTTTCTTTCGTGACCACTCTCTGAAACATCGTTCGGTTATTAGTAATTTTTACACATTTTAAGGAAACAATGCAAAGCATTCTACTATGAAAGATTTTCAAGTAGGTATATAATACTATACTCTGAAACAGTATTTATTTCGATGTTGTGTATATTTGTGCATTTAATTAATATTTAAAAATGATGAATAATTCAGCAATTTTTTCTTATGATTTTAAAAAGTCATCAATGATTTTGTTATACTTTCCCGTGAGACCCCGTGTTCTAATTGATGTCATTCTATTCGGTAAAGATTGGCGAATACAGTGCAGAAAAAATTGGATCTGACTTGATCGTATTGTACAATAAAATAACTCACAATATGGTTTTCACAAAAAATACATATATTGAAAGAAAGAAAAATAACATGTTAATTACATGGGACTTGGTTTGCGACTAACTAAATTCCCGCCCAGATCGGCCATAGTATAGCGATCGCACATCAGCGATATCAATCGCCAGTCAATTAGCACTATAATGGAAGCGACAATCAGAACTGAGGGAAAGAAATATTAAATTAGAATTACAAAGAGTTTTGAGCGTATATGTTGTGATAAAGGGGGAAAAAGTGGAATTAATTTTAATATTATATACAATAAAATAATGTATCTCGCCTCATTTAATACACACATTTCATCAAATTTTCAGTTCTAAGGCGATTTACACATAACAGACATTGTCTTGGGTTTTTTAGATAAGCGTGCGCATTTGCAAATCATACTGACAATAGAATCTACGTATGTCACTAAGTGCATGCTCCGATCAGGAAGCGCATAAATGATTTTTGTTCTTCACTTGAAAGGTCTTGGAGAAAACTTCGCATTATCACAAATCGTCATTATCATACCGTGAAACAGGCAGTTCGCAGAAGAATGCAAACGGCTTGTTGCAGTATGTATCGTCCATTCCGCCTTCTCTTAAAAGTGCGCCACAATGTTGACTGTGTGCCCAATTATCTGGCTGTCCATTCCAATTATCACTCCATTTCGTGAAACCAGTTGATGATAGCGAATCACCAAGTACCGTGGTCCAATCGCCCTCTACGAACTGATCGTGTATACCTATAAAGGCTTCGTAGTTGTCTTTGGTACCTATTATTGGACCCGCATTACGATATAGTTTCAGTAATGCCTGGAAGAAAGAAAAAAAAAATTAGGGTGGAATCCAGTGCAAGTGACACTACCGAACTACTTTAAATCAGAATCATTCATCATGTGCCTTTGATGGGTAAAAAAGCAAAAACACGGATACTAATATATTTAATTCAAGTCTGATGGGACATCGTAAATTAAAACACATCCTTCCCTTTCAGATAATACCATTAAAATCGAATTGCGAAACGAACTTATTACGGTAGATGCGAATTAACTTTCGGACTAATGTAACAAGCAAGCAGAATCATTTCAAGACTCACGAGACATCTATCTAATCAGAATAGTGTTTGGATCATTTTGTAGTCCGATTTGTTACTGTTATCCGGTCAAGGTAATATCAATGGACTGGTGCACCTATTTTGTATAATCTATTTCAGAATATATGCATATCTTTATCAAACAAGTCGGCATGTCCTTTATAGGCAATGGTATTCAGAAATGTCAAAAGTATAAATTGTTTTATGTAGTGACACAAACATTACGGTAAACAAAAGTTTGTGCCCAAAGTCGTATGTTTCGATATTTCAAGTTAGTAAAAATAGTGGTAAAGTAACTAAAAATAATTCAATGATCTATGATAGTATAACCTTCTTATGATTTTGAATACGAAGAATTTACAGTTGTTTTATAATGTACAGGGTATCCCGCGACAGGTGTTACTCCCGGAAAAGGGTTGTAGAGGAGGTCATTCTGAACAAGATTTTCCTTTGCAAAAATGAGGTTTGAAGCTTCGTTTTCGAATTATTAAGGAAAAACACGGACCAATCAGAGCGCAGGGCGCGATCATGATCAAGTGCCTCGGAATAGTCTATCGTCTAACGAGAAGTCTTTACATCGAAACTCAGTTAAATAATGAACAGAACAGTTACAACTAATGTTCACTTATTCATTTTTCGTGAATACGCGATAAACAAATTTGAATCAGACTCACCTATTGTTTAAAAATAATCCTGTTACAGTAATATTGTGTTTTTGTGACTTCATCGATCCTAATCTTTTGTAAAAAGACACACTGCACAATATCTAATATTACAACCTAGTCAGTGAACTCATTTCACTTCACTGTCACTTCTAATTGGTATTTTTAATTGTAATATTCTGCTACCTCTGTTCACTAATATCCTAATGAAATAATCACAGATAAAGAACGCAAATGAAAACGCGTGGACGATTATTCATAAATAAGTTTAGCGACTTTTTATTTTCTCTTTTGATGTTGAACACCCGACGATATGTCCTAAACTGCCGAACGCAACGCGATGAACATCTTCGACTGGAAATTTAGACAACAGTCCCTTGCAACAAGGGCGTTTGACATTCGAACGAAAGTGAGAGTATGCCTTTCTTTATAAAAAGGCGAAAACCGTTTTTGCCTTTTAGAAAGGGAAAGGGACAAGGTTTTTCTCGGACGCCTACGAAGCGACCGTCGAGCGAGCAAAACGGAGCCGTTTAATTGTTTTATGATTCTTTGCCTGGACGGTCCGAACGGCCGAAGACGATGTCCAGAATTCTTACTTTCTTTAGACTCGGCACATTTGGAGTCACGATCGGCAGTTTAGAACAGGACGTTCGAAGCGAAACATTAAAGAGAAAAAATCACTGAAGTTATTTTCGGATAATCGTTCACGCGTCTTCGCTTGTTCATCCATCGTTATTACATTAGGAAATTAGTGAAAAGTGACAACAAAATATTGCAGTGAACAGTGATACTAAAAAATAACAGTGAAGTGAACCGGCTGTGATATCAGCTATTGTGGGTTGTGTATTATTTTTACGAATAGTTAGGATAAATGGAACGATCTAGTTACAAAGATCCATTTTCAATCAAGCAAGATTATTTTTAAACAATTGGTGAGTCTTATTTTAATGGTTAATAAGTTTTGCGTAAATTTAAAAGTACAGAAATTTAATTTGCTCGGTTTCTATTAATTACACATAACTAATTCCGTTCCTCCTTCATAAGGAATGAGTAATTGAAAACTACTTTCAATTATTCTGTTTATTATTTAACTGAGTTTCGATGTAAAGACTTCTCGTTAGACGATAGACTATTCCGAGGCAAAGGCACTTGATCGCGATCGCGCCATATTTCATATTACTCCAATTTTGTTTATAAATAATAACAAGAAATAAAATAGGAGTAGTATTTTTTATTTTGAAAGTTAATTATATTTATATATTGCTAAACTTAACAAAAGATATTGTTATTATTTATTTACGCCCTTTATGTGGTAGTATTTTGAAATAATCGTGATGCACAGCAGGTATATAACGTAATGAATTTTAGAAATTTCAGAAGTTATTTAAACTCGATTATAAAATCCTAATACGATAATTGATATACGAAAACCTTCTTTAACTGCCGTTCTACATGATCATGAAACGTGCGTAAAAATCCTTGGAATATTTTCCAAGGTATTTCATATTTCCTACGTAAACACATGGCGAACAGAGAATTTTCCATTTCTTTTTTATAAGTCGGTTACCAAAAAATACAAGTGTACTTACATCCTCTTCCGCATCAGAATTGATGATTGCTAAATGGCCACCCTCCTCAATGCAAGTTCTTCGCGCATTGTTCCAAGTCTGTGCTGTGGTGTGAAATTTATGCGCGCCGATTCCATCCGTGTAATGATAATCATCGCGCACAGTGTATATCGACAAAATTTCCTGCAATCCAACTAAAAGGATGATACAGTTAAACAAGAAGTTTAACGCTGACATTTTTTTGATCGTATTCGCCCCTTTTGATTGAATTTTCGCACTTCTTACAGCGGCTTTTACGAAACTGCGTTTTGCTTATAACTATCGCCTTTTATAAAGCGATATCGCTTGGTATAAGTATCCCCACCACTCTTCGTCATTATAATGTGTAGAGAAATTTAATTTGTTGTAGATATACCAATTATGGATCCTATCCCAATTACGCAGCTTCTATATTAAAATTATCGATACAACAAATACATAAACAAGAAACCATAAACAAAATTTGTATAATTAAATGTAATTACTAACGAATAAAATTTAAAAATCGGTTATAAACAGTATCTTCGCCATATAAAATGCGTGTTGTATTATAAAATGATCTAATGTAGTAAAATTAGAATAAATTGAATATCTACAAACCTTCGTTTTTAAATTCGAATAAATTCTGTAGCACCACAAGATTTTCAATCTTATTTGTAATGTGAAACATTCAAGAGCGGATATTTGTCACAACTTCAGTGTCATTCTAACAAGAGAAGGCACGGAAGTGTCACCCTCCGATTTTGATGAAACTTTGTACGTTTGTTAAGCAGGCAGAAATAAGAGACACTGTAAGGTTTACGTGGATTATATAACCTTTACGCAGTTTTTATTTATTCACTTTTGTATAAATGGTTAACGTAAAACTCGCACTTTACAAATCAACACTCTCGCTGACTTTATTACAATCTTTAATGTAAAACTCGTACTTTACAAATCAGCACTCTCGCTGACTTTATTACAATCTTTTCACTATCTCTGGCACGCTCGTTAATCTCTTTCTCTAATAATGCTCGCTTCGACTGCCACGGTTTATATATCCTATTGTTCCACCGAAAATGTTCCCCTACCACACATTCCGTTGAAACTACCTTAATACAATAAAGTATAGATCTTACAACACGTATTTTTTTATCGGCTAAGACGCGGGTTTAAGGGGTGAAACGACCCCTTAAAGTTTCGACCCGCTTAGGCTATCTCGAATACCATACAAGATACATTAAAACTTCTAATAAGAAAGTTGTATGGTTTTTTACGTATAATGACAAGATGTTAATAAATTTGGCAAAATGCAATTTAGTTATAACAAAAAAATTTTGCATAACCTTATTTTACAATTTATTCAAATATGCATAATATCAAAAAGTGAAGAGAACTTTATTACAAATCCATTGGTATACACAGGGTGTCCACGCCTAAGTTGACAGCGCGATATTTCATAAACTATTGGCGACATGAAAAAGTGTTTATATGGAAATTGCAGGGTACAAGGAGCTCTATGTTGTGGCATAAACGAAATGTTTTTAATGTTATTAATGTAAAAGATATGATGGTAAAGTTTTATTTTTTAAATGGAACTATATATTTTTTTTTAATCACGCGATAGTGCTTTTCAACATGAATTCATTAAGATTTAATATATTTACCCGATTTTTATTAGTTTTCGAGATATAACGCTTAGATTTTCAGCAGAAACGTCACGATTTGAGTAGTAAGTCATAAAAACGGTCTTATTGTTGCGGTAAGGCCGAAACGGATAGCCGGGGGTCTACGGTCCGAACGGCAAGTCCGAAGTGTAAGAAACCTGGAAAGAATTGTCCATTACGGTCTAAGTTTTCCGTATCAAGGAATTGACCTAGCCGGGACATCAGCTGTTTTACGGTGTATATCTTTTTTTACGGAAGGTCAGTTACGTTGAAATAACACAGTCGCGACAACACATTTTTACCGAAGCAGGATTATTTTTAAACAATAGGTGAGTCTGATTTAAATTATTTCTACAAGTTTTGTAAATTTAAAGTAGGCAGGAATTAATACATTTGTTAGTTATTAGATTTAAAATCTTTTCTGATGAATAGAAAAGTTATTTGTCCTTTAAAATGTGCGAATTTGTTGTATTTCTATAACGAGAGACAAGAACAATTTTCGATATCTTATTCCTTATTCTTTTCGAATAACGAATACAAATATCACACAAATTCGATTTACTTGGTTTAAGTTAATAACAAATAATTAGTTTATCCCCTATCTGTAAATAATGCATAATCGGATTTTATTTTTAATTGTTTTATTCGTTATTTGATTTAACTTTCACGTAGTGGTTTTCTGTTAGCAATTACATTGTCATGGTGCAAACGTGCTTGTTCACGATCACGCTCAGCCGTCAAGCTCGAAGCTGACGCTCACGCGTCTGGGCGCGTGCTATTCTCGCGCTCTGATTGGTCAGTGTTTTTCCTTAATAATTCAAAAACTAAGCTTTAACCAACATTTTGGTAAAGGAAAAAGTTGTTCAGAATCACCCCAGCTACCACCCCTTAAAATATTGTCCACCAGTAGCCGAACACTCTGTATAAGCAAATCTTTTAGGTCCTACATTGATTGTGTTTTGCCGAACGTAGAAAAGGACAGAAAAGAAAAATAACACGGTCGCTGTTTGCGTATATCATAAAGGTACTACATTTCGAGCGAAGGAGACCGAACGTAAATAAACAATAACATATCGGTGGGACAATCCTAATGCAAGAATAAAACATTTTTATTTTTTATTTTCTTTTCATGAAACTTTTACCAACATATTTGTAACATTTTCCTGATTAAAATGAAACCAAATGCGACGTAATTCCGGATATATAATATTTATTTGTAATTTCAAATGTTACACGTACATCGATGACTTTACTGCAATCAGATATTGCAAGTAAATATAGCTCGAATCATGTCGTGTTTGGTCTCGTTTTAATCAGGAAGAAGTCACGAATATGATGGAGAAAGTTGTGTAAAAAATAGATGAAAAATAAAACAGTTTTATTCTTGTATTAGGATTGTCCCACCAATACGTTACTGTTTGTTTACGTTCGGTCTCCTTCGTTCGAAATGTAGTCACCTTTACGATGTACGCAAACAACCATCGTGTTATTTTACTTTCTGTCCTTTTCTACGTTCGGCAAAACATCAATCAATGTAGGACCTGTACGATATACGCAAAACTTTAGACCCGAAAAATTTGCTTATATAGAATGATTATTGTATTACCGTATCGGCGACTCTATCAACCGGTTACATAATAATTAAGCTATTTCTTCTAAAGTGTCGAAATATTAATGACCTGGCCTGTTATTACATCTGGTCATTTATTGTGTCATGCATGATATGCGGCTAGGAGACACTCAACAGTTGCCGTTCATTAGTGCTATTAATCTGAATGATCTCAAGGCGATAAAAAGCGCTCTTACGATAATTAGCAGTAATCGCGATAAGTGCATTCAGAAACATGGTATAAAATGATGAACGGCTACATCTTGGCAACAGAGTAGATCATTGCGTAGCAAACGATGGATCGTTGGAACGGAAAAGTAGCAATTGTGACTGGTGCTAGCTCCGGAATCGGAGAGAAAATTGCAGTGGGTTTAGTAAAACATGGCGTTAAAGTTGTTGGCCTCGCGAGGAGAGAGGATCTACTTCAGAAATTAAGCACGAAACTCGGCAAAGATCGATTCTATGGCATCCAGTGTGATATGAGGAAAGAGGAGGATATTCTAAAAGCATTTAAATGGGTCGAAAAAGAACTGGGTGGCGCTAATATTCTTGTAAACAACGCCGCAGTCTTTTCTGTAAATTTACTCATTGGTGAGACATCCACTTAATATTCTGTAGAGTTTACATTGTTTTTACATTTATACTTTCCGCTGCAGAAGTAAATATAGCTTTATAAATACGTCTTATACAACACTTAATTACAAGTTTGGAATGCACTGTAGTAAATGGGAATGACAAATATTTGATCTCATTTTACTTAACTCTTAAACGTATAATTGACTGATTTCTTAATCGAGAGAATGCCACTTCTTTACTATATCTCTAACAAAAAATAAATTAGCTCAAGTAGATTGGCCTTGTTCACAATAATGGTTAACACTGTATCTTTTCTTTTTAATAAAAATATAGAAATATGTTTGAAAGTAAAGATCCGTTGGTAAATATACTATTATTTATTGAAAATAATAAGTTAGAAATAAGTTAACGAGTTAACTTGTCATGACAGGTTAAGTGGTAAGATACCACGGTAGAACCAGATTTGAAACTGTCGAAGTTGTATTCTTATTTTCTCCATTGAAAATTAGTAAAATGTACTTTCCGAAAAAAGAAATTTATTATTCTGCAATATAAAGTCTACCTTAAAACAATAGGAAAATGATGATACAGTATTCTCTCCATAAGTGTGAAAACTTCGGTTTGGAGTTTCACATTTATAGAATAAGTATTTGTAGTGAACCGAACGTAGAAAAGGATAGCGTCACAAAAACAAAGAGGGACTGAGGTTCGGGACGTTCGGCAGACACGAAAGACTCGTGCGAGTTCTATATTTAAATTCAAAAATTAAAATTCTTTATTTGTGGTTTTTCGCGAATGACACTTTAGCCATCGTATTCGTCTCATTTTTCTGATGAAAATGACACCAAACACGATATAATTCAGATCATAATTACTTGTGTAGCAAACAAGTTACTTGTGTAGCATTAGGAGGATTTCGTATCTCTGCCGTAAATGTAAAGTCTGCTATGAGTTATAAAGTCCGGAACTTTTACGGTTTGCTACACAAGTAATTATGATCGTAATTATATCGTGTTTGTTATCATTTTAATCAGAAAAACGAGACGAATACGATGGTAAAAGTTTCATGAAAAAATAGTAAGAAATAAGAAAATTGCAATCTTTTCGTTTGGTTGCATTAGTAACTCACCGATATTCGATCTTCGTCTGCTCGGTAACATATCGTGTTTAACGCTTGACTGATTTCGAGGGGGATCCCCCCAGTAGTGGGGATAACATTTTCACTCCTACGGTAGATATGTTTTTTACACTTATGGAGGGAATACTGGACTTGCACTGCAAAAACCAACATAAAATACGACGATGTATTTACAGTTCCAAGTTATTAGAGTTAAGGATTAGAGATACGTAGTATATGAATTAATTTTTTTTCAGTATTCGTTTTGTAATACTGAAAATAACGTTTTGGATGATAAAATTGCTACACTGTATTTTGTATAAATTATCAACATATCACGTGTAGTACTGTTTGAGAACCGCTGATTAAAAACCTCTTTGAACGAATAATGTATTTCAATAAATCAGATTCGTTTGAGCATACGTCGTGTCATTATGCATAATCATGTTATCGTAAATAGAAACATCAGTTAACTTATGTAACCAAGAGATTTGGGTTCTTCTAACATTGAAGATAATGACGCTTTGTGTCTCTTTCTAAATGTAGATTGTAGATAGGCCGTATTATGAATACAGCCTTGTGCAACCGCCAAGAGCATAAAATCTTCGGAACACTGATTTGACCTAGATTTTGTGCACTGTTTTTTAGCCGAGTAATACGATGATATGATTGATAATCGGAGAGTCATAATAATTATCTAAAAGACAGAATTTGAAAACATTCAAATTGAAAAATTTCTTATAAATTTAAAAATTCACAAATAGAAAAAATTATGCAGTTTTAAATTTATAAATGGAACGATTTGTAAACTTTTAAATTTACAAACTAGAAAATTTGTAAATATGATTTCTAAACTTGGAAGTATGTATATTTTAAAATTGGATGATTTGTGACGTTGAAAATTTCTAAAACTGAAAGTATATAAATTTTTAAAAATGATGATGTGCGAGCTTTGAAAATGTATAAACTTGATTTTATGATTTTGAAAAATGGCTAAATATGAATGATTGGAAATGTGTAAATTCAAAATTTTCTTAATTTGAAATTTTTTAATTTTGAAATTCTGTAGCTTCGTAAAGTAAATTTGAAGATTCATAATTTCTTAAATTTCTGAATATCTATATTTACAAATACTTTTTGTACCTTTGAAAATTTCCAAGTTTTTAAATAATAAAATTTGAGAATTTGAAAATATATCTATTTAAATATTTGGAAATTAAGGCTTGGAGATCCTCTAAATGAAAGGTTCTGGAAAGTATTTTGTTTGTCTCCCCCGTGGAATTCTAAATATATTTGATTGCTAATAGTATACAAATTTCATCTAAACAGTTTCTTTCCTATAAATGATTTGATCTCAATATAGTACAGTAATCGAATCAACTATAAATATTGTATTGTAGATACACCTACCGAGGAATATTATAAAACAATAGACACGAACGTCATCGCTCCTACGATTTGCGCCCGAGAATTTATACAATCCATAAAAAAGAAAAATACGTTTGGTCACATAATCAACATGAACAGGTGAATAATTAATGATAACTGGCGAATAATTTTATATTTGCTTTGGAGTAACAGGTTTTACACGGTCCTCTGAAATAAGGATCAAACAATTGATCAACTCTATGTATAATTCTTATAGTCTTGCCGGCCACTTTGCTGAGGCTTTACATTTACCGCTCGGAATGTATCCTGCCAGTAAATACGCTCTGACCGCTTTGTGTACAGAACTTCGTCACGAAATCATTGCAGCTAATTTAAATGTCAAAGTTACTGTAAGTATTATTTGCTATTGGCAATTCAAAATTCACGCAATCCACAACGATCGTAGATGAAAAACAAACAATTGTACATGTTGCGCAGCTTTTGGATCACCATGTATAATTCATTTTATCTCGACATGAATACTTCATAACAATTCACTTTCCCGTTGTTTCTTTCTATTCACTATCAAATCATCATTTGAGTAAGAGTCATAACGAATGCATCGATTCGATCTTTCGGTTACACGTGACAATTGAAATGTGTACATCTTTATTACGTACGGGTCCGCGACGAGACTATCGGAAACACGGAAGACCGAGTCAACGAGGGTCGTAAATCCTCGACACGGATGAACCGACGCCAAAACTCGCGTACGACCCTACAACCTTTTAAGGATATAGGGCTGGTACAGTAGAAATGAAATCGGGCTGTACTTTCGAATGACCCCCTTCGAGTTGAGTACTAAAATTTTGTGTGCATGTACAACTTTTTACGAGAATTCCATATCTGTTTTCAAAATCAACGGGTCTCTTACGGTTCGCGAGATATTCACATTTCAAGTTCATTCCAATATTAACACGTTGAGTGCCTTTTATGCACCTTTCCTTCTGTTTTTTGAAGTGTGTATACAGTTCTACTTGTAGCAGCATCATTGTCCCAATTCGAAAGGAACATACTAAAGTAAAAAGAAATAGTCCTCTGTTTATTCTCCCCATCACAAATATCGCGCTTGCCGCCAAGTATTCGCTCGCTGCCGGCCAAGCGGAAAGCATAGCAAAATCGGCGTCGCGCTCACTGCGTTAGACTTAATTAAGTTAGGTTAAGTTAGATCAGGTTGTGATATATGTATTTCACTTTTGCATTAGTGTTTCAAGGAACAATTATTAATTAAGCAATTAAGCAATTCAAACATTAAAATACGAATATCTCGCGAACCGTAAGAGACCCGTTGATTTTGAAAACGGATATGGAATTTTCATGAAAAGTTGTATATGCACACAAAATTTCAGCACTCACCTCGATGGGGGTCATTCGGAAGTATATCCACAAATCGAAATTAATAATGTCCTTGAAATGCGTTTAATTCTGCTACGATTAAAGTTTGACTATTCTGTTGTGACTGTTTTATTCTGATACTTAGAGTGAATTATTACCGGCAAGAGAACGTTCTCCCTTGAATACAGAATAAGAAGTGTTTTTCGTTGACACGATGTCGACGAAGAAAACGTTGTTTGGGGGTGGACACTGGATCCGTCGACCAGGAATCCAATCAGTGGTAACCTTGATTTTGCCACCTTCTCATTGGCCTCCGGTTCAACGAATCGTCTCTCGTCCGGAGGAAGTATTTTGCAATTGCAGAATGATCTGGCTTTCTGGCCAAGGGCCGTGTCGCGATCCGGAAAAACCTGAGTCAGCGCGATACATGTTGCCGTTTGCCTGGTAATGGTGCTTTTTGGTAGTCTGTTCCGAACAAACAGGGACATACTGAAGGGCGACGGTAGTGCGAACAATCGTTATGGATTGTGCCGGACACGGAATCGGAACGTATACCGGAATAATAATTGACTTATTTTGTTAAGCAGCTTATGATCGTAAAAAATGGGAATTTCCTTGTTCGGCAGAAATGTTAATTTATATTGTTCTTTTATGGTGACATGGACAGAAAATTTCAATAGTAATTCTTAAGTGAATAACCGTGTTTTATAGAGACGCGTAACAATCTTTATGAATAGTAATCAAACTTTGAGACATTATTGAACGTTTATATTTTCACAGAATATTAGTCCTGGTCTGGTCCGAACAGAGATGGTACAAGCTCTTATCAAGGATGCAGATGTACGTATATTAGAACCAGAAGATATCGCAGATGCTGTAATTTATGCGATAGGAACACCAAAAAGGGTAGAGGTAGGTGAAAATACAATTTTATTAGTTACATATAGGCATAGTTCAAAAAGGATGTAATGGAATTCGCGCATAATTATAAGATTTTATGTGATCAAATATTCTCCGGGTTTTCTAAATATTGTGAACTGTTTCTTCGCTAAAAACGCGATTTTTATAAAAAAATTGAAAAGTTATAGTGAACTTTCGTTATATTGACACCATTGCATAGACTGCGATAGACATTGGTGGCGTTTCCTCACTACCATACATGGGGATCTACAAAGACTATCATAATATCAAAGAACAGAATTTGTCAACTCCATAAATTTTATTCCCCTACCATCCCATCGGTTGCAGTATAATGAGAGTCTACTGTTTAACGTTTATATGGTCCAGTACTATTAATAATATTAGTATAGGCATTCACAACTTTTAATTTGATAACAATTTTTACAACAATGGCTTTCCAGACAGCCTCATGCTTATACCTTTAGTGATCTTTACAATGGTTTCAGATTCATGAAATTATAATTATACCGCAGCGTACTGTGATAGGCGGCGCAGACGTTCCTTCGAAAGTAAGTAATTTTTAAATAAATGTTATACTAGAATGCTTAGTACATGAATCACCTATTGTGTACATTGAGGTATATTAGTACATGACATACTTTTATTGATTTGCTTTCTTGCAGACTTCTAAACAGTAAGGAAGATGATGTTAAGTTGCTTGAATTTCTCTATATAAAGACTAACGGTTTCCATTTTTAATTTTACTTATAAGCAACTGAAAGTGTTTAGATAGATAAAAAATGCCTTATAAATTGATATTACTTCTACATGGTTGTAGCAAATTATTTACATCTGTAGAGTTGTTCTGTATTTCTATGTGGTACCAAATTTCCAAAGGGTATATCTAAATAAAGTTGTTATATGCGCTCTTGAAGCAAATGAATCATACGATGCATCATTCAATAGCATATCCGAAGGAAACCTCTGACAGTAAGTTTCAATCCCGTATCCCAATCAGAAGATAGTAATGCGGAAAAATTAAAATTCCAGTTTTTGCCCTATTTTTCTTATTTAATAACGTACGAAAATTCTGAAAAGAATCTGAAACATTGGGTCCTAATAACTCATATTATAGAATTCTTTTTCAGATTTTTTATCGCAAACTGCAGTTGTAAACAATGAAATAAATTACCACTTGAATATAATATCCTTCGTCATCAACTTCATCGCAAGCTATATCCCTTAAGTGAGTAATTAATAAGTTACAGGAGGTAAAATTAGTAAAGTCTGGTCGAATCGAGATCATATCCACGAGCTGATGATGTGCCCCATTATCCAGCGGTAAATCAGATTCCTCAGTAGGAACAACTGAATTCATCTGAAAACCAAACATTTTGTTCAATTTTGTTACTCAAAAATTACATCGTAGCGTAACATTGAACACTTTGCATTCGAGGGTCGAGATAAATGTAAGTGTAAATAAATGTGCAATTACAACAAAATACAAAAATTATTAAACAACAGTTCAGTTAATTTCAATGGCTTCGTCCTAGTACGAACCCTATCTTCATCAGAAAAAATTATAAAATATTTTACAATAGTTTTCCACTTATTTCCTATAAATCTATTACAGTTTCGTGCACTAAACCAGTGTTTCCCAACCTTTTTACACCTGCGGACCGGCCAAAATAGGAAAAATATTTCGCGGACCGGCGTCAGTCAAAAATAAAGAACAAAATATAAATAGATATTTCATTTATTAAATATAATTTGTAGTTAGTGCGACATTTGCTGCTGCTTATTTTTTATTAAATTTGATGTACGTGGCTGCAGGTTTGTTTCTGCGAGACGAAGCGCTGAATTAACATCCAATCGATTTCTTTGTTTGGTTTTTATTACTGACATACTTGAAAAAGTTTTTTCAAATAAATAGGAAGTCGGAAAAACGACCAACAATTTCATTGCTTTATAAGAGAGAGATGGGTATTCTTTATCGAGAGATATCCAGAATTGAGACAATGATTGCATTTTATGCCTGGACACAAGAGTAATATCAGAAGACAATTCGATCAGTTTTTCCTTGTCACGAAGATCAAGTGCGCATGAATTTACATCTTCCAAAAAGGGGTTATTAATCCAGAGGTTACCTTTACGTGGATCTTCAGTTTCAGGGAAATAATGATTAAAGTTTTCAGCTAACGCCCCTAAATGTTGGTTTATTATGTTGAACATGACCTCTTGATTGATGTCAGCAGAAATCAAGAATTCTCCGAAAAGTGGAAACATTTCTACATCTTTTTCTTGTACGCGACTATACCAAAGAACCAGTTTTTTTTTTGAACGCTTCCATTGTATTTCTAAATGTAAAAATAATCGTACAAGATCCCAGAAGAGAAATATTAAGTTCGTTAAGAAGGCCAAATATGTCGGGTATATACGCAAGCTTAGCCAGCCATTCCTCATTCAACAAATTATGTACTAGGTCAGATTTTCGCTCCAGTAGGAACTGCATCACTTCTGCCCTCAGTTCGAAAAAACGTGCCAGAACCCTTCCTATTGATAACCACCTCACTTCTGCATGGAGTGAAAGATGTTTGTGGTTTGAATCCATACTCTCACACAAAATTGTAAATAGCCTGGAATTCGTAGTTCGACTACGAATTTCGTTAATTATCTTCACCGCATCATTCATCACTGTATTTAATACAGGGGAGAGCTTCTTTGCTGCTAGGTGTTCCCGGTGTATCATGCAATGAGTGAACAAAGCTGCTGGGTGTGCAACTTCTTTTATTTTTGTAACTACACTAAGATCTGAGCTTGAAAATACTCATTAAGGTTATTAAATATCTCTGAACTAGTGGTCCGTCCAGGTAAGTCAAGACAACATAGAAGTTCTTCCCGTAAATCTTTATCGTCACTATATCTCACGAAGCAAAGTAAGTAATAATAGCATGGTTACTCACGTCAGTCGATTCGTCAAGGAGGTCTTTCCGACCTCCCCCGGGATGACGTTTAATGGCGCGGGGGCCCCAGTCGTGTTCTTAGAGAGTTCCTGAGGCCCCCTAATGCGTCGGGGAAGGACCGCCGTGGGGGTTTTAGCCGGTAAGAATCCGGCATAACCCCGCGCTCTCCCACAGGAGCGCGGGGTATCTATGAAGATTTCCCCCACGTAAAAAAAAGGCCTTTGTAGAATTAGTGCGCAATAACTAGAGAAGGACAGAAAATATATTTTCCAGTTAAAATGCTATTGAACTATCAGTTTTATGTTAAAATCATTAACTACTAATCAGGATATATTATTGACGATCTAATAAAAATACTTGCTTCATTAATTAATGTCTAAATAAATAATTAGAAATTATACGCAAAAATGAAATATGTTTAACATAGGGGTAGTTTTCCATAGCCTTGAAAAGTGAAAGGCAAATGTCCTTTTTCGGGGTTTAAAAGGATTTTAGGGGTTTTAAAGGGAGAGCGAAACCCTCGTAGGGTGCAGAACAGTTTTCGAAGTCGAGCAAGTTGGACCTTCAGATAAGTATAACCTGGAACAGTTTTCGCTGGTTAGAGCCAAAACGATTCTTAGTTCTTGATTGGAAAGCGCTTATAAGCCATTTCGATACTTGATCGCTGGGTCGTTCTGGTAGCTAGCGAACAGCAGACTCCCCAATTAAGCGATCTGGTTTTGGGTATCAGTGTATGGTCTAACTAAAAGGGCCATGGACAATTAGTTGTCGAGTCAAATTAAAGAGTAACTGTTCCGTACAAAATTAATTTATTAATTTCACATAAATTTTAGAATCTTGAAATAATAAAAGAATATTGTTCTGCCACAAGAGTATCTTGCGTAGTGTACTAGTAGTCGACTACTCACGCATTAAATAACCCAGTAAAATTTCAGAACTTGTTAATTTTGTAAAAGCGTAGCTGGTTAGCCTAGAACGAGAACCAAACCTAGGTAGGATTAATTGTAACACTAGATTCCAAAATTATTAATCAGCCAATTGCGTTTCTGTTAGATGCACTTAACATTCACAGATTATGTATTATTTAACTTATTGAAATTATGCTTATTATGCGATAAAAGTCTATTTTGTTCTTTTGATAGAGACGTTCATCACATACATGTACTTTTCATATTTTGCAATAATTGTTAATTGTAAAATTCATCATCTTCATTAGTTAATTGAATAAACTTAATCATTGAAAGGATTGACCCGTGGATTTCACTATTTAACCGCATACCACATGAATCCCACATTCTTTTAAATTTAGTAATTATGAAAGCGAGTCGTTCGATAGGTAAAAGCTACTCTTTACCTCATGAGCGCTGTTAACTTCTGAGCCTAGTTCCAGAATCATTCTACATTTGTAACATCCCTGGGGACCCAACATTGAAGAATATCGATGTTTATTTTGATTTCTTATTGTAATTCTATTTTCAGTTCTGTCGAAATGTGTATTATGAAATAATTTATTTTATCCATTTAGGAACTTTGAATAATTGTATCGATTGTTTAATAATACGAACCTTCCATTGTTGTTTGATATTTACACTTGAATTCTGTTTCATTCTATCAACTAGATATTCGGCCATGATGGGCATGTCTTTAGCCATTGTGCCAGTTTCAGCAACGTTGAATTGCGAATTCGGATGGTAAATTAAGGAATCGCCACGTGAGTAGCCTATTAAATTCGGGTTGAATTCCTGCGTGCGTGCAAATTTAGGGTTACAAAAATTCTACCGAAGGCCGATGGAAAGATGAATTGCGATGCAATAAAAGCTAGATATTTTCCTGCACCAAAAGGTCTGGGGCAGCAGGAAATTACAAAATTGTACTGTCGTGTACACTTTCTTCACGGCTCGTTCATTTTTTTTCTCTTAAAAGCCATTCCGTGATGTTAAACCGGATTTCAAATGGGTGCGCGCGCATGAGTGAGTTTGCAAGAGGAGCTTCCATCAGAAAATACAGTCGAAGGATTTCGAGATTCTATTGTATTACAACGTTAGGTGCAGGTATCGCGGCCAACTTAAAAATATAAAAATATAAAGTTATAACCCTCTTGCATGGCACACTCATGTGGTATGTGAGGAAAGAAAAACATACCTTGAGAATGTTAGGAAGTGTCAAATATGTTCGCCAATTTCCCTGGCCACCGATGCTCGCGACGACTCCTCTATTCTCGATGAGTACATGCATCATATTGTATGCAAAAATAGCAGAATCAGCTGTTATCGAATCGCCCATCGCAGCAACCACATCAATATCACCGGGTCTTAAACGGTGAACCGAATCTGGTACTTCTGGAGACCTGCCACCTAGCAAACGGTATCTTCCATTAAAATCAAGGAGTAGAACGAACCACACATATGTCGGTCTTTATAGAATTTAACACATTTCTAATATAGTTAATGAGCTACCAGTAAGATTGCAGGGAAATGGAACATCAGGAGGTAGTTGCTTTTGAATCCGCTGTAGATAGAACCTCGTATGTCTATGTAGCTGGTCTCCACCTGAGCAACAATGTTTCATCACGTGATTAATGAACGATCGCAATATTTTTTAAGATATTCACATACACAATTTTTTACTTCGATGTTATTCCTCTCGGAGCTCTATGTTACGTATCTTGATGCCTAGTGCAAAAAAAGGTATAACGTTTATGAGTAATTACTTTTTAATAAAGTAAGTGTACTTATTGCAAAGTCACGAGTAAGAATGAGATAGCATTTTTTACATCGTGCGCTATTTGTAAATGCGTATAAAGTACAATAAGCCGAATAAGCAAAAGTTTTTACCAAAATCGTTTTATCTGGTTATACTGAAAGAACGTTGTCGTATATCTGCAGTGTGCACACTTTTCATTGAATATCGGTCTAGGATTACGACTTTTCGAATAAGCCTCAAGTATCAGTAACATAACTCGCGAGAATTTCTAGAAAACACTCGATTTCACGGAGAGGTATGATCGTATTTAGCAAAGAAAGATAAAAATAAAAAGTCCTGATTTTTATCATAGAATTACATGCTCTATACTGTGACACTGTGCTGCATCGAAAAAGAAAAACCCGAGCTCAGTGATGCAGAGTTGTTACGTACCAAAATTGTGGAATATCTATTTACGAAAATTCCGATAGATGTACAAATTTTCTGGAGAGTCCCATTCCGTCTTCTGGGCAGGGATCAGCACGCATGATAGTACGAAACATAAAAACTTGAGCATGATTCTTCTTAACTCGAAGAGTGTATTCGACTACGGGTGAGTGTAGTTTAAGGAAGTTGTAGCTGGAATAATGTTGAATAGCTTTTTCCTCTACCAAAGTGCTCGTTAAGGCGCAGGTTTTTAATTATTAGCGAAAAACACCGACCGATGAATTCGAGTGAGACTGTTGACCCTGGCTATGAACAAACAAATTTGCACCGTGAAGGTGTAATTGCATAACACAAAGTCACTACGTCAAACTTAAATCAAATAATCCATAAAACAATTACGAATTAGATCCACTCAATCATTATTCACAGATAGGGGATAAACCAATTATTTATCATTAACTTAAATCGAGAGTGAATCGAATTTGTTCGATACTTATATTCGTTATTTCAAGGAAATAAGGAATACAGAATGAGACATTGAAAATTATTCTTGTCACTCGTTACAAAGATATAAAACAACAAATTCTCGTGATCCAAGAAAAAGGAGTTTAAAACTAACAATTAATAAATATATTAACCCCTGCCTACTAAATTTATAGAAAATGTGCGGACAATTTAAATCAGACTCACTTATTTTTTGAAAATTATCCTGCTTTGCCGAAACTGTGCTTTCGTGGTTGAACCGTTCCATTGCTCCTCACCTTTCGTAAAAGCACGTATACAGCACAACAGCTGTTATCATACACATGCAGACACACCCGCACGCTCGCATACGCACAGAGTCGCCATAATTTAAGGAAGAAGGTATCATAAGGCATTAGTCAAGAATAATATTTAAGGGAATAATGTAAAAATGAATCTATTGTGCAACAATTTTTTGGTGTAACTGTACATTTGTAAATGTAATTTATTTTGTCACTTATATTCTTGCGCTCCAAATTTTAAGTGCGACAGTTACATACAGATAATAATGTAGTACATAAAATAACATATTTCATAGTTAAAATAATGTGTTTCGCAATGTTCAATTAATTGCTTAAATACAATTTCTGTATTAGTGTCTAGGTCCACTGTTGTTTTGGAATAAAATACCATATCAAGAACATTAGATGTTGATCCAAGTTTCTATCAGTACTGTAGAGTTAGTCTGCGACCTTCAGAGCGGTGCGGAATCAAAGAGGCGGAGAAGTTCCGTCGCAGCACAGGTACGGCCAGGCAATAGCCAATTATTTTAGTGTAACCGGAATTTTTGTATCCTCGGGGCGACGCACGCAGGCAGTTAGCGTCAAGACTGTGTGTCGCGCTTGTCGCGTGGGAATCGTTACTTTATACATATTTATATGTTTTTCGTTTTTTTACAGTACGTAGAATCCTACAATGCAATAGTATTCCTCCGGACACATCGTATAGCATCATACAATATAGATGCAAAATATAATCAAGCAAAATATCTTAATCAGCAAAACATAAAAAGTTATCAGACTATTCTCGTGTCATTGTGAAATTGAAGTGCGTTTTGGAGTATATTTGAATTCTTTAGTCGGACATATTTGTATTAGTCGAACTCTTAGTTAGTAATGACATATTACTTGTCACACAATATTAGTGTTATATGTATAAGTAATAAGTTATAAACAGTCATTCTGTATCAATTTATTTAAATATGTCGGCTGAGAAGAAATATATAGACGTCATTGTCGGTCTCAAAAAATGAGAAAAAGTACGGTGTCAACACGAAAACAATTCGCCAAATCAAGAAAAACGCAACACAAATTCGTACCCTTGTAGACAAATGTAACATCCCGGAAGATTCATCGCTGAAGAATCTCGATGTAAATTTTGTTTCTTCTATTATAAATTCATCATTTTCGTTATCGAATTATTTTTCTTTTTTTCTTTTTATCGACCGTGTCATAAAATAAAACAGTTATCATATGTACTAGTTAATCAGTCGATAAAAGATAAATTATTTAAGTTATTAAATTATTATTATTTATATTAATTTATATTGTAGCCATGATTTATTTTCACGTGTCGATGTATCTTAGCCGCTCGAGGTATACCGTCAAATCTACGTTACGATTTATATACTAACATCTCCTGTGAATCCCGGCGTTAGCGATACGTCGGCTAGTTCATATATCACTTCCTGGGGCACCCGGCATAAGCCATACGTCGGCTTATCTCCACGTCTACTTTCCTTTGGCGCTCAGGTTAATTAACAAATCTGAGTTAACCTAGTAACAAATACCATAATCTAATACTGTCCCCAGCCACGCGACTGTACTCCTCCGGCTCGTAACATAATTATAAAATTATAAAACTGCTTAAATGACTTGCTAACTAAATCAATTATCTACTAAATAAATTCTTATTTACTGAAGTTTTTATTATTCAGCCTATTTTACTGATCAGATTTACGACACAAGTACCTGATTTATTTACAATGTTTATTCTACGCCAAACTTCCAAGTATGTGTCTGCGTTCATTCCAACATTTGCTCTTAGTTTTTGAAATTAAATCGAAATTCGAAATCGCACCCGTTGAATATGTTCCGCGCTTTTGTCATTCCAATCGTGCTTTGAATTTTTGAGTTCCATTATTCGGCTCAAGTTATCAGCTTGTAATATTGATATTAGTGTATGGATCTATTGTTACTGATGTTCACAAAACCTAATTACATTCGCAAAATCTTAGATTCTATTCCTGCCTCTATTGCGGCAAGTTGGAACAAACTAACGATGAGAAGACACGCTGGTTATACTGTATCTGTTAATACCGTACGTTGTACCGCGTGTATTTCTGCGACGAATTGTTATCTGCCTCTATGGAATAAACGCGATTGTTCAAAGTTAAAGTCTCGCTTTGTTGATTGTTCTTGAACTACCTCCGCGAGCTACTATTATTTACCCTCAAAAGAATCCCGCCTCTCTACCCTTTCATTACCGTATCTGAGCTGCCATGCCTTCCCGCCACCGGTTCGAATCCTATCGAAGGCCGCATATTATCAATAAATGTACTGGTTCATCGTACTCACAAGTCGGTAAAATGGACCTACACCACGCGCTCTAATGCAACCCCATATGATGAACCCCCACCAAATTTAATTGTCTGATTGCTTAAATTTTCTTGAAATCCTAAAATGTACTTAATACTATATACTTTGTTTCTTGTTATACTATATGCAAACATTAAAAAAAAAATTACTTTTTGTAAAAATATCGTATATGTGTTCACTTATGCTCCTTACTGTATATCTGCGTACATGGCGGGGTTGTCGGGAGACCGAAATACTCCCCCGGATACCGCGTTGCAAAACAAACACATGTTGTGAAATTTCGAGTTAAACTGCCATAAACTCTGATCAAGACGCAAATAGCCACTACGCGGCGACCGCCACAACGGTAGTGCCCGACGATGCGATGCTAGGAGCATAAACAACATCGAGACCTTTGAATTTCACGAGAGATGAAGGAACCTTCTCGGGTTGAAGAAAACACTCTTTTGAAAACCAACGACTACGCGACATCGCCCGCAGCCTTTGTCTTCTTTTTAAAATATATATGTACAATAAGCATTCGATACGTGCAAAAAACTTATCCCTACCACTGGGGCAAGACCCCTTCAAACGAAGAAGCTCGATCTCCAAGAAGCATAACGTGAACCTGATTTATGTACATCTGTGAGACAATACCAATGCATATGTAAAACTTTCTTATTTTTTACTTTTTTTCGTGAAACTCATTAATATTATTTGACATTTGAAATGACATATTCCTCATAAAAATGACACCTAACACGATATAATTTAGATTGTATTATATTTACTGGTTTAATTGACAGATAAAAGTTTCTAACATAGAAGAGGATAGCGAGCCAAAAAGAAAGAGACGTTGCTTTTGTAGCATTCGTCAAAGATCGAGTGCCTATTCTATTGTTTTTAATGTCAATACGTTGCAAACTTCCTTTATTTTCAGTGCCTTTTTTATTCAATTTTCACGGACATATTTGTGACGTTTTTCTGATTAAAATGATAGCAACTATGAGGTAATTCGGGACATATTTATTTGTAATATGTAATTTATTAGACTGATGTGTTCGGTTAAACGAAACGCTTGGAATTATAAGTAAATATGTCTCGAATTACGTTGTATGCGGTCTCATTTTTAGCAGGAAAATGTTACAAGTATGTTGGGAAAAGTTTTATAAGAAAAAAATAAGAAATAAAAAAGTTTTATTCTTGCATTAGGATTGTTCCACCGATATGTTACTGTTTTGTTTACGTTCGGTCTCCTTCGGTCGCTGTTCTTTCCTACGTTCAGTAAAACATCAATCCATATAGGACCTATACGATATGAACGAAAGTTCAGACCCTAAAAATTCACAGATATCGAATATTTACTGTATTTCAAATTTCAAAAAGTATTTAGCTTTCTCTTTTCATTAATTTAGTTGGCAGTCCCGAATACACAGTGCGAATACAGAAGGAATAATTCCAAAGTGCAAATCTGTAGCGTCGCTTAAATTAAAGAATAAAACCAGTAATATTGCTAATCTTTGACATTAAAGAAGGAAAATAGAGAGGAAAATAGATCCACATGCAAACTAGCCATGTGACTCAATCGCGGACGGCAAACAAGCAACTCTTAAACTAATATTCCCACATCGCTTAGCAAAAATGGAAATTGTGAAGATTTCTGCAAGAAATCTTTAAAAAAATAATTAAAAAGGAAAAATGCGGCACTATTTTCATTTTCCAACGACAGGCCTGGTACAGGCAAACTATTGTAAGAAACGCAAAAATTCGATTACCTACTGGCTCCTACTACTAACACGGCTTACTGACATAGTGTAAACGGTCACTAAGTCAAACGGAAATAGAAGAACTCCTACAAAAAGTGCCATCGAAAAGGAAACAATAACAAACAGAACAAACATCATCTAACAATCTGGTAAGGAACAACAGCATAATCCAAGAATCTGGAAAAAAAATCCATTCCAACAAAGCAAATTACAAACAACAAATCCACAATAGAAGATCTATTAGAAGTTCTAAAAAACAAAACGAACAACTTCACCAGCGAAATAAAAAGCAACATCAAATCGATATTTTTTTAAGCAGGCTAAGCAACCAGAACGCAATAATCCCGGATAGCGCCAAAGACCCAGAAATCTACAATCGGGAAGTACAAATTTCCGTAAAATTTTCAAAAATAATTGCTACCGGGTTCCTGGGTGTCGGATTTTGGCTATCGGGCTTATGAGCGTCAGGACTATGGGAGCCACACATGTTTTAACACATTGACCACCATGATGGTAATATGTAACCAACGCTGTAAATGTAGTTAAATTTATTATTTACAATAAAAGCAAACAAAAAAAAAATTTGGAAGACTTAATATTGAAATAATATTGTACTCTAATTGATTAAAAGATGAAACTGAAAAAGTAAGTACCTTGTTCTTAACCTTGTCCCCTTACTCTACAATTTATTTATTAAGTGCATCAGTTAGAATTAACTAATTACAGCTATAATATTAAAACAGACAAAGGAATGTGTTTACTCAAAAATACTAATAAATTGACACTAACAGAAAGTTGTTTGATATTTCTATCAACATCCTTCGCAAACCTATAAAAGTTAAGACAACTTGAGGTTTTCGAGTTACCACATATTCTTTATAAGACAAGATTTTCAGAAAAAACAAGTTTTACAGAATCACCTGTTAGTTTTTACGTCAAATATCTGCCAGAAGAGGATTTTACTCAAAAGTTCAACGTTCAATGCACTACATTCTGGTCGTATTTTAATAAAATTCTGTTGATATTAATAATGTGAGTGTTACAAAGCAGAACATATGTTAACAATATTATAAGAATGAAAGTAATACCAGAACAGATATATCCAATGTAAGAATACCAGATGCCTCGATTTCTTAAAATTTGACCTGATTTTTGATTCGATGTCCTTCAAGATGTATTTTCAAAACTATTGCGTGTTCCACCATTCTAATATTCATAATTTTTAAATTTAATTTATTATTTTATCGCATTTACAACTGTTGCGGTTAAATTATCAGTACAGAAACAACAGAGAAAATGCTTTACGTTCTTCTGTACAAGATAAAAGTAAAAAACAAATCATTAGTGTAGTAATTTATCAATAAAAATTTGATTCTTCGTGAGCAGCTTCGAAAATGTAAACTGATAACAGATATTTTTTAATTTTCAAGTTATGAAAACAAAAGAGAAATTTTTAAATTATCAAGAAAATTTTTAGGAACAAATTGTATACGCAATTTGAAATTTTTTGTCTGAACTACGGAACAAATTTCCAAAGTTGGAAAAAATTATTTTTCTTTTACAGTATGGAACTTGTCAATTGGACAAAAAAAAATTATTATAAAAGATGTAAGGATGAAATTATCAACAAAATAACCTGCATAAAGTTAAAATTAATTAATTTAGTAAGTGCAAAAAGGTAATTTCATTAAAAAAACGTCCTGTTTTTATTTATCTATTATTTATGTACAATCAAATGTAGTGCTATGGAACTCAAAAAATACGTTTATTATGTTCCCTAAATGCACACCAAATTCCACTTCACTATATTTACAAAACGATAAATTACAAAAAGATAAATCTAAATTTAGTCGGTTAATCTTAAGTTTATGTTAACACTCATCTTTAACCGTAACATATACAATCTATATAATATTATAATCTAAATCAGTGTACTATCGATTAGGAATGGGACGCATGCGTTTATGGTCATCGAACTCCTCCGTTCTTCTCCCCACTACCTCTATGGCCCAAAACAAGTGCCACGGCGCCGTGGGTAGATCAGTTATTTTGTTTCGCGCACTGCATCGGGAAGTGTAGAGCTTTCGCTTACTTCATAATTATACATACCTACGTGAAACATTCATAGCGTGTGAACACCTGACTGAATTTATACTAGAAATATAATACGTTAGTTCCGTGTTAGTTTTCTATAGTGTTGATTGCATAATCGTTCCGTGGACATGGAAACATGCCAGCAAAGTGGAAATAAGAAGCAAAGTAAAAGAACTTATTCAAAACGTTTGTCCATAAGAAGAAAATGTCAAAAAATGTAAATTACATTTTATACTACAGGTTTGCATGAAAACGCTAATTTGTGTTGCAGTAACAGCGCAATATTCTATAATATGCAAAATTATTTATATTTTTGATATATGATAACGTCAACATTTTACATGAGAGTATTCTGTGTTACGCGCGTTACAACACATTGATTCATCCCTCTTGTTCTCCATTATTTTCTCATTTGCATCTTGACTACATTTATATCTTCCTACGGCAAAAACTCCAGAACTTCCTACAGCAAAAAGACCACGAACAATTTTTTGTATACATCGTAGTTTTCGAAAATAGGGAGAATCAAATGAATTAGAGATTATACTGTTTAACACGAATTTTGTTTTGTGATATTTACCAGGTAAACTATATATTTTTAAAAAATTACAAAGTTCAGTTTGTAGCGTACAAGAAAATTATGTAAATTGCGAGCGAATAAAGTAAATTATTCGTTGAAAATCAGACATAGAACCTATTAGAAATCCTATAGAAATCGTAAGAAATAGATCGAAATATTGTATAGCGTCGCGAATATTCTAGAAATACGAAAGATCTACAAGACGGTAAATATTCTGTTAGAAAATTCTCAACGACCCACCTTAATAAATCAGGGTAAAGGGCACATGGCCGTCCAACGACGGTGACGAGGCCCGACGCTGGGACGTCAGGGCCATAAACAACCCCAAGCCCCTGAATTTCGCAAGGGACAAGGAAATCTCTCGGAACAGGAAGAGGGCATTCTGTAGAGAACGTCGGAAGACGTAGCTTTCGCCTTCGGAATCGTAGCTTTTACGATAATACATTGAATTTGCAAAACAGAGTTAGTAATCGCGTCGATCATTTTAACCCGTATCTTACAATTTGATATCTGCAAATCGTTCGGGTCCGAACTGTTGCACATATCGTATGGGCCCTACATTGATTGATGTTTTACCGAACATAGAAAAGAATAAAACTTTTTTATTTTCGATTTTTTTCACATGAAATGTTTACCATTAGATTCTTTACATTTTTCTGATTAAAATGAGACTAAACACGACGTAATTCGGTATATATTTATTTGTAATTTCAAACGTTACGCTTACATCGAGGACTTTAATCGAAATAGTTATTGCAATTAAATATGAGCCGAATTACGTCATGTTTGGTCTTATTTTAATCAGGAAAATGTCAAGAATATGACGGAGAAAGTTGTATGAAACATTAATTAAAAATAAAAAAGTTAGAAACGCATTAACATTGTAAACAATTGAAGAGACTTTTGATCTTTGCCGACTGCCACGATCGCAGCGTCTCTTTCTTTTTTACTCGCGATCCTCCTCTGCGTTAGAAACTTTTATCGTCAATTAAACCAGTAAATGTAGTCTAAATTATATCGTGCTTAGTCTCATTTTTATCAGAAAAATGTCACAAATATGTTGGTGCAAGTTTTATGTAAAAAAAGTCAATAATAGGAAAGTTTTACATTTTCATTGGTTTGTCTCGTGGATATACACAACCAGGTTCACGTTATAACTTCTCGACGCTCAAGTTTCGCGGCGTTTAGAGGGGTCTTCCCCCCCAGTGGTAGGGATAAATATTTTGCACATATCGTGTAGCTGATTTTTGCAGATATCGAATGTTCACTGTAATCGAATTGTATCGAGACGCGAAAGATTGTTGGCTGCTCAACAATTGTGAGATCAATTTCTACAAATGTCTGGTATTTAGGTTTTCTGAACTAATCAACCACATTGGCCAATTGAACGTGGACAAAATGATTGTCGACAAAATAATCGTGTCGACGAAATGATTGTTGACAAAGTGATTATCGACAAAGTGAACGGCTCCCCTCGCAAACACTACGCAATGTTGAATGACCTCGTGATTCAGCACAGATAATCATATCGGAACCGATGTTCCGGTGATATTTAAAATTGAATGAAAGAGAATTTTGTCGAATTAAAAGTGAAATGTTTAACATTCAATAGACAACTGTTCTATATAATTACACTTGAAACATTTAAAACTGTGTGGAGAAGAATTTTATTGAATTGAAATGAAAGTATTTAAAATTGAATGGAAGGGAACTTTGTCGAATTAAAATATTTTTTATCGCTGTGATTTATTTCCTCGCACTGTGTCGAGCTAAAGCGTCGACCGTTGAATAATAATCAGTAATAAATTTGTTTTACTGTTAGTTAGTTCTCTGTTAGAGATGTTACTATTATTTTATTCTTATCCAGTATTACGTAAAAATGCAACTAAAACAAAATTGCTATAAGACAAAATTTAGAGCTCTTTATATGCACAATCAATTATTATGATTTGTATAGGGAAAAAACTGTTTGTAAGTTGAATAAAACATGAATCATCTTGTTAAAGAAATGATTTATGTAGTAACTAATTACAACAAAAATTTTTCTTAACTAACTGAAAAATCTAAGTGTTAGTACTGTCAACAAAATTTTTAATTAAATTTTTATGAACTTCTTTTCATATCTTAAAAGTGACGATTTAGTCAAGTATTTTAAGTAAGTTTCATTTGCCATCACTATATAAACAAAAAGTGTCGAAACATGATAATCGTAACATGAAACTGATAACAAGTTCTCGAAAGTACAAAGATTCTGATACATACATTAATATGTAACAGAGATGACATAAACGCAATTTAGATTGTAGTAACCTAGTGTTCTACAATTATACTGATTGAGAAAACATGATTTAAATACTATAAAATTTCAATAAAGACATCATAAGGCGTCCACATTGCTTAACACGTGGATTTAAGTACGAAAATATCCATAATAAAATGTTGAAACTTGACAAAGTTGATATTTCGGTGAAGTCGTTCGTCAATTGTATACGTTCTCATTATATCCAATTACACAGGAGATGATGGGGACCAAAATTCATTCCCCAATTGCTCCATTAATTTTATAAATTATAAAATTAGAGCCAACACTCAAGCAGTTAAATCTTAACGGAGACTACTCTAATTAATGTTTTCAAAGAAGAAAAGTTAAATAATTCGATTTAGATTTAGATTGTCGTTTTTATGAATATTTATAACGTATAGGATAAAAAGCTAAGCCAAAGACGGATATTAACCTTTGCTATACATAGGGGATAAATGGCACCGCAGCAAAAGTTTAGATTCAATATTCTTTAAGATAACTGTTGAAAATTGAATTTAGTCCGTCATCTATCAGTAGTTTGAAGAACTCCATTATGACGAAACTGCACACGTTGCCTGCAAGACGTCAGTTACATGGAAACAGTCAAGTAGATAGTTGTTAAACTCGGGGTGAACTACAGCCCCTGTTCTGTACATAACCCCCGTGAATGTTTTAACTTATAAGCCCATTTCTTTTTCACTATTCAATATACTTTTATTCCTCCCAAGTTACTCCTTATACGTAAAAATAAATATTTAGTCTTGAAACACACATTATTACGTTAGTATATTGATAAATAAGTATTTAAAATACAATTTTTATGTTCTTTTTACATCCCTTTACTTTTAAACATTCAACATTCGCACACATTTTCCGGAACCAATAATGTGCGAAGGTCGAGGGCCGCCTGAACTTTGAATATTCGAGTATTCGAGGATACGGATTTCGTAAGCGGAAATCCCTTTCACTTCTAATTAATAGTACATATCTCGATGCCCCATTTTGCCAATCAATTATAAAAACGGAGGTCAGAATGAGAACCTAAACTGCGGGAAGATTAAAAAATCAGAGTGATGATACATAAATACACACAGATGGTACAATGAAATCTGTTACTTATTAAATTGTTGCATATGAAGTGGCCAATTTCGGTACATCAAAAATCTAACATATTTCGGTAACATAAAAGTACTATAAATCAGTTTTTATGATACATCAGGTTGAATCTTTAAGTTTACTGAAAATGATTATGTAATCTTTTTTATATTCTTTCGCACACAATATGTGTATATCAGCATTCGGGTGCCTGCGAAACGGAAGTTATAATATATGTATGTGTGACTACTTCTGTTCACACTAAATAGGTCATGTAAAAATACAAGGGTGTGAATGATTTTATGCTCATAGATCTACTTTCTTCTGCTATACTTGTCCTTCTTTTTTGCTAGATATTTCTTCAATTCTTTTATATACATGTTTCCCATTAGTCGTACTTTATGTGCAGGCGTCAGTTTAAAAGAAAGAAAGCGGCCTCCATGTCAAGCGGCGATCAAAATAATGAAGCAAATCAACAAACTGATCAGATTAAATGCAACGAAATAAAAGTAGATGCTGAATGCAACGAAATGAAAGCAGATCCTAAACGCAATCCTACGAATATGCTTTTCCTCTATGAAAAATATATGAAGAATATGAAGGAAAGCTCGAAGAGCTTAAAATTATTAAATGAAGTATGGAAATAATCGACTTAAATGAAGAGAAAAAACGTGAACTAAGCAGCATCAACGTGACTGTGCAATTATATGCTATAATGCCGGAAGAGAATGAAAAAGATATACTGGATGAAATGTAAGAAACACCAAATCTAAATAACGATTACGAGCCTTTGAGTCAAGAAACTGTGTCTTTAAGTCAGGGGACTATGCCTTCGAGTCAAGATACTATACTTTCGAATCAGGAAACTTTTTCAGATGATACTGACCTCGAATACAACTTGATAGTAGAACAAGCAAAACCACAAACGCCGGAACAACCAATTTTGGAAGGAATAAATTTTATCGACTTCAAATATGTTTTAACTACAGCTATACTTGTAAGTATATCTTATTGTTAAATTCAGATGTTTAAACTGGAAAAACATTTTTGGTTAAACTTATTTACTTTTGCAGATAAAATCACGGTTTACAGCATGATGGTTCAAAAAATGCGATAGCATTTCATTTAAAATTGCATATAATTATAAATTATATTAAAAGTAATAATTTTGCAAAATATAACGAATTACTTTCTAAAATAAGACGGTAATTTATCTGACAGTTTATCAAGAATATATGGCAGCGGAATAGAAAAGCTGTAGATCTATTGAATCTAGAGCCATGAATTCGAGACTCCCGCAATTTATATAAATCTTTTTTTTAATTTTGTTTATCGAATTTAACTTCTCATATTCAAACTAATTAAAAAAGAAAATATTTAAAAACCTTAATAGAAGAAACTAAATACAAAAATGTGTGTATTTGCCTAATTTTTTTATGAAATAAAAAGAGATTTATTTTTCTTCGTTTCATAATTTTTAAAGAAATCAGAAGGAAACAACAAATTTTGTTTACTTAATTTTTATTCGTGATATCGCACTATTTTCAAATACTTAAATATATATTACAAACATTTTATATGTAAATTATTTCTTTATTTTGTGTGCTATGATTTTCCAAAATTACAATTTTAATATAATATATAATGCTTTATAATTGTACGAAATTTGAGCGAAATCAATTTTCCCTTTCAACGATCTCCTGTCACACGATCTAATTAGTAGTTATTTAACCCTTTAGCCAATAAGTGGTTTAATCGTATGTCCATGTGACATAATTATAGTAGTGCTTACAATTAATCAGACTCAGATCTATTCTTTTTAATTCTGACAGAATAACACGTAATAGCGGTTGCTGCTTTATTTCTTATGGAAAAATATGGAAAATATATAAAAAAGAATGTTTTAATTTTTGACCTAGTTTTCAAGAGACTCAAGTTTGAAAATTCACCGTATTCCTGCACTGTTACGGTAATACAGTGTTCCTGCACTGTTATTTTCGGTAATTGTGTTCTGCGACACTTCAATCGAGGTGTAAGAAGATTTTTAACACGTCGAACGATATAATGTTAAATGCAGCACATTAAACAATTGTGGTGAGAATCATATTGCTTTATATCATGGTCAACAGATTAACTGATAATTACGATTATTAGATAAGGTATCCAGAAACGCCCGCCTAGCCTCCATAGTATAAAGATTTTACACTCATTTATGTGAATAAAACAGGACTTTTATGTATGTAAATACATTCAAGAAAAAGTATATTTTGAATGGACGGGCATATCTATGCATTTGATAACGAGGACAATTTCAACGATTTGCGACTAAAAAAGTAACATTTTTTCTGTGAAAATTTGTGTCGTGTTTTTCTTTGAAGCTGATAATAGCGGAAGGATGCAGCAAATCCTCAAACTTGATTTTCTCAAACATTATACTCTGTCATTTTTTCTTATTTTTTCCATGAGGATCACGTTATTCAGTAACAACTGAAATGTGTACTAAACTCAATTGTAAAACAAAATGTAAAGAACTTTGTAATTTTTTAATGAAACCAAGCAAAAAAAAAAAAACATAAGTGAAATATACAATTTTCAATAAAAATATTTTACATACATGTAAGAAGTAAGATACCGCAGAATGGTGAAAGTACCTTTATGTTAGGAGAATTTTTATAGTTTTTACTTTCTTTTAGTTTTTTTTATCTGTTGTGTAATTGTAAGTCAACGTTACTAAATATGTTATGATGTGTGTATATCATTTCTACATGATATTATACTGATTCTTTGTATAGGACAACAGTTTATTAAAAAAATATTTATAAGTTCTCAGTTGTTTATTTTTTTGTAAACCAGACATTTACGTATGCTGGGATTTATGTAGCGATGAAGTAACAATCCTAAAGGTGATACTAATTCTAATTGTCAAAATATCGATCTAACTGAATTACCTATCCTTAGTTTAGCTTCTAATATTCATATACAAAGCTAGAAATTTAGCCTGAACCTATATTGACTACGTATTGACCTACTTTTGCCGAAACGTCGCTGGATAAATGAAGCAATCTCTTCGAATATCTTTGATACCGTTCATAATATAAAAAAATGCTTCGCAGAGATGAAATATTTTCAAATATAACATAATTAGATGTTTATAAGTTATTTATAAGAGGAGCCGTGAAGGACAACTTCCTTTTCTGTAACGGAATCACATAATTCATAAGCGAGCGTAACATAGGCGCAGGAATGACGCACGCATAGGCGCAGAAAGAGACGTTTTGCACTGTGAGAGGGAAACAAGTGCTGCACTGTGGGAAGATTTACTGTACTTATGCAGTTTTATGCGACATTATTTATATTCTTTCGTAGTACATTGCTTCTTATACTATATAGATCAATGCTCGGAATTACTTGCACATTTCTGAGTAACTGCTTACTGTACCCCCACTACCACTCTATACTCGATGGCCGAACCGCCGATCGCGCGCGTGACGTAGTGTCTCTGCGGCGTCTTACGATAGATACACACAGTCTGGATTCATCCGTGATTATAAATTTTCTTGCACTGTCAATAATTTTTATTTTTACAGATCATTAAAGTTATTAATACTATGTTTACGTCTATAAACATCTTTTATATATACATATAATAACAATAATACATGTTATAATAATAACAATTTTGTCAATAGCTTCCTACATCACCCAGGAAGGTGATTATTGCAACTAACAATTAATATATTTTGTGACACGTGAATGTAATAATGAAAGAAATTAAAGTTATTAGTCATTTCGTACTACAGTAATCATTCTATATGTATACACAAAAATGTCCTTTACGATATAAGCAAAAATGTTATCTCTACCACTGGGAGGAAAACCCCTAGAGATAAGCGAAGTTCGTTCGCCGAGAAATGTAACAAAATATCCGTGTAAGGCGTCGGCAAGGAAAACGGTACGCCGAGGCGAAAGCTCAGGGATGGGCCTGCGTTATGTCTGTCGACACCCTCACTCCGCCGGGGTATGAAGGCGACGAGAGGGACAGGCCCATGGCGTTAGTCTTTTGGACGTAAAGGTGTTTTAAAAGTGCTTTTCCGACGTTAAGACGGCTTTTTGCGATAATAAAACCTCTTTAACATAGTACTGTGTCGTTATTAACGCGGATTTACCCCTCCCTTTATTCTCGTGTTTCTAACATCCGGGTTCGGGTATATCTGTGAGACAATACCAATGCAAATATAAAACTTTTTTATTTTTTATTTTTTCGTTATCAAACTTTTTATTTTTGTTTTTGCACGCGTACCGTTTTCCACGCGTTCTCTCGAGAGAAATGTTCGAGACGCTGCGCCGAGACAAATAGACGTTTGCGACGCGGTTCATGCCAAAAAACCCATAATATTTCATAATATTTCAAACACCATAAATATATTAAACCTAGAATTATTTGATCGTATTAAATACATTAAACCTATAATGTCACTATTTCATAATTATTTCAGTTTGTAGGATGGTTTTTAACACAAAGGATCGCAAGGATAGCTCTCGGGAATACACAAGGAATATCTGGAGAAATACAAATAACAAATTTATTCATATATGTTTTCTATACATAAATTTCCCATCTGTCAATAATTATATTGGTTTACAATATATTTTACAAAACGTCAAAACATAGCTTTTGGACTTTGAGATCTAATAATTTCGAAAGCTAGACTAGAGGCGTCCGGGAGGTTCTTCCGTCCATTCCCTGGGAGGCGACCGGCGGATAAACCAGCCGTTCTCTCCATTCCGAGGGCGGCCAGGATAGAATTCCCGTACTCTCCTCATTATTAGGCGACCGGCGGCAAGTTCCAGCCGTTCTCTCCCGAAATACTATAATTTTACGTCAGGCGACCGGCGGCGAGTTCCAGCCGTTCTCTCCCGAAAATCTACGATAGGCGACTGGCGGCAAGTTCCAGCCGTTCTCTCCTACTAACGCAACCAGAGAGTACTCTCCCACTTACTCCCCCTGGATGGCGACCGGCGGTAGGTTCCAGCCGTTCTCTCCATCCCAGGAGAAGAGAGCACAAGACTCCCTCTGAGCTTCCTCGGGCGTCCGGGTGGTTCTACCGTCCATTCCCTGGTAGGCGACCGGCGGTAAGATCCTGCCGTTCTCTCCATCCCAGGGCGGCCAGGTTACAGCCCCCGTACTCTCCCGTGCTGGCTAAGGCGTCCGAAAGCTAGGTTTCGTACTCTCCTTTACTCTAAAGGGCGACCGTGGTAATTACCTCGTTCTCTCCCAGTAGAGCACAGCAGGAAATCTGCCCCGATCGCGACTCCGATACCGATATTTATATTGGCGCGTTGCTAGAGTCCCGCGGACGATCAACAAGCTCGCGTTGTTATGCTCGGCCTGCTCTCGTGGCTTCACGAACGAATCGCTGGCCGCGGAGCCGCGAGCACGATGTTCGGCGCTGGAGAATGTTCGGTATGATTCCCGACGCGAGTCGCTCCGTTTCGCGAGGCGGTCTTTTAGAATGTTCTAAGTCGTCGAGAACATTCGGTGTTGTTACAAGTTTCATTTAAATAATCTTGAAATCTTGAAAAATTTATATGCATGAAAAAAATAAAACCACTCGTAAATACGATAAGAATTATACACAAATCTCTTGAACAAGATAAAAGTTGAGCCAAAAAAGTGCAAAAAGATAAATGTTATGTATCAAGATCTAAAAACATAAACTTACCGAATAAAATGAATGATTCGGAGTTCTCTTAGTCCACATTGGATTCAAGGCTTGACATACCTGTAACAAAATCAGGAGAAAAATTATAAGACTTAATAAAAAAAAATATGTGGTGGTGCGGAGAACATCAATCGCTTTAATGTAGCGTACAAGATATGGAAGAAAGAGCTTAAACGAAAAATGAAAAAAAGTAAAGGCAAAATGCTGAAAGAGTTTTATAGTGATTATTGTATATTCTCAGATCTTTTCTATCGAACTTAATTATAATTTTCTTATTTCTTATTAATTATCAATATTTATTTCCAATTAATGGCTTTATTTGTATAAGCATGAATTGCAGGTTGTTATAATCATTTAAATAATTCATTAATGCTTTTAATCTTGAAGAACATATGGTAGACACCATAAATAAATTATGGGATGATTTTTTTTATTACGCACTCTATGAGCCCGAAAAATGAGGCCAAATTCAAATAATCATAACTTCTGTAAGAATAGTTGCACCAGTATCGTTGAAATAACTGTTTGTAAGCACGAGATCTCTACTTGTAACAAAACTTTCCAGACTTTAGTACTACTTTTCAGCGGTGTATGTTGCGATTCAATGAGCACTTTCAGAATTTGAAAACATTTAACCCAACTTCGTAATGCATCATGAGATGAACAACGTTTTTTGGGCACATTACATTTATATCAATGACTAACATGAATAGTTTGTGCTTTTTGTGCGATTTTTTACCGCATTACTCCACTCTGAATGCAAAGTCGTCCCCTGAATTTAGTTGCACAGAACAATTGACCGAAGAATGGAAAGATCAATGTTTTCGTTTGAAGATACATACATCTTTTACTGATTTGATCAACATTCCGATATAAGTGTATTTGGATATATGCTTGTAAATTGCATTATGCCATTTTTGTTCTTTAACTCGTTGTATCTTGGAACAGAATAACCGCAATATCATTAACTTTCTACCGTTCTGGAGCAGGGGTTCTTAAATTTATGTAGTCCTAGGATTTATATTTATTAATAACTTATAGTTATATTTATAACTTTTTAAGTAACAACAAATACAAAAAATCTTGACCATGTAGGATTTTTATTAAATAAATTATTTGAATAAAAGCGAAAAGTTGGAGGATGTAAAATTTGGTCAAAATTGTTTCGCAGACCTCCGACAATGGCTACGTGGACCTCAGTTTAAGAACATATGTTTTGGAGCATTATTCTGACAGTAAATACAGTAAGAGACGTATTTATTATCACCTAATTACTGTCACCTTAATTTTTTTTTATTCAAAGTAACAAATAAATGCTGCGAAGATTTAAAACTAATTTATACTGTAGCCATGGTAGGAAATTACTCAGGATATGGTGCTGTGGATGATAAGATTTATTCAAGGATTAGAACGTTTAGCAAGGAACATAGGTTTTACATAATTTCGTTTGTACAAGAAATTATATTCTTTCGACTCGATTTAACCTCAATTTAAAAATAGCAATATGTAATTTTTCAAACATCTATGTATGAAATTACAAAATAAAATAACATACTGATTAATAAAACATAATTTAGAACAGTTTTATATTATTTTGTAAACAATAAGTACAAAAAGGAAAATATTTCAGTATTCTAAGAAGGATGTACATAATACTCTAATTTCTATCAAATCTAGGATATCTGTGAAAGTAACGTATCGATATAACAGCAGTTTGTTTTATGAAAATTTACAGTTCACAAATATTTGTAAACGTAAATATTTATAAGTTTTTCCCATTTTGGCAAAAACAGGCTTTAAGAATTTTTTTCAGAAACTACTTGTCGTTCGTTTTTTTTACGGTACCAGAAGCAAAATAGCAACGCGGAAGATGAAGTGAAGACAGTGGTTCAATGTTCCGTTTATATTAACGCGATGCAAGTGCTTTAATATATATATACGAGGTCTGTCCCAAAAGTATCCAACCTTCTTTTATTTCTTCGCATCTGATAATTTTAGCGTTATTTGCCAGGTATGAGTATCAACTGCAAAGCTTTACGAACTCCCACGATGTCGCAGTTTTCGTCGGGACGCCTTAGTTCACGTGCAACGTCCATTTGTTTATGAAGCGTTTTTTACGTTCGTCGCATTCTGCTATTGTGAAAAATGACGGAGAGATCGGAACAACGAATTTGCATTAAATTTTGCTTAAAACTCGAAAAGAGTTATGCGGAAACCATCGAAATGATGAAGAAGGTATTTGGGGACAAGTGTATGAGCAATACACAAATCAAAGAGTGGTCTAAGCGGTTCAAAGATGGCCGCACATTCCACGACAACAACACCTAATAATATCGAACGTGTGCGACTTGCGATCAACGAAGATCGTTGATTGACTGTGGAAGAACTAGAATGTGATCTTGGAATACCGAAAACTAGTATTTGGATTATTTTAACTGAAAATTTGCAAATGGTTCGCATGATTGGCTTCTTCATCACGATAACGCGCCAGCGCATGCATCGAATCTTGTGCAGCAATATTTGACGAAGCACAAGGTCATACAGCTCCGTCAGCCTCCGTACAGTCCTGATGTAGCTCTCTGCGATTTTTGGTTGTTTTCAAGATTGAAAATGCCACTCAAAGGACACCGATTCGACGATAAACAAACGGTCGAAACTAATACGACGAACGCTCTAAAGACTATTCCGAAAAATGAGTTCCAGGACTGTTTCTATGAGTGGTAAGGTCGTTGGCAATGTATTCTACAATCAAATGGGGACTACTTCGAAGGATGCCACCAGCCCGATGACGCAGGGAAATATGAAGGAAGGTCAGATACTTTTGGGACAGACCTCGTATATATAAAACTGATTTATCTGCACTTATACTTTTGTCCCCCACTATAATTCCCCGATACCATAGACAGAACTTTAAGCAATTCTGTATCTCTGCACAGAACTTTAAGCAATTCTGTATCTCTGTTTCCCTTGATTTTGTTAAATCCTTTGACTCGATCGCTCACAATACTAATCAGAGACATTTTTTAAAGTTCAATCCATAGGTCCGCCTAGGCTGATGAACGTGTATATCATGGATTTATGTGAACGAAATACTATCACTGTGACTTGTGTAGACTGAGAGTCGGATGAAATGAAGCCTACTTGTGAAGCAAAACAAGGCGATCCTCTATCACCCACCTAATAGACTCCTAGACTCAATCAGCAAAAGCGATATTTTTTCGTGCGATTACGCTATAATAATATACCTGTCTTTGTTGATTTTGACTAAGAAAACAATATGATCACACGGAAGAAAGTCATTCGTGTGATTCAGGTCTTACGGCGACTATTACTCGAAATTGTGCATTCATAATGAAAATGTGTTCTACAAAGTGCTACTTTTTGTCAATGATATGATCTTGACCACAACACCCTAAGACCTGTAGTTATATTGATTAATCCTTAAAAGACACACTTCATCAGAATAATATACCTGGTACACTGCAACGTTTAAGATCCCAGACACTAAAAATGTTTCTTACAAAGAAGCTATTCGTTATTTTAATTCGGAAAAAATTATAAATAGTCTTTGAAAGTTATTTTAACATATTTCACAGCTGATGCCAGTAAATTTATACGCTGAATATAAAGAAAAATTCAGAATCGTGACACATTTGAAAAATGTCGGATTTCACAGAAAAATGAATCATTTTTTTTTTTATTTCAATATAAAGAACTAAAATTTTGACTGAACACTCTTAAGATATAACACTTTGAGGAAAATAATAGTAAAAATACCGGAGTTTCTAAAAAGGTATTTATTCAGATTTTCAGGATATAAAGTGGCTAAAATTGAAGCTAAATTGGGTGAGGTTGTTTCATACCCCAGTATAACCGTTAAGATTTAATATTGCTTTATTTGACAAAATTACTATCTGCATAAAATGTGCAGAAGGAAAATACAAGTCATCGCTTTCGTTATCTAACTAACACAAATGTAGAGATCTAAAAGATTTGAAGCATTCTAAATATTACGTTCAAACTCGATCTTAATCAACTTCGACACGTGGATTAATATGATGTATTTCCTGAAGCGTTATCGGTTCTTCGTGGAATTCCTTTATTATGAACATCGATTTTGATACACGTTAACTGTATTAATGAGTACTGGCAACGTCAAAATTTTATGTCATATTAATATTACAAGAGACTTTCGATATATTGCCTTGATAATAGGGACATTTTATATTGTCTTGAATTCTAACGCTATACGATAAATTACAGCGTGTTAAGAATATATGAATTAGTTTACTATGCGTTAGATTACAACGCGTCATAATGATAAAGGAAACTGAGATTTTGGGGATTTAGAAATTCGGGTAGAATTTGATATTTGGTAGTTGGAAATTAAATTGTAGGAAACTGTAAATAACACATGTTTCTATTTCGACATATCACCACGGAATAACATGTATCCGGCTACATAACCATTAATTCGCTCAGACATTGTGAATACGGTGCTGAGATAAACTTCCGAAAAGCTCCCATATCCGATCATCATGAGCCTGACATATGTTATTAAGTTCACCTCCCTGAATAACATTTAGAATGTTAAAGTCGTCGATTGTCATTTACTAAAAAATTATCGACAAAGAAAGATCCATATATACTATATACTGTAATTTTCCCGGAAATCTGAACTTTGCCAGGGGCATAGTGTTCATATTAAGTATTTGTTTTAATATTGATGCGGCCATACAGCTGGGGGAGGGGATATGCCCCGCCACCTGACATAACCTACCCTAACCTAACTTTCATGCCCAAATGCGACAAGTACTTATCAATTATTTCCGTGCTTCGTACCGAAAGGTTCAGATTTATGGAATAATTACAGTACAGTTTTCAAACTTTCACACATATAAATACTTATCGTATATATAAACGCAATTTCTTATTCGATATTAATGTAAAATTCTGACTCATAAAATAATTTCACTTGATCTCGCAAATTTCCCCTTCTTCCTAATACAACCAACGGCGATAAAAAATGAATCAAACAGTTTCTGATACGAAGCGCGTATACGTGTACGTCTTGTAATTGCGTTCCAATCCTGCCTACCGACCATTAACGTTAAGTACAACACTATACCTTTCACAGGATTGACTAGGAATTACTCTTGATACTATGGCAAATTTAGCTTTAATTGCGAGTAAGTAACTATTCATTACACAACTTATATACTTAACGGATCTTATATTAAAAAGAAACAAAATGGTTATTATCAGGTAATATATGCATGCTATCTTGTGGCATTTCCTTTGCGTGGGCATTTCCATCGTTATTTACTTTAGAAGAAGTTAATAACCCCCTTCTACATTTATGGATTAAATTAAGTTACTACATCGGTACAATAGTGGGTTCTATTTGCTGTAGTCACTTATTAAATGTGGTCGGTCGAAAATGGTCTTTGGTCATCGCGACGATAACAGGAATGGTAGGATGGATGACGATTGCTTTTGCAAAATCAGAACAGGTACATAAATTCAACAGGTTATCTTATAATATTCGAACAATTTAAGGATGAGAAACTTTCTCGAAATTCTCAAATAAGGAGAAATTCTCAAGTGATTCCCTCAAATTTTAACAAACTTTCTTGACACATTTTCACTACGCTCGCAATTTATATTTCGATACGTATTCATAATACGAAATAAAGATATACGTTTTGACCAAAAAAGTTTAAATCGAAACATAACAAATTAAAATATTAAAATGGGCGAGAATTTGCAAAGCGTATTATTGAATAAGTGGGAATTTGTAAAGCGTACAATGATTAAATATCAAAAGATTATACGATTTTAATCATTTGATCACGGGATACAATTAATGGGTTAAAGTACGGAAGTTCATACCGACCAGCTTAATTTAATAATATACAGGACGTTCGGCTAACGTGAACATAATTTCAGGAGGTGAAAAACTTTTTCCTCTATCTAAATGTTAGGTGAAGCTTAGTTTTTGAATTATTAATGAAAAACAATGACCAATTAGAGTGCGCGTCCAAACGTGAGAGCGATGGGTTCGAACAAGACTGTTGACCATGGTCGTAAATAAGGAAGTTTAAACCATGACAGCGTAATTGCATAACAAAAAGTCTCTATGTCAAAGTTAAATCAACAAACGAATAAAACAATTAATAAGAATAAGATCCAGTTATTCATTATTTACAGATAGGGAATAAACCTATTATGTGTAATTAGCTTAAACCAAGTGAATCGAACTTGTACGATACTTGTATTCGTTATTCGAAAGGAATAAGGAATAAAATATGGAAAATTGTTCTTGTTGCTCGTTACAAAAATGTAAAATAACAAATTCGCACACTTTGAACGAAAAATAATTATCTATTCAGCAAAAAAGATTTTAAATCTAACGATTATCAAATGTATTAACTCTTATCTACTTTACATTCACAGAACTAAGTCATTCCACTGATCCCGACCTGTCGCAAAAAAACGCATTGCAAAACAGCTGACTGTCACAGACGGATCAGTGAACTCACTTTACTTCAGTATTACATTTCATTATCACTCTTCACTGTAAAATTTTGTTATCACTTTTAAATAACTCCCTAATGTAATAACGATGGATAAACAAGCGAAAACGTGTAAACGATTATCCAAAAATAACTTCAGAGATTATTTTTTTCTCTTTAACGTTGCACTTCGGACGTTTTGTCCTAAACTGCCGATCGTAACACAATCGGCATGATCCCCTCAATTCATTTTTTTCTCCCATCCTAGTGTCAAACATCGTTGTTTCAAAGGTCTATTACGACACGGCATAGAAGTCCGCCCGTGTTTGCTTCCGACGAGGATGTTGATCACTTTACAATCGGTAAATCATGACACAGCGTTCGGTGTTCAATAACACAGAGAAAATGAGAAATCGTTAAAGTTATTTGTAAATAACTGTTCACGCATTTTTGCTTGCGTTTTTTACCTGTGCTCATTACATTAGTGAAAAGTGACTGTAAAATGTTACAATGAAAAGTGATAGTGAAATGTGAAGTTAAGTAAGTTCATTGACTTAGCCGTGACAACAACTGCTATGCGGTGCGTGTTTTCTTTTGTGACTGGTCAAGATCGGTGGGATGACACAGTCACAAAGACATATTTTCACCTGAACAGGATTATTTTTAAAGAATAGGTGAATCAGATATAAATTATTTCTACATGTTTTGTGAATTTAAAGCAGACAGGAATTAATACATTGTAGCGTACGAAAAATGATGTAAAAGACGCGACCGAATAAAATAGAATGATTCGTGGAAAATCTGACGTAAAATCCATTAGCAGACCCTTAGAAATAATAGAGAAAGCGAGCGAAATATTATATAGCGTCGCGAAAATTCTAGAGAAGCGAAAGATCTAGAATAATCGAATTGCATCGAGACGCGAAAGATTGTAGACTGCTCAGCGGAGCGGGAGGTAAGGCGAGTCACGCGAAGCCGCGAGCCGCGAGCCGCGAACCGGCGAACTTAGCGACGAACTGTTGATAGCGCGGCCGCGCGATAGCAACCGGCGAATATAAATTAGAGGCTCGCGACAGGAGCGGGCCTATTTGGCAGTCTGAGAGAGAGGACGTGATCTCCTTAATCCTACAACTCCAAAATCCTTATCCTGCAATTTTGAAAAACTTATGGCTACAACATTAGTTACTATGTAATTAGATTTAACCCTTCGCGCTTCGACTTTTAATTGTGTTTTAAAAATATCATACGTCTCTTTCTGCTTTCTGCTATATGCAATTGGTACTGACGGATATATATTGCCATTATGTAATAAAGCTGTCTTTAAACTGGTTTTTGATGAATCTATAGGAGAGCTTCCAATCCTCATGATGACGTTTATAACGTAATTTGTTGACAAAATTTTCTATGTTGAAGCCGTAACATAAGTTGTTGTAAACCGCAAAATATTGTAATTCTTCACTTTTTTTTCAGAAGTGACTTATAGTTATCTCCGGTGCAAGCAAGGTTCACTATTGTAACCTGCGGGCCAAAAGTTCTGATTTAATTTTTGTTAACTGTAAATCTCGTACTAAATCGTTTAAATCTGCTTGAGTGATCAAGTGAGTATTGTTTCATCTCGAAAATTTTTCCTTAGTTTCATCAGACGTAGTTTCGCTCGAAGTTGAAAGTATAACAGCAGTTTCTCCTGAATATTTAAAAGGAGAATTTTCGACAACCGTAACCGGAGTTTCGACAACTGAAATCGGAGCTTCGTCTTCAAGACGTATTGGTTATATGTATAGCCGACGCAGCAGTTGAATAGGAAATATTTTTTATGATTCTAAAACAATAACCAGCCATTTCAGTAAGACAATAATAACAATCACTTCTGTGATTTGTTGGTTTCCTCCAAACCATTCGTATAACGAATGGCATTTTTTTTTTCATCTCTCACATACCGAAAAAATGTTACACTACACCTGCTGCAACTGACATGAGGTGCTCAATTTTTATCTTGATCGCCAAGTTGGCATTTAAAATATTGTTGATATACATGTTTTATAGGTTCTGTAATGTTTCTAACTGAACTTTTAAACACCACTTCGCCACACATATAACAAAATTTATTTGGGTGATTAACACACACACGGGACATTGTTATTTACATTAAACTATTAATTGTACTCAAGTAGAATTATTACTAAGTTTTAAAATAGTACTAAAAATAATAACAATAAAATCTGCACACACTAAATAATATACTGAATATAATAATAAAGTACAGATTAAATCTAAGAAAATATACGAAACGCAACACTCTGGCAGTATAACTTTTCGTTTGGTTGCTCGAAAGAGCCTGAAGAAAATTTCAAGCAAATGTGAAATATTTCCAGATATTGAATGATTAACGTTGTTTCCAGATATCGGAGAGTTCTAGAAGAGGTGTTTGAAAAATTGTATTTCATGTACACTTCACATTTTAAAGTTATTTAACTTAAACTGAAACGATTTAAGAAATAAACGTTACAAATCCTTCATTATAATTAATTATCCTAAAATGAAATTATTATTCTAAACATTTTACGTTCATGGATATTCATATTACGTAACAAAACTATACAAACATGAACTTCATTATGTTATATCGCATGCATGATGTTAAAATCTACAACTTTGGTTTTAAAAATTCGATTTATTATAAATCTGGGGTAATTATTATGCTATATGTATATTATGCCACTCATTTTACTCTGCTTACATATACAATGACCAAATTTTTTAAAATAATTATAATAATAACTGCGCATCGTGCCGTTCGGTTATTACGTTACGCCAAGGCAGGGTGACCACCGCACCGCGCCAACATTGAGTACCAATGGAAATGATTTTGTAATTTCGTTTGATGCGTTCTGCAGCAGAAATGTTTGCGCTATCACGTACTACGGATAGATTTTACCCTAAACCCATAGTTTTTTATAAATTAATTAAAAAATATTAGCAAAAATTGGTGCATTTTTGCTGTTTTTCTTACTTTGATCATTATTTAAACATATGTAAACGTTTACAATGTAATAACAATTTATATCATTTGATTCGAGAAAGTGCACAGATTTTTCTCGTGTAAAAAGCCGCTGAATAGCTGCTATGTTAAGAGCACATTAAAATTTCCAAAGTTGAAAATTTGTATTTTTGTTAATATTAATTTTCTCAAAAACCGTATGACCTAGAAAAAAGCGGATTTCAGATTCGTATTCAGCTCAGAAACATCTATAAGAACTTCATAGTGGCGGTTGCGCAATTAAAAAAAAATTAGAATTTATTGTACAGTGTAATAGGTTTATTCCCTATCTGTAAATATTATTAATTGTTTTATTCGTTAGTTGATTTAAATTTGACATAGAGACTTTTTGTTATGCAATTGCACTGTCATGGTGCAAACTTGCTTATTTATGACCTTGGTCAACTGTCTCGCTCGAAGCCGTTGTTTTTGCATCTGGGCGCGCGCTATTCTCGCGCTCTGATTGGTCATTGCTTTTCATTAATAATTTAAAGACTAAGCGTCAATCAACATTTTGGGAGAGGAAAAAATTGTTCTGTATCATCCCAACTACCATCCCCTGAATTATATCCAGTAGCGGAATACCCTATACACATATAATTGGTGTAATTAGATTAGAGCCATGATGGATCTGAATACCTAAAATACTCTCCTTTGTATAGTATAAAGGACATAATACGTAAGACATTTTATATACTAGTTCATGTGTATTCGACACCTCGAAGTGTTGTATATTAGAAACGTATTAAAAGTTTCAAACGTAGAAAGTTTCACATCCTCGAATTTGCAAATTATTAGTTATCCAATCCCACAAACTTCTGAAAATTCAAATTTTTATTTTCCTGATTCCCAAATCTCAAGATGTCTGAAATGTTCAATAGCTCAAATTTTCCAATTTCAAAAAATCTTAATCTCTAAATTCTCATTTTTAAATTTCCAAATCCTCAATCGACAAATTTCCAAATTTCTCAAATTCACTTGGTCATAGTTGATACCATGTTATTATTAAAGGTAGGGTATTTAGTCTGACCCAGACAAAAATCCGAACATTCGAACATTTACATCTCAAATTCATCGATTGCCAATGAGAAGTTTATAGTTTCTATTGTTTAGGCACTCGCGTTGGGAAGATACATGCTCGGAATAAGTACGAGTTTCGGATACATATCTGCTATCATATATGTGGGTGAGACATCGCCAGCTCATGTGCGAGGAATATCAACGTCCTCGTTGATCGTAGCGGCAAATATCGGCATGTACATCAAATGGACGATAAGTTCGTATATATCGACGATAAGCATGGCATTGGTGTCATCTATAGCACCTTTTCTCTTGCTCTTAAGTATTGCATGTGTACCGGAATCCCCATATTTCTTGATGGAACGAGGAAAACATCATGAGGCTATTCTGTCGCTCGCGGCATTAAGAGGAAGCACGGATGTGGGCGTGGAAGCTGACATAATCGAGAGATCCGTGAAAACAGATCTAGCCAGTACTAAAAGCCTGTGTGAAACTGGTAATCGCAAGTACGTGAATTTTATAGTACATACCAGATTCTTCCATTTTTCTGTTATCTATACGTATAGTTATCTTAACTGTTATAGCTACTTATAAGCAATTACTTTATCAGGAAATTACATAACCTCATCTTATGTTATGAAGTGGACAAAGAAACAAATAGACAGTTTCATGAATAAATAAAGTTAATGCCACAATTAATATTACAAGTGAACGTATACATTAAAATAAGTAACATGCATATGTAACATTACATTGAACACGTATACGATAATTTTGAACATTCCAAGAAAAAAATTGATTATATATTTTCAATTTGTTTTGCAGGGCGTTAATTACTGTGGTGGGTCTCATGGTAATTCAACAATTTAGTGGTCAGATTATCCTGTGGAACATGTCTATAACTAATATAAACGGCGGAATATTGGGAATTGTGCAAATAATATCCATCTTCTTAGCCACATTCGCAATGGATAGTTTCGGCAGGAGGCCATTGCTAACAATATCTTCGCTGGGTATCTCTGTCTCAACTTTCCTCATCGGTTTATTGTTTTTTCTTTACAATAACCAAATATTTGTCACAGAGATGCCTTTGTTCTCACTTATGACAGTGTTACTTTATTTGATAATGTTTGCTTTAGGATTGGCGACACTTCCGTTCACCATGATGAGCGAAGTTTTTCCAATGAATATTAAGATTGTTGGTAGCGGTATTAGTATGCTGAGTCGTGACTTTTGCATGTGCATCCTGGAATACCTTTTTCCACTTATCATCTACAGATTTGGTATACATGTTATGTGTTGGATATTTTCCATTATCAGTCTTTTGGGTTCCGCTATTGCGTACTGTCATATGCCTGAAACGAAGGGGAAGACGCTACAGGAAGTGCAAGATCTATTACACAAACGTACATTATTCTAAATATTGTTACACTGTTATATTGTTCTATTGATTGTTATCTAGCGAGATCCCAAACTTCTCTAGATAAATTCTAAGTTTCTCTAGAGGTGTCTTAGACTTCTCTAGAGAGATTCAATGTTGGCATTGTTGATGATAAAACACGCATTGTGTCAGAAAATTACAATCTATAATTTAAAGTATTGTTGTACCATTAGATAATAATTGGGAGGAAATATTAAAGTAAATAAAATTTGTAAGAGGATATGTATGTTTAAGCGATAAGTTATAGGATAATGTATACATAAAGTTCAAATTTATATTAAAATATTTTTTTAAATAAAAATTGTAATAACGATTAAATAGCAAAGAGACATTAAGTAATGTTTCATGTATGTATATTTTGATAATCGAAATCTTGGAACCTACGTGATTTAGATTACGTACACCGATATTTGATCCACACGACTGGTTGCTAACTGATGTTAATCAGTAATAGACACGTTAAACATAAGTAAAACGAGCTTAGGTCGAAATTCTCGCAAGAATTTTCTCCTGGATTCGTACGTAATGCTGATCAGGCGAATTGATCTAATTTTAGGCCTCTTCTCCTCGCGGAAAGAACTTGACGTAAACCGAATTTATATTTTTGCATATTTTTTTATAAGGAACATTTTTGCTTTACATTTCCTACATAAAATATGCTCTTTTCTCGATTTTTTGACAAATTTGACTACTCCCGGTACTTTGAAAATTGTTCTGCACCCTACATATTTGTTAGCGTCAATGTATTTTGGAGGGTCGTCGAGGGCAATTAGCCGATGCTATTTCGCCTTTGAACGATTTATGACAGGGATAGACTGCGTGAGGTCTGAACGAAAGGTTGTTTATGAGTGTCCAAGTGAGGCGACAGACGATGGCGATTGACTCGCAGTCATATGGCTATCGGATGTCGCAGGACTGTTTGTTGTCAGTTTGTAAGACTGTGGAAAAGGCAGGCAGTTTGTTATTGCATGGCCTGAATGAAAAGGAACGTTGTTCCTGAAGGATCTGGCCACGGAGTGGGGAAGGCAAGAATGCCTTCGGGTAAGAGGACTAAGTTTGACCTCTTGGCACTTACCCCAGAACCTGAAAGGAATAAACATCGTGTGCGAGAAAATTAGATAGAGTTTTCTAACATATTATTTTTAATTATTTATTTAAACATTAATTAATGAAGCAAATATTTTTATTAAGACGTTAGTAATATTTTCTGAATAATATTGAATGATTTTAACATAAAAATGATAGTCCAATAATGTTTTAATTTGATATATATTCTCTGTCCTTTTCTAATTGTTGCGCACGCATCCTATCGTGGCCGAGGCTAACGATGAAGTGCGCGATCTTTTCAAAATATTACGTACAATTTTAAATTTCTTTAGACTGATAAAAGAATACATTAATTCGATTATTAATAGTTTATTCTAGTTTTTAATTATCTAATATAAATTAATATAAATAATAATAATAAATAACTTAAATAATTTATGTTTTACCGACTGACTAACTACTACATAAGGTAACTGTTTTCATTTATGACACAGTCGATAAAAAGAAAAAAAGAAAAATACGGTCGATAACGAAAAATAATGAATTTATAATAAAAGAAACAAAATTTACATCGAGATTCTTCAGCGATGAATCTTCTGGGATGTTACATTTGTCTACAAGGGTACGAATTTGTGTTGCGTTTTTCTTGATTTGGCGAATTGTTTTCGTGTTGACACCGTACTTTTTCTCATTTTTTGAGACCGACAATGACGTCTATATATTTCTTCTCAGCCGACATATTTAAATAAATTGATATAGAATGACTGTTTATAACTTATTACTTATACATATAACACTAATATTGTGTGACAAGTAATATGTCATTACTAAAGAATTCAAATATACTCTAAAACGCACTTCAATTTCACAATGACACGAGAATAGTCTGATAACTTTTTATGTTTTGCTGATTAAGATATTTTGCTTGATTATATTTTGCATCTATATTGTATGATGCTATACGATGTGTCCGGAGGAATACTATTGCATTGTAGGATTCTACGTACTGTAAAAAAACGAAAAACATATAAATATGTATAAAGTAACGATTCCCACGCGACAAGCGCGACACACAGTCTTGACAGCGCCCTGAGGATACAAAAATTCCGGTTACACTAAAATAATTGGCTATTGCCTGGCCGTACCTGTGCTGCGACGGAACTTCTCCGCATCTTTGATGCCGCACCGCTCTGATGGTCGCAGACTAACCCTACAGTACTGATAGAAACTTGGATCAACATCTAATGTTCTTGATATGGTATTTTATTCAAAAACAACAGTGGACCTAGACACTAATACAGAAATTGTATTTAAGCAATTAATTGAACATTGCGAAACACATTATTTTAACTATGAAATATGTTATTTTATGTACTACATTATTATCTGTATGTAACTGTCGCACTTAAAATTTGGAGCGCAAGAATATAAGTGACAAAATAAATTACATCTACAAATGTACAGTTACACCAAAAAATTGTTGCACAATAGATTCATTTTTACATTAATCCCTTAAATATTATTCTTGACTAATACCTTATGATACCCTCTTCCTTAAATTATGGTGACTCTGTGCGTATGCGAGCGTGCGTGTGTGTCTGCATGTGTATGGTAACAGCTGTTGTGCTGTATATGTGCTTTTACAAGAGGTCAGAATTGATGGAACGATTTATCATGAAAGCACTGTTTCGGCTGTTCCAACCGTTGGAACACGGTACGTGAGATTTCGCTTGGAAAGTTTATGATAGGTTCGTGACAAAAGCTATTTTTGAGAAAGACATTTTCCTCGCGCGCAGTTAAATTCATTTACCTTTTTCGGACAATAGAGTTAGGATTTTAGTTTTCGTTTAGTCCTCAATAGCCATTTCCTGTCATAAAATTAGTCTTTCCGAAGGGTACATTCGTGACAGTACTTTTTGTCCATCGGGCCTTGAGACCCAGAGAAAAACCCCGGGGTTGCCAGACTCGCGGATTTCTCACGTACGCCCTCGTACCATCCCACCCTTTCCTAAAACGAAACACGTTAAGGGCGTAACGGAAGAGTGGGAGAAAGTTAAGGGACACACTGATTAGAATTCACAAAATCGAGAAAAACCAATCAGCGCATTTCCCACTTTCGCGAGGGCTCCTTTGCTCTGACGATCGAGAGCAAAGGACAAATATCACAAGTCTTTCGTAGAGTCAACATCATAGAATTCAGAGAAAACAGTATCAACCGTTTCGGACTTAGTTTATTCTCCAAAAGAGTCAATCGTTTGGACTCAACATAGTTTCGACCAGAGTTAGCATTCCGTACTCAGTTAACGTTATCTAGAGTCTCCCTTTCGGACTCTAGTTGTAAACTACTGCTCCTATGTTAATTCGGCAGAGCAGCGCGTCGTAGAAGCCGTAAGCATTCGAGACGTAAGATTTACGACCTTACGTCACGGAAAATAAATTCCGTGTGGTCATCGCGACGCGAGTAAACTCATACGAACGGTTACATATTTTTGGTCCTTCGAGCCGGATTCGCGACCGACAGAGAAGTGCAGTGCAGTGCTAAGACATAGACACAATTCCACCGAGTGAATCCGGAAATCGTCGCGACAAAGCAAGGGACGATCAAGCGACGGACGATTAACCAGCAGGACGATCAGCCAAGGTGACTGCTTTCAATCGAGGGTCCTGTTGGAAGCTGAGCAGCCACCAACATCTGGACCGATCATCGAGGACAGCAGCCAGTCCAACCACAACAATTGCAAATCCAGCCAATGGTAGGCTCGTTATAATCACCAGTCAGTCCTTCTCTTAAATCTTCTCCTTTTTCTCTCGTAAATTCCTTTATCCGATATCGCCAAGATGAGTAATCCAGAAACCTCCGAAGTACGTATCCGCGACTTGAAACAAAAACGCCGTCCGTTCAAATCACAATGCACAGTAGAAGGAATTTCATGTCACACTACACTCTTGAAACAGATTGCAGTTCGTGTTGGTGGTTACATACGGTTAGAGTTACTCTGTGTATCCAGTTAAGAAGAATCATGCTCAAGTTATTATGTGTCGTACTATCATGCGTGCTGATCCCTGCCCAGAAGACGGAATGGGACTCTCCAGAAAATTTGCATAGCTATCGGAATTTTCGTAAATGGATATTCCACAATTTTGGTAGGTAACAACTCTGCATCACCGAGCTCGGGTATTTCCTTTCCGATGTCGCACAGTGTCACAGTATAAGAAACATGTAATTTATGACTTTTATTAGAATTATTTTATTTTTACTTTTCTTCGCTAAATACGATCATACCTCTTCGTGAAATCGAGTGCTTTCTAGAAATTCTACTGAGCTATATTACTGATACTTGAGGCTTATTCGAAACGTCGTAGATTGCAGATATATGACAACGTTCTTTCAGTATAACCAAATAAAACGATTTCGTTAAAAATTTTTGCTTATTCGGCTCATTGTACTGTAGGGAATACATTGCGTGACGACGTTGACATACATACAATGTAACATACAATGCGACGTAATGTATGATGCAATTCTTCGACGATTCGAGACGTCGAATCGTTTTTAGGACTCGTATGATCCTGCACGCGTCCCTGCCCTGGAGGGAAGCTTGCGAGACGCCGAGACGATTAGACGTACATATTGAGATAATTACTTGCGACGAGTTATTTAGAATACTATTGTTCAATACATTTCATTTAAATACACTAAACTTATATTAAACCTATAGTACTTTATACACATTTACAAATAGCGCACGATGTAAAAAATGCTATCTCATTCTTACTCGTGATTTTGCAATAAGTGCACTTACGACGATAAAAAGTAATTACTCATAAACATTATAGCTCTTTTTGCACTATGTCACATCAAGGTACGTGACATAGACCTCCCGAGAGGAATAACATCCAAGCAAAAAATTGTGTATGCGAATATCTTAAAAAATATTGCCATCGTCCAATAATCACGTAATGAATCGTTGTTGCTCAGGTGGAGACCAGCTACATAGACCTACGAGGTTCTATCTACAGCGCCTTCAAAAACAACTATCTCCAGATGTTGCATTTCCCTGCAATCTTACTGGTAACTAATTACTTATATTCGGATTGTGTTAACTTCGATCAAAACTGACGTATGTACGTTTCTTCCTATTCCTCGTTAGTAACGGAACATACTGTCTGCTAGGTGGAAGGTCTCCAAAAGTACCAGATTCGGTTCACCATCTGAGACCTGGTGATATCGATGTGATTGCTGCCATGGGCGACTCTGTAACAGCTGGTAGTGGTATGTTTTCAATCAATATAATGCATATACTCATTGAGAGTAGAGGAGTCGTTGCGAGCATCGGTGGACAGGGAAATTGGCGAACGTTTTTAACACTTCCTAACATTCTCAAGGTATGTTTATTTTTACCTTCTCAGATACTACGTCAGTGTGCCACGTACGGGTTCGGATATTACATTTGAAAATCGGCTGTTTCATTTGCATCTATCTATCGTTATTTATAGTAGATCCTTGATATCTTCCTGCTGCATAAATTCCTGATAGAAACTGCACTTGCAAATGTGTATTACTCACTCATGCGCACGCACACACTTTGAATGGGTTTAGCGTCCCACAATAGTTTTTAAGAGAAAGAAAATAGACGAGCCGCGAAGAAACCGAATGCGACATTCCAATTATGTAATTTCCTGCTCCCTTAGATGTTCTGGGGCAGGAAAACATAACTCCTACTGCAACGTGATTTATCTTTGCATCGGGCTTTGTTAGAATTTTTGTAACCTTCCATTTTCATGTACGCAGGAATTCAACCCGAACTTAATAGGCTATTCACGTGGCGATTCCTTAATTTATCATAAGGATTCGCAATTCAACGTCGCTGAAACTGGTGCAATGACTAAAGACATGCCCTTTATGGCCAGATATCTGGTTGACAGAATGAAACAGGATTCAAGAGTAAATATCAAAGAACACTGGAAGGTTCGTATTTCTAAACAATCGGTAAAATTATACATTAGTCACGAAATGGATAAAATAAATTACTTCTGTAGGAAAAGATGTAGAAGTGGTTGTGCACTGATTTTATTCAGCCCGTGCAAAGCTATTAACACTTTTATTTATAATTTTACAAAACAAATATAAACACTAACTTCAACTTTTAGTATTAAAACTGATCTCCGACTTTTAAAATCTTTTATCGCCTTTTTCAAAACTTTAAAAACGTCCGTCATTCGCCGCGGTTCACCTATTCTCATTCTCTTTTTTTTCTCGGTCCTCATTTCTCAAAGTGATCCCCGATCCTAATTTCATTTTACGCTAATTTGCCGCTTGCCGGGTCGGTAACGTGAAAAATAGCTGTCCGAAACAAGCAGCACCTTTTGTTTATTAATATTTATTATCAGCGCTCGGTCATGTCGTTTCCACTTCCTACACTTCATAATACACATTTCGACAGAACTGAAGATAGCAAACTATGTCCAAGGTCAATATAATAGTTTCGCTTGATTTAAAGCTTTCCCTAAACCAACATCATTTTGTACTCAAGTTTAACGTAGGTTCAAGTGTTCTGTTTGCAAATGTTTTCTCTGTATAACAGTGTCATTTGTATCAAGGTTATTTTTATTTAATGCCTCTGGAAGTTTTCTCTTAGAAAATATACATTGCGCATACATGTCATTGTCTTTCTTAAGAAATGCAGTTGACTTTCTTAAGAAAATGGCAAGGTAACACTACATTTATTCTGCATGTCATATTCTACTGACACTAGGGGACATCAGTGTCACTTCCTAATACCGATTTACAATCTCCTTTTACAATTCCTCGACTGCGTTAAACTTTAATTTCATTGTACCCTACAATGGATACTGTTTGTACATCAATAATATTAAATCTGTTTCCTCACAGCTGATCTCGATACTTATTGGACACAACGATTTGTGTAATCACCGTCGTCCATTTTGGAAACTCATAGAAACTATCTAATCACTACCTTGAGAATATTACGGGATAATTTACCAAGAACTTTCGTCGTTGTTGTCATGATTCCTTCTTTTCATACGTATGTTGATGCAATGAAAACTCAACCAATATTGAGATGTTATATTATGACACGATTTTTATGTCCTTGTTTGTTTGGTTTGCAATATCAAGACCGAATACCAGAATATTACGACATAATGAAAAGGTGGGTGATGTGAAAAGGACTTGATGTGACGCAAGTTTATACATTTTTGTATATATTTTATTTTCTTTCTTATATATATATTTTATTTTCGTTCTTTATAGATTGGTGGAAGTGGAGGAAGACGTCGTTAGTTATCCAGAATTTAATACAGCAGATTTCACTGTTGTAACTTCACCTACACTTCAAAACTATACACCACCAATTACAGAAGACGGACAGTTCGATATAAATCATTTCGGCTACGACTGTTTCCACCCTGGTCAGATTTTTAATGCACAATGTAGGTAATCATTTTGCCCAAACCATTAAGCCTTGCGCAAAAAGCCCAAACGGCTTTTTTCTGAGCCATATGATATGCAAAATCCGTTCGGTAATCCGGCGGTATATGCCATAAATGCAAGCGTTACTTTAAAGTGCTGTATCTTTGCGACAAAAAATGGCAGCTAGTTTTCACTTACTGAAAATTGAAGTTAAAGGTTCGTACTTTATACTCCTGCAAACAGAATCTCCGAAAAAAAATGTAGCAAGTCCATACACTTCGTCAAACTTTGTAATTTTCAATATAGCAAACGTACCCTCACATTTAAGGTGTTTGTAATGGTAGGGATGCATCAAACTTAAAGTCGAACTACAATATCTTAAAGTAGAGATTTCAAGCTTTAATTGAAAAAAAGGACATAATTTTACGATTTTTTTCCCGGAGTTACCATCAGTCAAATTTTGCCAATTTTTGCCTAAAATTTGTTTATTCCACATTTCTTTTGAGCAGTGTAGACAACGCTAACGTGCACTTCTAGGCAATCCTTAGACTCCCTTGTGTTCTTCCAGAAGCTCTCCATTACTTCTACTTAAACTCTCTATACCAATTTCCTTGAGACATTCTACGTTTTACCGAACGCTTTCTTATACTCTTTCTATGCTCCCTTTGCATATTCTAAACTCCTAGGTAAACGGTGGTAGACACCTCTCCAATTGAACGCATTTAACATTGCATCATTTCCAATTATCATTCTAGGCACAAATATTTACTTATCGTTTAATAATTGGAATACCCATTGTGTTTGTTACAATAAATGTTCGTTAAACGCGTTTATTATACTTCTGTATTAATCTTTTAATTGATTTATGATTTTCAAGATGCTAACGGTCTGTGGAACAGTCTGTTGGAACCAGTCGGTAACAAATCGAGAGACTTTCGTCGAGAGTACGAGAGATTTTTGTGTCCTACACCGGTGAAGCCATTTCTGATGACTCGGGAGAATTCGCAGAAGGGATGGAAGAAATGATACTTCTGTATCTATGGACAATACATAATGCGGGGCCAAAAATATGATCTCGAAACTTACAGAAGTTTGCTAACACATTTGTCTCTCAAAACATTGCGGAAATGAAGCCGTTTATTTATTTTCGGAATTTAATAGTAATTGTGTCGATATTTCTATGAACCTGCAGAGTCTAAATTTAAGTTAATGCAAAAATTTGCGTAGGCTTTAAGAAGTAGTTTTAACTTGTTGTTAAAGCACAGAATATTCCAAAAGAAATGCAAATGGAATACTGTTTCTAGATTGATAAATATATCAAAACAAAGAACAATTTTCTGTTCGTTTTTTTTCTGCTAACATTATAATTTTACCATGCTTCGCTAGCGGTGAATATGCGAATCAATAAGAATGACTGAACCCACATGTATTTTTAACATTCTAAACAAAATTGAGCTTACAGTTTTATGAATAATGAGTGAAACAAAAGCAGTTGGAGCAACATTATATTACATTTCCATTATTTTTTACGAGCCTTTCTTGTAAATGTTCAGAATTAACTTTATGTTAAAAGTATCTTCACGATCACTATGTGTGAACCTGTAGCCTGCTTTGGAGGTTCCTAACCTTACTTGTTCAATTCGCGTTACGATTTTCGTTCGTTAAATTCACCTAATATTTTCTTATCGATTTACGATCATTTGGAATTGTTGACTTTGTGCTTTATGGAGGAGGGAGTAAGAGTGCATTTTTAATTTTCATAGTCAGCACATAGTTGCTTGTCATTGTCTAAGGGTGTGCTGGGTGAATATGGATTTGAACCCTTCGTCGTGACAAGTCTTTCAACCACTTTAGTGCTTAATGGTCGGTTTCAATAATAAATTTTCGTCCAAGGAGATATTGCCGTAGTCGTTTGATAACTCAAACGATAGCCAACAGCTCCTTCTCAGTTTTATTTTAATTCTTGTCAGCACTTCTCTAACTACAACTAATGCAATAGAACACGAAATCAACGTAACCGATCCGACCCCTATTTATACTAAATCTTATAGATATCCGGAAGTTCATAAGTCTGAGGTAAATAAACAAATCGATAAAATGCTCAAACAAGGAATAATACGACCCTCGTGTTTCCCCATGGTCAGCCCCTCTGTGGGTTGTACCCAAAACTTAGATTCGTCGGGCGAACGAAAGTGGAGAATCGTAGTTTGGATGTCTTCTTTGGATTACATACTGGTTTCCTATGATCTTAAATTGTGCCTTTTCTTCTTCATTAATGGGTATGAATTCTGTCTGTGGTTTATTCAAGAGCAGGTATTCGAATTCCACATTATATACGGAATATCCTTGTATACATGAGTATGTCGGTAGCGCGATTAGTCTGTATAGTGTATATATGTCTTCTTCTAACAGGGAAAGTCAGAGATTATAAATCAATTTCTAATTCGTTAGAGTTACGGATATTTTGAGTAATATTCTTCTTTTAACGGTACAGTGACCTTTTCAGACTTTTGTTAGATGTGTTTCTAATTGTTTCAAATAGTTTTGAGAGCGGTAAAATTGTCGGATGTATTGTGCTGTGTTTTCTGTCCACTATGGCTTCTTGAAGCTTCTGCATTTTTGTGGATACATCGTGGTAAAGAAATATGTAGTCTGTTAATGTTTTATCTATTTCCAGATTAACGATTTCTTCTTTCGTTGCGTTTTGCAATATTTTAAAGTTGATGTTTCGATTCTTGGTTTGCTGCTGTGTGTAGTTATAAGTTCCTAGATTATCTTGTATTTTGTGGAGCAATATCGTCGTCTGATTTCTTATTAAGTGTACTATTTTGATATTGTCTTCTCTTAATTTATCCAGTTTATTGTTATAGTATTCTGCGTCTGAGGCCGTCATGGTTCCAAATAGGCACTTTCATACCTTCTCCTATTACATTGAGCAATCCTCTTTTTTGCACGCGTCCGATAAACTTCTTCAGAGATGCTAATTCTTGGCTTAATCGTTTATTTTGGTTCTGTTGGAGAATTATCCTTTGTTTGCTCAAACATGGTTCAATTTCGTTACGGGGGTATTTGCACCGGAATGCCGGACAAAAGTCGATTTTAAAAATTTAGCGTAAACCATAATATTATTGCCCTTTAAGGTAGTTGAATGACTGAGGAACAATGTTCTACGATTCATTTTTGTTATATATACACTCATAAAATAGTATGCTTTCTCGAAAGTTGAGATTTTATAGCACGCGTTTCTTTCGTGACCACTCTCTGAAACATCGTTCGGTTATTAGTAACTTTTACACATTTTAAGGAAACAATGCGAAGCATTCTACTATGAAAGATTTTCAAGTAGGTATATAATACTATACTCTGAAACAGTATTTATTTCGATGTTGTGTATATTTGTGCATTTAATTAATATTTAAAAATGATGAATAATTCAGCAATTTTTTCTTATGATTTTAAAAATTCATCAATGATTTTGTTATACTTTCCCGTGAGTCCCCGTGTTCTAATTGATGTCATTCTATTCGGTAAAGATTGGCGAATACAGTGCAGAAAAAATTGGATCTGACTTGATCCTATTGTAAAATAACTCACAATATGGTTTTCACAAAAAATACATATATTGAAAGAAAGAAAAATAACATGTTAATTACATGCGAGTTGGTTTGCGACTAACTAAATTCCCGCCCAGATCGGCCATAGTATAGCGATCGCACATCAGCGACATCAATCGCCAGTCAATTAGCACTATAATGGTAGCGACAATCCGAACTGAGGGAAAGAAATATTAAATTAGAATTACAAAGAGCTTTGAGCGTATATGTTATAATAAAGGGGGAAAAAGTGGAATTAATTTTAATATTATATACAATAGAATAATGTATCTCGCCTCATTTAACACACACATTTAATTAAATTTTCAGTTCTAAGGCGATTTACATATAACAGACATTGTCTTGGGTTTTTTAGATAAGCGTGCGCATTTGCAAACCATACTGACACTTGAATCTGCGTATGTCACTGACAACTTGTGAGTGCATGCTCAGATCAGTAAGCGCATAAATGATTGTTGTCCTTCACTTGAAAGGTCTTGGAGAAAACTTCGCATTACCGTAACGCGCCCATCACAGACTATGAAACAGGCAGTTCGCAGAAGAACGCAAACGGCTTGTTGCAGTATGTATCGTCCATTCCGCCTTCTCTTAAAAGTGCGCCACAATGTTGACTGTATGCCCAATTATCTGGCTGTCCATTCCAATTATCACTCCATTTCGTGAAGCCAGTTGATGATAGCGAATCACCAAGTACCGTGGTCCAATCGCCCTCTACGAACTGATCGTGTATACCTATAAAGGCTTCGTAGTTGTCTTTGGTACCTATTATTGGACCCGCATTACGATATAGTTTCAGTAATGCCTGGAAGAAAGAAAAAAAGAATTAGGGTGGAATCCAATGCAAGTGACACTACCGAACTACTTTAAATCAGAATCATTCATCATGTGCCTTTGATGGGTAAAAAAGCAAAAACACGGATACTAATATATTTAATTCAAGTCTGACAGGACATCGTAAATAAAAACACGTCCTTCCCTTTCAGATAATACCATTAAAATCGAATTGCGAAACGAACTTATTACGGTAGATGCGAATTAACTTTCGGACTAATGTAACAAGCAAACAGAATCATTTCAAGACTCACGAGACATCTATCTAATCAGAATAGTGTTTGGATCATTTTGTAGTCCGATTTGTTACTGTTATCCGGTCAAGGTAATATCAGTGGACTGGTGCACCTATTTTGTATAATCCATTTCAGAATATATGCATATCTTTATCAAATAAGTCGGCATATCCGTTATTGGCAATAGCATTCAGAAATGTCAAAATTATAAATTGTTTTATGTCGTAATACAAACATTACGTCGTAATACAAAAATAATTCAATGAGCTATAACAGTATAACCTTCACATGATTTTGAATACGAAGATTTTATAGTTGTTTGATAATGTATACCGATAATAAAATTGCTACAATTAGTGATTTTCATTAATTGCTATCAAAACGTTAGAAGTATTTTTACCATGTCTTGCCGAACACATTATTTTTTGATTTGACAATTTAATAGAGCTGTATTGTAGATGTTTCAGTAAACTCTAAACATTTGACGCTATATACAATTTCGCTAATCTTTCTGGATATTTGACTATAATACAGTTTAATATTCGTTAGCATTATATCTATAACACACCACTGTAGTGATTAAACGTATCCATTGTTACTTACAATTTCCTTAAATTGATTCTGCACAATACTAAAAATAATTTTATACTTTATGCATCCACCGATATTCTGTAACAGCTGATAAACACAAATGTTTTTATGTTATACTTCCCTCCCTAGACACTGCTTCCTTTTAATATAACGATTAGTTCGGACATACTATATTCTAAATGTATTATGTTTAAGGTCACGCGAGAATCACAGTGTTATAGGTCATTACATTGATCTTGACCTCATGCTTATGATAATATAAATATGTAATCTCATTTGAAAACATTGATCAACTTAAACTCTCGCAAAATATGACCTTGAGAAAAAGTTCTTGTTTGTCATACTGTTTGTCTTGTTCAACATAACATTTGCGGCTTAGAAATGTAACAGTTCAAAGGTATACAAGTATTGTAGTTTGAAAATTTGGATGTTTACAGTTTAGAAATTTAGAACTTCAAACTTTCGGAAATTTCATCTTACAGTAAATATTGATTTAGAAACTTTTCAGTTTGTAATTTTTGAAGTTTCTAAATTTTAAAGCCTGTAAATTTAAAAAATTTTAAATATAAAAATGTATAAATTTATAAATTTCCCAGTATCTAAATTTTTTAAGTTGTACTTTGGAGTTTGAACATGCAAAAATTTGTTACATAACTCGTAACTGCGAATATGTTTACATTTTAGAGTTTGTAAGCTCAAAAATTGAAGAAGTTTTTGTGTTTCTAAATTTGAAAATTTTTCAACTCCACGGTTTGTAAATTTGAAAATTTGAAGTTTAAAAAATGTCTAAATATTGAAATTTGTTAATTTAAAAACCTGAAAATTCTTGATCTTTTGTTATATGAAATTATCACAAAATAAAAAAAAACGAACAGGAAAATATTTTGATTTTCATTCAAGAATGTCGTTATTTAAGTATTGACGGTATGTTAGTATCTTTACGATAATACAAGTATATCGATAATTTGAGGTCTTAAGAGGTTAACGAGAATCTTCTATAACGAATTAAAAGGACTGAACTTGAAAAGAATATTAAGAACAATGTAATAGTAGAGGTAAAGTATAATTATGATTATTATAAAAGATTTAATCTTTACTATAATTATAAGAATATAATTTACTATAATTATAACAGATATAATTAATTAATTTACTATAATCTTTACGTTAATTTGAATTCTTTTTTAATACATGTAAGAATTTTACGACATACAGTAAATATTTTATATCAGCCAATTCATCCGATCTGATCTTTTGCTTATATCGTTAAGTCCTACATTGATTGATGTTTTATGGGTTGAATGTATGCACCATTTATTTTGAAAGTGGCAACTCCATTTTCTTTTGTTACGAGAAAATGAAAGATTAGCATATTAGTCAATTAAAAAATATAGGTTAATTATGAAAAATCTGACAATGTCTATACTAATTTATCAATGTGTAATTTGATTAGATAAATATCTTTTAGGCAAAAGAATATAATAACCAAAGTAATACATATTTACGGTCCGTAAATGGATTTGCACCACTTTCATAATTAATCTACTTTAAACATCATTTAATTTCAAGTATAAAAATTAAATATTATATTATTTATATTTCGTATTCATCCAATTTTGTTTATAAATAATAACAAGAAATAAAATAGTAGTATTTTTTATTTTGAAAGTTAATTATATTTATATATTGCTAAACTTAACAAAAGATATTGTTATTAATATTTACGCCCTTTATGTGGTAGTATTTTGAAATATTCGTGATGCACAGCAGGTATATAACGTAATGAATTTCAGAAATTTCAGAAATTATTTAAACTTTAACTGCCGTTGTACATGATCGTGAACCGTGCGTAAAAATCCTTGGAATATTTTCTGAGATATTTCCTATTTTATACGCAAACGCATAGCGAACTTTTTATTTCTTTTTTATAAGTCGGTTACCAAAAAATACAAGTGTACTTACATCCTCTTCCGCATCAGAATTGATGATTGCTAAATGGCCACCCTCCTCCATGCAAGTTTTTCGCGCATTGTTCCAAGTCTGTGCTCTGGTATGAAATTTATGCGCGCCGACTCCATCCGTGTAATGATAATCATCGCGCATAGTGTACCTCGACAAAATTTCTTGAAATCCAACTAAAAGGATGATACAATTAAACAGGAAATTTAACGCTGACATTTTTTTGGTCGTATTCGTCCCTTTTGATTGAATTTTCGCACTCCTTACAGCGGCTTTTACGAAACTGTGTTTTGCTTATAACTATCGCCTTTTATAAAGCGATATCGCTTGGTATATGTATCCCCACCACTGTTCGTCGTTATTATGTGTAGAGAAATTTAATTTGTTGCAGATATACCAATTACGCAGCCTCTGTATTAAAATTATCGGTACAACAAATACATAAACAAGAAACCATGAACGAAATTTGTATAATTAAATGTAATTATTAACGAATAAAATGTAAAAATCGGTTCTAAACAGTATTTCCGCCGTATAAAATGCGTGTTGTATTGTAAAATGATCTAATGTAGTAAAATTAGAATAAATTGAATATCTACAAACCTTCGTTTTTAAATTCGAATAAATTCTGTAGCACCACAAGATTCTCAATCTTATTTGTAATGTGAAACATTCAAGAGCGGATATTTGTCATAACTTCAGTGTCATTCTAAGTTCCACAAGTGCAAATGCTAGGTTAAGACGAAATTTAAATACACCACATTAGTGTAGAGATGCAAAATAATACAGACGGTTGCCGAGCCGAAACCGTTGGAAGGAGAGCAAAAACCTGTGTACAAGTCAGCTGTTAGGACAACAGTTTCGGCAATAAACACCTCGAAAAGGTAATCGACCTAGGAATAGAGTGCGAGAGAGAAAATGTAATAAAGGGCGATAACTGCGGAATATATGTATTCGTAAGTGTGCCGGAATTTTGTGTTATAAACCGCGGCGCAGCGTGAAGAGAATCATTATTATAACACGAGCGATTATACTGCGAGAAGAGAGCGTGAGATAGCGAGAAGATTGCGAGTCAACGAAGAATTGTAAAGACAAATAAATTTATCCTAATCGAAATTACGAGGGATAGTTCAACTTAACTGACAATATCCCTACATTAGAGAGCACCAAAACGTATACAGATTCTGAAATTAAAGTATTAAATACGTTTGCAACAATTAAAATGACTTCGTAAGACAGACATGTGTTTTTATTTCATTAAATACGTTATAAATATTTAATTTCTTTGCTTAAAAGAAATCTCTTATGAAAAGGCATTGTTTAATAACAGAGAGCGCAATATTTATGTATTCTACAACTTATTTAAAAATCAACGAAGTCAGAGGAATCATCTGGTTCCTAAATAAATACCGAAACGTGTAACTAAGAATATAGAAATTGTACTTTCATTCTACTGATTTTTGTATTAACTTATAAACATGCATAATACATATATAGAATAAAATAAAAAATTCAAATGAAAAATTTATTTGGAAGAAAACTACGTGTTGAACTACACTAACGTTGAACGAGCTAACTGAAGTAGCGTTAGACATTACATTGCATCATACTGTATATATATAATTTAATGTTCATAGTTTTTGTTGTAATTTATACCCAATGCTGTATTTTTATTGTATCTGTATCTTCTTTTACACTGGTTATAATTTCGCTTTTATTTACGTTTTACCGTGTATTTGTATCTTAATTATATACCTTTTTATTATTTTTATTACCACTACTAATATACACAGACATTTTAAAACACGTGTATTAAGGTATAGATACATACATTTTACATTTCCTTTATAATTTTTCATTACTGCAGTAATGAAGATTAAAGCAAGCTTTGGTTAAAACAAACTGAGAATTATACATATAATGATAATTACTAACTTTGATATTTATTATATCGATAACTTAAACGATACACAATTGTGGATGCAAGGGGTAAATATAAATAGACAAGTTCAGAGTTTTGAGTGACCAGTTCCAAGAATTGGTACGGATTACACGTGACTAGTGTCGAGTATTATCGTGAAGACGATGTAATAAAATTGTAAACTTTATCAGAAATCAAAGTTCATAAAATTCTAGCGTGAAAGTCGCAGGTTAGAGGTCTCAAAATATTGGAAATTCCAAACAGTCGTATAAGAAGTATCCAATTAGGAATCAATATGCTGCAGTTATTTCAACACGAGTTATAGTATCATGATAAAGAGACAGCGTTCCGTTAAAAAAATGAATATCTATGCATTCATTCACGCGAAAGACGTTTATAGCACTATAACGCTATCGTTTGAATTTGACTTAGGTAGTAATGAAATGGAACCACGTGAAAATTGTTACGAAAAGAAAAGAAGAAAAGAAAAAAAAAAGAAAAGTAGAACAAAAAAACGATCTCTTACAAAGTTTCAACATCATTTTTTTTGCCTTCCACAAACCCCTCGAATTTGAATAAATTTATTTTAAAAGTCAAACTGTTTTAGTGTTTTAGCGCTCCACGGGCAAATACCTACGCTCATTTATGTAAATCCCACACGCAACAGCATAATGCGTCCTATATATCGTAGAAATTTTGTATATATGGTGTTTCCAATGTAGTGATATAACATCCCTACCAGCGTGAAAAACGTAAGCTAAAGTATAGAATACAATTATCATACACATATAGCAATATTTCTCAAAAATCAGAATTTGAAAAGGGATAATAACCTGTTCAGACGCGAACGTAGACTTTTATCGGGACCAAAGGAATTTATTATGGATTTAAGTAAATTCCAAGAGTTTGGTTGGTGGTAATGACTTTGATAACTAGTCTACTAATTCATCACCTGTGGAAATAAATGCAAGTTTTATCACATTTTTCTCAACTTGTTCTCTTGAAAAATGGTACTTTATATCTATATGTTTCGATCTTTCGTGACTACTCGAGTTATTTGCGATACTAATGCAACTCATATTATCTTCATATATCGTTATTGGACGTGCAATATTTATATTAATACTAACTGCTAATGATTTTAACCAGAGTGCCTCTCAAATTGTGCTTCGTTCATGCAACTGAAATAAATATCCCATTGTACTTTTTCGATCTGTTTGCTCACAACCTTTCCAATCAGAATCTACATAATCACGTAATAAACTTTGACAATAATTGTTGGCATGTAATAATTTAATATACCTGGAAACTCTTTTAAGATTTTGATAAAATGCTCTTTTTTTTTTTAAATGCAATTAAGGCAGGTCCTATACAAATCATTATACGTATACATCAAACATCCCATTAAATTGCGAGAAGGTGCATTATATTTGTCATCAGAGTTTAAAGCTTTATAATCTAATACACCTCTTGGTAGAGGTGTATTAACAGACTTGCAATCTTGCAATTATTCTTTCAATTTTAATTCCTAGAAATAATTTTATTCCATTTAAATCTGTCATGCAAAACTTATTTTTTAATTAATTTGTGAAACTTTTCATGGCCGCAATTCCAGCAATTATAATCATAAGATCATCTAAATATAATACCATATATATCCTTTTCTATATACTTCCTCTATCTAAAATATAAATACATACAGCGATATACTGATGAATTTCGAAAACTTTCTCTACAAGAACTTTTTCAACCATTTTGAACCAACATCTAGCTGATTCTTTGAGACCATATAATGTTCTATTTAACTTACATACTTGATTATTATTGCTTTTTACACCTTCAGGAACTCGAGTGTAAATTTTTTCCTTCAAAATACTATTTAAAAGCGCCGTTTTCACAATGGTGAACTAATAAATATGCTGATTTGCAAAAGCAATGAGGAACCGAAAACTTGATATTCTAGCAATTTATGGTATGCAATTTGCATCAAAGAAATGGACGAGCATGCTGCAGCAGGAGAGCATCCACCATGTCTTATCTTCGATTTGATATCTACAGAGCAACCCAGTGGAACGCATGAACCGAGAGATTGGAAGAATCTTCCGCACACTGGTATCCTCCACCCATAGATGCTGCAATGAAGTCGAACATGACAGTACTGGTTTCACCCCAACCATGGGATAAAGAGTTTCGATCTCCCACCTGCTCGGACGTAGACAACAAAGTAGAACATGATAAAAAGTTACTCCTCGCATTTAGAAAAATGACGCAGAAGGCTGCTAAGCGATGCAAAAGATCCAACGCAAGAAAGTCGCTCGTCTCCAACAACATCGGAGACTATGAATTGGTAAAAACGAACCCGGTATCCAACACAGCTGATCGCGAAATAGCGAAGTTTTTCCATGTTTACGAAGGACCTTACGCAGTTCTAAAGAAAAAAGGACCATCTACGTTCCAATTGTATGATTACCAATACGGCGCAGTTCGGGGAACATTGCATGCTACCAGTTTACGGCCATATCTACGGGCAGAAGAAACGGCGATGGAATGTGACAAAGGGGGGTTCAGAATTCAGGGAAAACCTCTCCCGAAGGAAATCTAACATATATAAATAGCAAACGGTAAGGAGAATCAAATTAGCTAGAATGTGCGAAGGATTAAGAGCTACATTGCAGCAAAACGACCAAGAGCCTTCAATTACATCAGCCAGGACTATACAGTAACAATAATTAAAATAGCATTTACGTATCAACGTCATATTATATTATCTTTATTACATTATAGCCAGAAAATGTCAGACGATGACCACCAATACGGTTGGTGAACAAGCATGGGCAATGGTCTCTAGACCTACGCAAACTTGAATGGATCTACCATTTCCGCCAGCAGCGCCAACCACATATAAAATACTGGAGGGTAAAAAGTGGACACCCACTTCGAGTAGAAAATACCAACGGGTAATATCTACCCAGGCAACGGCACAGAGGCGACATCAAAGGAACAAAAACTCCATTGGGGGGTCCAGGAGCTGTCCAGCCTGACAGGAGGACGATAAACGCAGACACCCCGTTATCCGAGGAATTCCCATCATCACCCACTTTAAATATGGCAGATATGTCGTGAGAAGTAATACTGAAGGACGATCCGATCATTGAAGTCCCCGTGTTGGATCCTCAGGATCCGTTAGGCCTTTCGTGCCTAACGAAGAAGGCGATAGACGCTTTCTTTTTAATAGAACTATAATTTTATGAACATTTAAGAGTGGATATTTTCATTGCAGTGTAGTGAATTTGTGTTTTTGCGTGTTTTGCGAAGACAGTGAATAGTTTAATTTTGAGTTAAGACAAGAACGAACATTTTGAGTTTCTAGTTGAGTTTATTTTAAAGAAAGACGATGGACAATTTAATTTCTAGTTGTTTTTAATTAAGCCAAAGATGAACATTTTGTGTTTCTATTCGCATTTGTGTTAAGGGATCATAAACAATTTAATTTTCATTATTTTCTAGTTAAACCAAAGATAATGAACGTTATCTTATTTTTCTACAAATAGTTATTTATTTTGCGAGAGTGATTTATTTTGCGAAAAGTATGAATTTTTCTTTTGTATGGCTGATGAGTGTGTACGATAATTATAATGCAATATTATCTCTAGTCTTGAAATTAACTATGTCAAATTCGGTATTATGTTATAAATAGGTGCATTTCGACTGCGTCCCTGCACCTTTGATCTTGTGAAGAGGGGGAGGCATATGTAACCGTCCTGGTTACATACTTATAAGTACACCCTATATATTCATCAATCTCAGCGGCAAAGGATACCACTACTTCGGGTACAAGCCGCGATCGTTGTCCCGAGGGTTAATACTTAGATTATTTGCCCCACTTAAGGATAATTATGCGTGGGCATCGATCGCCTCTCAATAGCGATCGAAGGAGGTCGATGCGATGATCAATTTCGACACTCTACGTCTGGAAGAGAACTAGAAAGAATATCTTCAAAACTATTCAGCGAAAACGGTACGTGATCGGGAAGTCAAACCGACCTGGTAACATACACAAACCGGCTACTTACCCCCGACGCATACGCGCCTCAAACCTAGGAGTCACAAGTTCAAACCGGACTGTGCACTGTTAGAATACGATTATTGAAATCTCTTTTTGGACGTATAAAGCGTAGTTGTCAAAACGAGAATTTTTTATTGTAATAAAATAAATAGTTAAAGTCATTTAATTGTAAATTTCGCTGAATAGAAGGAGACGGTCAGTAATTGTTGCTTGAAAGTCAATTCTCAATAGTAGTCATCGACGACAATCCCAACAAGTGTAGATTGCGACTGAGATCGTTTAATTGTGCATTTTGGCGTGGTACTCCCAGGCTCATACAGGCAATTGAAGTGTCGCTCGGCCCACGTAAAGTGTCCCGCCGTATCTTCTAATTGTACCTGTGTTCCCTTGTGAGGGGTAATCTCGCGGGTGTAGAATTGAATGGTTTCTGTCACATTTGATCGTGGCACAGCTCACAGACTCGTTTAAGCATCCAGAGTATCGCTCAGCTCACGAAAGTGCCCTGCCGTCACTCCTTGGTTGTACTCAAATGGCTTTGTGAAGAGGTGGACACGACCGTATGGTACTGCTGTCTCACTGTTTGGAAGTAAATTTGTTCGGACATAGTTCATACTCAAATTGGGTAACCGAAGTGTCGCTCAGCCCACATATTGTGCCTGCCGTCATCTTCTGGTTGTTCTCAATAGGTTTATGAACTTCATAGTACAGGCACCGTTTGACTTTTCCCGAATTGCTCGACAAGGTCGATCTGAGTGTTTCTGTACTATACGCGTCGCGAATCATACGATCGAATTAACGATGTGGAAAATATGTCTCTTGCTGATAGGAGAAGTATGTGGTATCAGCAAGATGGAGCTCCACCACATTATGCAAAAAAGACAAGGGACTGGTTGAGCAAAATATTTCAACAACAATGGATTGGCCGCGGTGGACCAATTTCTTGGCCACCACGGTCACCCGACCTCTCTGCGTGCGATTTTTTTTTATGGGGATACATAAAACAACAAATCTATAAAACACCTGTTGAAAGCATACTAGATAAGAAAATTAGAATAGAAAGCGCGTGCGAAAACATACCCATAGAAATTCTGTTAAAAGTTGAAAACGAATTCGCGAAACGAATAAATAAATGTATTGAAAATAGCGGAAGATTCGTAGAATAAATTTTGTATGCAATAAAGTATTTTATGAAATTAAAATGAAGTTGCCTTTATACCTACCTCGTACTGAAAAATTTAAATAAATGTTCCAACTTTCCAAATTGTTAATATCATTCTCGATACGGAAAACTTAGACTGTAATGGACAATACTTTCCACGTTTCTTACTCTTCGGACCTGGCCTTCTGACCGTAGATCGGTTTCGACAGGCAGAGTCGAACATGCGGCACTTACCCCGCAACAATAGGATCGCTTTTATGGCCTACTACTCAAATCGTGACGTTTCTGCTGAAAATCAGTAAATTTCTAAGCGTTATATCTCGAAAACTAATAAAAATCGGGTAAATACATGAAAGCTTAATAATTTTGTCTTGAAAAGCACTATCGCGTGATCGAAACTAAAATATATGGTTCCATTTAAATATCGAAACTTCACCATCATATCTTTCACATTAAAAACATTAACAAATTTTCGTTAGCGCCAAAACATTGGGCCCCTTGTACCCTGCAATTTCCATATAAATAATTTTTCGTGTCACCAATAGTTTATGAAATAAACTCTCCTCATAGTTTTATTACTGTTATGTGAGGACATAATTTCAATTTCCTCGAGCTCTTCCAGTGGTGCTTCGTTTACAGCTCCACTTTGAACAATTGCATCTTCTTCGCTTATATGTATTCTTTACTTTTTCTCTGCAATCTGTTTCAGTTTGTATGCGTTCTACATGAACAAGGGAAAAGACGGTTAATAACTTTACTCCAGGCATTTTTCATATTATTCCGAGAAAGTTGCCACGATTTGCTTAGAAAATCTATACAATTTTTCAATGAATATTGTTTGTAAAATTTATTTACTTCGCCATCGTATGTTAGTACTCTTTCAGAGCAGTTGATGCCGAAACAGTTTTTTCGTTTTTTCTATAATTGCTTGGTCCATTGGTTGTATGACGGACGTTGTATTTTTTAGCAAACACATGATTTAAAAATTCCCATTTTCTTTAATTTCTGGTGTTTGCACATCATGCTACCGAAATATTGTCTGTTCGTAATCTACTTCCGCTAATATTTTGTTCTTGCTCTCCTACAAATGTTTTTCCTTTGCCTTTGGAAGTGTTTTCCATAAAAGTTCTGTCTCGTTTATATTGGGTTGGCAAATAAGTTCGTTCGGTTTTTGTGCCAACGCAAGTTCAGTTGGATTCGCTTTTCTTTTGTCAGCGTTGTTATACAAATCGATTACACTTTTCAAAAGATGGCAAGAAGTCATAAATAAAAATTGCCAATACATAATTGATCAAAGTTTCTATTCTGTATCAAAAAATTGTGTTTTATTTCACTTTGAAAATCCAAACGAACTTATTTGCCAACCCAATATTATAAATATACTGTGGATTAACATTTTTCTCTTCAATAAGTTTCGTAAAAGCTTGAGTAAATGTATCCGTAACATCATCATAAACCTTGGATTCCAGGTTGAAGGAATAAACGACAACACTTTTTAATAGAAACTTGTTAGAGGTTTCTAATCGTAGACCGTAGGTTGTGCACGCCCGTACAAACTGCAGGGAGAACTCATTTTTACATTATTCCCTTAAATATTATTGCTGACTAATGCCTTATGATGTATATGTGTGTGGTAACAGCTTTTGTGCGGTATATGTACTTTTACGAGAGGTCAGGATCCATGGAACGATTCAGTCATGTTCGGCAAAGCAGGATAATTTTCAAAAAATAGGTGAGTCTGATTTAATTTGTCCGTACCTTTTCTGTACATTTAAAGTAGACATGGGTTAATATATTTATTAATTGAAGATTTAAACTCCTTTTTCTTGGATAGAAAAGATACTTTTCTTTCAAAATACGCGAATTTGTTGTTTTGTACCTTTGTAACGAGTGACAAGAATGATTCTCAATATTTTATTCTTTACTCCTTACTTCTTTGAAATAACAAATACAAGTATCGAACAAATTCGATTCACTCGGTTTAAGTTAATGATAAATAATTGGTTTATCCCCTATCTGTGAATAATGATTAAGTTGATCTAATTATTAATTGTTCTATAGGTTTTTTGATTTAACTTTGACGTGACTTTGTGTGACTTTGTGTTATGCAATTGCACCTTCACGGTGCATATGTGTCTGTTCATGGCCAGGGGCAGCAGTCTCATTCGAACTCATCCGTCGTTGTTTTTAGCTAATAATTAAGAAACTGTGCCTTAACGAACACTTTGGTAAAGACAAAAGTTATTCAATATTACTCCAGCTACAACCTCCTTAAACTACGCCCACCTGTAGTCGATCACCCTCGAAGTACGTTGTACTAGATCTCATGTCACGTCGTAATGATGCTGAGAGTGATCGTTACATCACTTTTATTACATTCCGGTAGAAGGAATTTCACGTCACACTACACTCTTGAAACAGATTGGCAGTTCAAGTTGGTGGTTACGTACGATTAGAGTTACTCCGTGTATCCAGTTAAGAAGAATGATGCTCAAATTTGTATGTGTCGTACTATCATGTGTGCTGATCGCGGCCCAGAAGACAGAATGGGACTCTCCAGAAAATTTGTACATCTATCGGAATTTTCGTAAATGGATATTCCACAATTTTGGTAGGTAACAATTCTGCATCACCGAGCTCGGGTATTTCCTTTCCGATGTCGCACAGTGTCACAGTATAAGAAGCATGTAATTTATGATAAAAATCAGGACTTTTTATTTTTCTTCGCTAAATACGATCATACCTCTTCGTGAAATCGAGTGCTTTCTAGAAATTCTACCGAGCTATATTACTGATACTTGAGGCTTATTCGAAAAGTCGTAGATTGTAATCGTAGGCCGATATTCAGTGAAAAATGTGCACACTGCAGAGAGATACAATAAAGTCCTCTCAGTAGAGGTTTTTAATAGAATCAATTCTTACTCGAGATTTTGCAATAAGTGCACTTGAATAAAAAGTAATCTCTCGTAAACTTTATAGCTTTTTTTGCATTAAGATACGTTACCTAGATCTCGAGAGAGGAATAACATCGTTACAAAAAATTTTGCATGTGAATATCTTAAAATATATATCGGTCATAAAAATATTGTTACCCAGGAGAAAAGCAGACACATAGACCTACAGCGGCGTATCTACAACGGCTTCAGAAACAACTACCTCCAGATGTTCCATTCCCGTGCAATGTGACTGGTAGCTAATTACCCTTATTAGAAATGTGTTAAATTCGTTAAAAATCGACGTATGTAAGCTTCTTTCTATTCCTCGTTAGTAACGGAACATACTGTCTGTTAGGTGGAAGGTCATCAGAAGTACCAGATTCAGTTCATCGTTTAAGACCTGGTGATATCGATGTGATTGCTGCGATGGGCGATTCTGTGACAGCTGGAATGGGTATTTTTGCATTCAATATGACGCAGTTATTTGTCGAGAACAGGGGAGTCGTTGCGAGCATCGGTGGACAGGGAAATTGGCGAACATTTTTAACACTTCCTAACATTCTCAAGGTATGTTTATTTTTATCTTCTCAGATACTACGTCAGTGTGCCACGTACGGGTTCGGATATTACATTTGAAAATCGGCTGTTTCACTTGCATCTATCTATCGTTATTATATAGTAGATCCTCGATATCTTCCTGCTGCATAAATTCCTGATAGAAACTGCAATTGCAAATGTGTATTACTCACTCGTGCGCACGCACACACTTTGAATAGGTTTAGCGTCCTAGAATAGTTTTTAGGAGAAAGAAAATAGACGCGCCGTGAAGAAACCGAATGCAACATTCCAATTATGTAATTTCCTGCTCCCTTAGATCTTCTGGGGCAGGAATATATAACTCTTACTGCATCGTGATTTATCTTTGCATCGGGCTTTGTTAGAATTTTTGTAACCTTCCATTTTCATGTACGCAGGAATTCAACCCGAACTTAATAGGCTATTCACGTGGCGATTCCTTAATTTATCATAAGGATTCGCAATTCAACGTCGCTGAAACTGGTGCAATGACTAAAGACATGCCCTTTATGGCCAGATATCTGGTTGATAGAATGAAACAGGATTCAAGAGTAAATATCAAAGAACACTGGAAGGTTCGTATTTCTAAACAATCGGTAAAATTATACATTAGTCACTAAATGGATAAAATAAATTACTTCTGTAGGAAAAGATGTAGAAGTGGTTGTGCACTGATTTTATTCAGCCCGTGCAAAGCTATTAACACTTTTATTTATAATTTTACAAAACAAATATAAACACTAACATTAACTTTTAATATTAAAACTGATCTCCGACTTTTAAAATCTTTTATGGCCTTTTTCAAAACTTTAAAAACGTCCGTCATTCGCCGCGGTTCACCTATTCTCATTCTCTTTTTTTTCTCGGTCCTCATTTCTCAAAGTGATCCCCAATCCTAATTTCATTTTACCTGTAACAAGCAGCACCTTTTGTTTATTAATATTTATTATCAGCGCTCGGTCATGTCGTTTCCACTTCCTACACTTCATAATACACATTTCGACAGAACTGAAAATAGCAAACTATGTCCAAGGTCAATATAATAGTTTCGCTTGATTTAAAGCTTTCCCTAAACCAACATCATTTTGTACTCAAGTTTAACGTAGGTTCAAGTGTTCTGTTTGCAAATGTTTTCTCTGTATAACAGTGTCATTTGTATCAAGGTTATTTTTATTTAATGCCTCTGGAGGTTTTCTTTTAGAAAATATACATTGCGCATGCATGTCATTGTCTTTCTTAAGAAATGCAGTTGACTTTCTTAGGAAAATGGCAAGGTAACACTACATTTATTCTGCGTGTCATATTCTACTTACACTAGGGGACATCAGTGTCACTTCCTAATACCGATTTACAATCTCCTTTTACAATTCCTCGACTGCGTTAAACTTTAATTTCATTGTACCCTACTATGGATACTGTTTGTACATCAATAATATTAAATCTGTTTCCTCACAGCTGATCTCGATACTTATTGGACACAACGATTTGTGTAATGAGGTATGCAACGCGCCATCACCGTCGTCCATTTTGGAAACTCATAGAAATTATCTAATCACTACCTTGAGAATATTACGGGATAATTTGCCAAGAACTTTCGTCGTTGTTGTCATGATTCCTTCTTTTCATACGTATGTTGATGCAATGAAAACTCAACCAACATTAAGATGTTATATTATGACACGATTTGCATGTCCTTGTTTGTTTGGTTTGCAATATCAAGACCGAATACCAGAATATTACGACATAATGAAAAGGTGGGTGATGTGAAAAGGACTTGATGTGACGCAAGTTTATACATTTTTGTATATATTTTATTTTCTTTCTTATATATATTATTATTTTCGTCCTTTATAGATGGGTGGAAGTGGAGGAAGACGTTGTTAGTTATCCAGAATTTAATACAGCAGATTTTACTGTTGTAACTTCACCTACACTTCAAAACTATACACCACCAATTACAGAAGACGGACAGTTAGATATAAATCATTTCGGCTACGACTGTTTCCACCCTGGTCAGATTTTTAATGCACAATGTAGGTAATCATTTTGCCCAAACCATTAAGCCTTGCGCAAAAAGCCCAAACGGCTTTTTTCTGAACCATATGATATGCAAAATCCGTTCGGTAACCTCCTTGTAGTGCACATCGGGTAATGCCAATGCCGGCGGTATATGCCATAAATGCAAGCGTTACTTTAAAGTACTGTATCTTTGCGACAAAAAATGGCAGCGAGTTTTCACTTACTGGAAATTGAAGTCAAAGGTTCGTACTTTATACTCCTGCAAACAGAATTGCCGAAAAAAAATGTAGCAAGTCCATACACTTCGTCAAACTTTGTAATTTTCAATATAGCAAACGTACCCTCACATTTAAGGTGTTTGTAATGGTAGGGATGCATCACAATTAAAGTCGAACTACAGTATCTTAAAGTAGAGATTTCAGGCTTTAATTAAAAAAAAAGGACATAATTTTACGATTTTTTTTCCCGGAGTTACCATCAGTCAAATTTTGCCAATTTTTGCCTAAAATTTTTTTATTCCACATTTCTTTTGAGCAGTGTAGACAACGCTAACGTGTCACTTTTAAGCAATCCTTAGACTCCCTTGTGTTCTTCCAGAAGCTCTCCATTACTTCTACTTAAACTCTCTATACCAATTTCCTTGAGACATTCTAAGTTTTACCGAACACTTTCTTATACTCTTTCTATGCTCCCTTTGCATATTCTAAACTCCTAGGTAAACGGTGGTAGACACCTCTCCAATTGAACGCATTTAACATTGCATCATTTCCAATTATCATTCTAGGCACAAATATTTACTTATCGTTTAATAATTGGAATACCCATTGTGTTTGTTACAATAAATGTTCGTTAAACGCGTTTATTATACTTCTGTATTAATCTTTTAATTGATTTATGATTTTCAAGATGCTAACGGTCTGTGGAACAGTCTGTTGGAACCAGTCGGTAACAAATCGAGAGACTTTCGTCGAGAGTACGAGAAATTTTTGTGTCCTACACCGGTGAAGCCATTTCTGATGACTCGGGAGAATTCGCAGAAGGAATGGAAGAAATGATACTTCTGTATCTATGGACAATACATAATGCGGGGCCAAAAATATGATCTCGAAACTTACAGAAGTTTGCTAACACATTTGTCTCTCAAAACATTGCGGAAATGAAGCCGTTTATTTATTTTCGGAATTTAATAGTAATTGTGTCGATATTTCTATGAACCTGCAGTGTCTAAATTTAAGTTAATGCAAAAATTTGCGTAGGCTTTAAGAAGTAGTTTTAACTTGTTGTTAAACCACAGAATATTCCAAAAGAAATGCAAATGTAATACTGTTTCTAGATTGATAAATATATCAAAACAAAGAACAATTTTCTGTTCGTTTTTTTTTCTGCTAACATTATAATTTTACCATGCTTCGCTAGCGGTGAATATGCGAATCAATAAGAGAGACTGAACCCACATGTATTTTTAACGTTCTAAACAAAAGTGGTCTTACAATTTTATGAAGAGTGAGTGAAACAAAAGCATTTGGGGCATTATTATATTACCTTTCGATTATTTTTTACGAGCCTTCCTTGTAAATGTTCAGAATTAACTTTATGTTAAAAGTATCCTCACGATCACCATGTGTGAACCTGTAGCCTGCTTTGGAGGTTCCTAACCTTACTTGTTCAATTCGCGTTACGATTTTCGTTCGTTAAATTCACCTAATATTTTCTTATCGATTTACGATCATTTGGAATTGTTGACTTTGTGCTTTATGGAGGAGGGAGTAAGAGTGCATTTTTAATTTTCATAGTCACCAAATAGTTTGTCATTGTCTAAGGATATGCTGGGTGAAGTGTCAAGTCTTTTAACCACTTTAGTGCTTAATAGTTGGTTTCAATAATAAATTTTCGTCCCAGGAGATATTGCCTAAAGTTCGGGATATGCAACAACAGACGAGTTCGCCTTGGGAAAGTGTGGCTTCTAGTCCTTGGTGTTTCGAGTTGTATGATTCTCGTAACTCGGAAGAAATCAACTCAGTGTTTATGGGCATTCAGTCAAGATCTAAATCATGTCCACGCAACATTCACGCAACTTTAGAGATATTTATGGCTTTTCGGTGGATTTACGGTGTCTACAAAATCCATGTCCATCCGTCTCCTTGAGACCCAAAACACTCCAGTGCTTAGGTCACTGACATCCATCATCAATACTTACGACCACACAGACTGAGAAGTAAAGGACTCGCATTCCTATTCGCTTAGTCGTGTCACCAATTCGTGATTTTACCAGATTATGGACTGATCCTGATTGGTCCTGTATTGGATTGGTCCAGTAGTTCCATTTTTAAATATGCCCACACATTCTCGATAGGATCTAAGTTTGGACTTTGACTAGGCCACGCCATCATTTGAAATTGTTGAGTCTCGATTTTGTACGCCATCTTTTGACACTTTCTGCAGAATGTATGGGCACGTTATCGTGTTGGAAAACATCATATTTTCGTACCGGCATATTATCAACAATATCCAATAATTTTCTTCTAAAATCTGATAAAAATTCAGAATTCTATGTATTATGCTGAAAATTTTTATTAATATCTCTGAAACTGATAGGCTGATAGAGATACCGCTTAGTATTTGAGGTCCTTCTCCCTACCCCTTCTGACCCGTCAATGTGTGTCGTCTTCCTCTATCGGAGCACTTCGGAACTATATACATATTTTTTAGTATGTGTGTAATATTTCTTATTTCTTTAAATTAATTCTGAATCATATTCGTAACCCAGTATTTGTAAAAAGGAGACACTTGTATATACAATATTATCGATGTATGTATGTATTATAGATTATAAATTATAGATTATAGTATTGTATGTATTATAGATGTTAAAGAGTATTTTCTATTTCTAATAAACTCTAGTGAACTCTGTTCACTAGATTTCTAGCGAATCTTAACTAAAGATGCATTATATAATAATGTAAAAAAATTGCAGAAACTCTTTAAACTATGCTGTTCCGAAAAAGGAAAGAAATAAAGGAGAATAGCTTTGCATCATTGTATTTGCACTAATTTGGTAAAAGATAAGTAAGGTCAGACAGAGTAAACAGCGTAAAAAAGTAACAGAGTAATGTAAACAGAGAAATAAAGTGAGAAAAGTTTTAAGAAAATTTATCGGTATTTTTATTATGTAGAGACATTTAAACAAGACAATATTTCTTTAAGAAATCTTTTTCGTTCTTTTTACTTGAGAAGGAATAATGAATTCTCACATTATTCATAATTGGACCGTAAAAATTCATATACTACTTTTCATTCCAGACGTCAATAGTTCAGGGTAAATGTATACGTTTCTGTCCATGCATTTAGTATTTCTTTGCTCGGACAGAAATATTTACTGTTTCATTTAAGTTGATTGAAATTTTTCCTAAATACTTAGTCATTGAAGTAAATAAAAAAATGCCAGCAGACATCGCCGAGTCTTGAGTTTTTTCACACTTCCATTGGCATTTAAACATATTTAACTGATTACAATGTAATTAGAATTCATATCATTTTATTCAAATAGCCTGGAGAATAGTTTGGTATAAAAGTAAACTGAATAGAAGCAATTATAAGACCGCGAAACATTTCCAAAGTTGAAAATTTACAAAACACTTTCATCAGTATCTTATGGACGGAAATTTACCATTGTGACCAATTACAATCTTCTGGTATGGCGTTAAAAGATTCGAATGAACGCAAAGATCCAAACTCACGTTTAGTGTACTGGCGACTCAAATTATACGCTTTCACGAGGTAGGACTAGAACTATAGAAAGACTCGTTAGAAGATGAATTATGTTGTTTTATGCAAATAGCCCCCAATTATCGGCCGAGAACGACGAATTTATTAAATAACTATCGGAATGCGCAAATCCAGTTGCAGCTGCTAACCTTACAGGTCCTTCCATCCAATCTGAGGTAAAATACACTCAAAGATTTTTTAGAGAACTACCAACTATTGTTTACACGTGAGTTGCCACCAGAAACAACCGAAAATAAATTCACTAAAACTGTAAATGGATAAACCAATATATAAATAAAACAAAATTCGTCATAGGACTAATGTTAAACTATTTAAACAGCCAATACAATTCGTTTCAGAACAGATTCATTATTTCATTAAAGAACAACAAATTCATTAAAGAACAGATGCTCGAACGTTCGACGCCAAGCACGGAAGAATCAAACCTTATTATATTACAGCGTGAGCAACTTTTTGAATTACAATTCGAAGTACAATTTTCTTGTACCGCTTAAGAAAACACATTAGTTGGCATTAGTCGATAATTGTGTGATAAACAGTGCACTTAACGGGAGACGCAGTCTATTAGGAGTAAAAATTCCACTCGTAGTAAAAAAACCTACGACCTCGTGAAAATTATGTCTCTCTCGTCTCACGTGTAAATGTTTTATCGAGTAATTAATATTCAACAACGACTTTTTCTTTTAGATACATAATGTTTTTGTACTGATTGCAGCGGCTAACATATCTAATGCAAAGAAACTAAACCAACTGTTAAGCGATACGCGAACAGCCATTCTACGCATGTACAAGACAATTGTTTAACCAGTATTCTTATGAAACATAGGTCAGGAAATTGTAAATTTAAGGTATATGCGGATTCAGAATATTGCCTGAATACAATTACAAACAGGAAACCAATTTGGATGGATTGGTATAATCCCAAAGCTAGGAGCGTTGCATACACTTTGTTCTAATGACAAACTTAGACGCAAAGAATTCTGACATAATTGTATATTAACTCTACCGTCTGATTGCAGCGAAATTTTGCTTTGTCCTACTATAAAACCGTCTAATATCATAAGTATCAATATATAATAGGGCGAACTAGTAGCAGAAGTAGAAGCAATCAACTAATAGCTACACAGATAAAGATGCCAGATCTGAATATATCTAAAAGTGATGGAATACGGGAGGTTATTATATTTAAAATAAAACTACAATACAGTAACTTTAAAAGAACTAAATGAATTTATTATTTAAGAAAAACAACTTGAAAGGACCTCTTTAAAATATGTTACATAAACTTGATTTATGAACATCTAAATAACATAATATATTTTTATGCGTGTGAACACTACGGGAACTATAAAATTTATCCGACAAAACATTTTTTTACCACCGTATAAGGATCAAAAAAGAAAAATTTGGTGAATATCACGCGTACATAGGGTATGCAGATCTGTTGGGAATATTGTTTGCCTTTCAAACTAAAATAGGCTTTTTCAATGCAATAATCAACGTAACGAGAATGCTTATAATGGCAACCATTATACGAACTGCAATTTTAACACTAGATCTATCAAGAGTGGTCAATATTATAACTTGTTTGGCATTTTTTATAATTATTATTCATTTTCAATACATTTTGCTTCCTTAAATTTTTTATGACTTTTTCTAAAATATGCAAATGATTAATTCTATAAAGCAGTTTTCTATTTTCATTGCCTTTTTGATGTAAAATTTTATGCAGTATAATGTATTCCCACGTACTAAAATGAGTCATTTTGGCCTCCACGGAAAGTAGGTAAATTTCTGATTTTAGAAATTTCTCATACTATCTTTGCATACGTCAAATACATTTTTAGAAAACCAAGTATACTTTTGTACATGTACATTATACAAAATAACTATGTATGTGAGGCATACGAAAAAAAAAAGACTTAAAACTTTCATATTTATGGTCTAAAAAATGGGGTCCGCAATTTTTCTCTAAAACAATGAGCAGAAATAAATTCATCGAAATTTTTCGGCTAACTCGTTTTGATGAGAAAAATAAAAGAAGCCAACGATTGCAAAGAGGTAAATTTGCATTAGTTTCAGAAGTGTGGAATAAATTCATTGAAAACAACCAAATGTGCTATAAACCAGTAGCTGCCATTACAGTTCATGAGCAATTCTCAACCAAAGCTAAGATGTAGATGTACGCTGTACATGCCAAACAAGCCGAATAAGTTTGGTATTGGAAGAGAGTGAATTGGCTCTGTATAAAATCGGCAATTGTTCAGTTACGCACTAACCCGTAATCAAAGTATTGATAGTCGGTAAAAGTACGTCGAGATATGTACATCGCTGATTATTTTATTTCGGTTTAAAATGTATTTATCAGTAATTTCATAATAAACACAAGTGTCTAATTTATTTTCTCTGTCATCTTGATCAAGAAAATTACAGTATAAAATTCTGGTTAGCATCAGATGTAAAAAGTAAATATCTTGTAAATACATTTTCCTACTATATTTGTGGTACTAATATTTGTGGTACATGTCACAAACGAGTCTGTGGTAGATGCTTTATTAAAATAATTGCAACTTGCAAAAAATATCTTTGAGTTTTAAGCGTAACTACTGTTTAGATTATTGTTATTAATATTACTATTATTATTCAGTTTATATAAAATTTTCTCTCATAAAATAGAAAAATACATAAAAACGTAAAAATTGCTGTTTTCTTAAATGACTTTTTAATTTAAGAAACGATTTTTTACCCCGCCAGTAGAAGTAGATATACGTCAATCGTCTGTTGTTCTAGTGTTAACAACCAGTGTCCAATACAACATGTTACTTTCTCAACCGGTCCCCCAGACAGTCGAGTCCATCACATTAGTTTTTTAGGTCATAGATGAAGGTCTTCTATAAGTGGGGGAATGTCGGCTATTCCTCCACCAACTGCTTGCACATCATTTTTCCTTTTGCGTCAAATTCCTAAACGCGGGTATTGCAATACATATACATAAATGTATTCGGACTCTGGTTTTAGATAGTCTGGTACTGCAGGCAATCAGACTAATACACTTTCTGTTCTTAATATATAAAAATATACCGTAGTTTTAGTGTATCAAATTTTGCTGTGGTTCGAGTTTTCCAAAACTCCAATTAGTGCAATAGTTGATTGTGTATATTTTTTTCTTCAGGAACCGGATATTGAAACAGACTATTTGCAATCCTACAGAGCTTAAAACCATTTGCAAATTTTATATTTCGGTGAATTATTTTCCTTTACTCTTCCAGTAATATTTTATGTATATTTTGGCCAATAATTTCAAATACTCGTTAATCGATTGTGGTACTTTCTCTGATTGAAATTTCCTGACTTTATTGTTTGCGATAATTATTTTCTGCAATCAATACTGTGTCTACAACCAAAATTCAATTTATATTTTGTTCAAAGATCTATTATTGTTATTTTTTATAATAAATTATTTTTCATTCACATTTTTTCTCGTCTTCTTTAACACAACTTCTTCATTAGCCTCCTTCATAATTCCGTAAAACTAGAGATTTGGTGAGAGGGTCCATATGGGACTAGCGTATCTCCGAATACATACACATTATAAGACTCAATTGCAATAGAGTTTATTAGGATTAATTTACAGCATAACACGTACGTTACGTTTACCAGTAATCACCTTGCTTGATTACCACACTACCGCAAGACCATAAAACGTATTTTGCACTCATACATACACACGACATATACTGTAGGAACGGGGTGCGGGACAGTAAAAATGAGTCGGTGGTTGAAGTGTAATTAACTAATATATTCTAATCTCGTTAAACATTCACAATATCGCCGTTACGCTGTTCGCACAATCGCTCCTTTTTCAAAACTGTCTTTCGACTTTCGCACCGGTCACAACACTCGCAATCCACCTTGTTCTTGTCGACTTCCCGACTAGTTCGAGAGTCGAGCCCGGTGGGGTATGATCGATTAGACTGAATAATTATTGAACAGTTTATTCGCTGAGTTATTTGAGATATTCGAGATTACCAATCACGCAGTACGTTTATGCAAATCCAAAACAGAAATGAGGGCCTCGGGGCCCTCCCGCATTTTATATCGGACATTCCCCTACGACGTCTCCTAGCAACCGCGCCGATTCCTCGAGGAACCGTTGGCGCGCCCTCCGCCGATCTTTGTCACGCCGCCATGCCATCCCTGTGCGGCCGGACCGCCGAACGCTACCACGCCGCTCGCCCTCTGCGGCCGAGCCGCCACGCCGCTAAGCCACGTGCCGACACCGGCGGCTCGCCGGCCACTTGCCGGTATCCGCCATCAAGCGGCGCGGTCCGCACCTTTGTACGCGCTTCTAGAAATTACCCGTCAGGAGACGTCGCCGAAGAAGTCCTTCTTATTCGCCGAAGTGCGCACCAGGTTCGTCGACATACAGCGGCCGCATCAAAATACTTATTAATTTGCGCTTTACTTGGAAAGTCAGAGCCTGTGCCACGTGCCTCGTGCACGTGTCCGTTTCTTCAACTGATCATTTCTTTGTTCTCGGGTGCTAGCGATCCTGCAGACAGCCAACCGGACGCGGGGCGAGCCAGCTCGCCCCCGCCCGGGTTCTCACCTCTCCCGAGCAGTGTGGATCTCGGTGCTATGGTGAGCATCACCCCTCCCGGGCGGATTCTATACCCCCGGTGCTATGGTGATGTTCTTCATGCCGAAACACTCATGGTGCTCGACGAATACGGCCACAGGTTTCCCTGTGCACGTAGGGCTTCGAGGTATGGCTCCCATACCTGCTGCTTTTGATCAGCCGCCCCCGAAACACCTCTAATTATACTCGATCGTCTGTATGTTCTTTAGTTGCTCTGATCTTTCCTCGCAAAGCTGTTTCTATCCGTAACACACCTCTTTCTCTTTCACATTCGCTCTCCCTTTCACTCGCGGACGTTACCTTTGTTTCTCCGCATCCATACTTCGCACTCACACCTTCTTAACGGCAATCGTTCCAACGGCCGTAACGCGGTGTTTTTAGAAGACGCGCTCGCACATACACGTCCTCCTACAATACATTACACTTACTCTCGTAGTACTCCACACGCTTCGCATGTAATATACATATAAAAATACGTTCTTCTGTTGCACGTGTCATATCGCAGTCTTTAGTTGACAGTGATTGTTACATCACTTTTAATAAATTCCGGAAGAAAAAAATCTCACGTCATACTACACTTTTAAAATAGACTCAATTTAATGTTGATGGTTAACGTATGGTTAGAAGTACTGTAAGGCGTCGGCAAAATTCACGGTACGCCGAGGCAAAGGCTCAAGGATGGGTCTGCGTTATGTCCGTCGACACCCCCCCACTCCGTCGGGGTAGGAAGACGACGAAAAGGACAGGCCCATAGCGTCAGTCTTTTGAACGCATTTCCGACGCTAAGACGGCCTTTACAGAATAAAGCCTATTTTATCGAGTATTGTGTCGTGATTAACGCGGATTTACCCCTTTTCCTTTAATTTCCTCTTTTCTAACAGTACTTTGTGTATCGGTATAAAAAGAATTATGCACAAATTTTTATCTATTGTACTTTTATGCGTGCTCATCGCGGCCCACATGACCGAATGAGATTCTCCAGAAAATTTACATATCTGTCGGAAGGCGTTCAGGTATTGGTCGCCGAACTCTCCTGCCGGAGTCCCTAGGCTAGTCCCAGAGCGGCCGATGGTCCTTACGTCGTCTTCTCTCTCAGACTGCCAAAATAGGCCAGCTCCTGTCGTGAGCCTCTATTTTATATTCGCCGGTTGCTATCCGCGGCCGCCGTTATCAACAGGCTCGTCGTTAGGTTGCGGCTCACGGTTTCGCGTAATGCGACTTGCCTCTCGCACCGCGGAGCAGCCAACGATATCTCACGTCGCGATATAATTCGATTTTTCGAGAACTTTCACTTTTCTAGAATATTCGCAATGCTATACAATATTTCGGTCTATCCTTTACTATTATTATGGAATTCCTATTGGATTTTATATCATATTGTCAACGAACAATTTATTTTACCCGCTCTTGTTTTTCATGATTCGTTTTTTGTACGCTACAAGGGTCAATTTGCCGACTTTACAGCGTTGCATGCACGTTACGTTTACTGGTAATGACATTGCACGATTACCACACTACTACAATATAAATTTTTGTTCTCTATACAACACTTTTACATTCGATAGCGTTCCGATCACGGCCGCATATGTAACATACACTCTCCTGCTACACGTGTTACGTCGTAGTCTTTACTTGACAGTGCCCAGTACATCACTTTTACTAAATTCCGGCAGAAGAATTATCTCGTCATACTGCACTTATTAAACAAACTCGATTTAATATTTATGCTTACGTATGGTTAGAAGTACTTTGTGTATCGGTTTAAAAAGAATTATGCAGAAATTTTTATTGGTTATACTTTTATGCGTGTTCATCACGGCCCAGAAGACGGAATGGGACTCTACAGAAAATTTGTACATCTTTCGGAATGTACGTAAATGGACATTTCGCAATTTTGGTAGGTGACAACTCTATATCGGAGAAGACGGGTGTTTCTTTCTCGATGTCGCATGGTATAAAGATGCGAAGAGTACGTGATTTCTGACAAAAATATGCACTCAACATTTACATTTTTTTTAATCTGTTAAATACGATCCTATGAACCTCTCCGACAAATCAAGTGTTTTTCAGGATTTCTCGTGAGTCACATTACTGATACTTGAGGGTTATTCGAAACGTCGTAGATTCTAATCCTTTTCCTACGCCGGTATTCAATGAAAAGTGTGCACACTACAGAGATACGATAAAGTTCTCTCAATATAACCGAATAAAATAATTTCGGTGAAAAATTCTCGCTTTTTCGGCCCCTTGCATTTTACATACATATTACATATAGCGCACGATGTAAAGAAGGTTATGCTATCTCATTATAAATAGATGTTTTCAATATAATCAATTCTTACTCGAGGTTTTGCAATAACTGCACTTACTTCAATAAAAAGTAATCTCTCGTAAACGTTATAGCTTTTCTTACACTAGCCATCAAGGCACGTTCCCTAGACCTCGAGAGAAGAATAACATCGAGACAGAAAATTTTGTATCTGAATATCTTAAAAAATATATCGATCGTCCATTAATAACGCGATAAAACATTATTACTCAGGAGGAGACCAGCAATATAGGCCTACAAGGTTGTACCTACAGCGGCTTCAGAAACAACTATCACCAGATGTTCCATTTCCCTGCAATAGTACTGGTAACTAATTACTTATATTCGGATTGTGTTAACTTCGATCAAAACTGACGTATGTACGTTTCTTTCTATTCCTCGTTACTAACGGAAGATGTCTGTTAGGTGGAAGGTCTTCAAGAGTACCAGATTCGGTTCATCGTTTAAGACCTGGTGATATCGATGTAATTGCTGCGCTGGGCGATTCTGTAACAGCTGGCGCTGGTATCTTTGCATTTAATATGATGCAATTACCCCTCGAAAACAGAGGAGTCGTTGCGAGCATCGGTGGACAGGGAAATTGGCGAACGTTTTTAACACTTCCTAACATTCTCAAGGTATGTTTATTTTTATCTTCTCAGATACTACGTCAGTGTGCCACGTACGGGTTCGGATATTACATTTGAAAATCGGCTGTTTCATTTGCATCTATCTATCGTTATTATATAGTAGATCCTCGATATCTTCCTGCTGCATAAATTCCTGATAGAAACTGCACTTGCAAATGTGTATTACTCACTCGTGCGCACGCACACACTTTGAATGGGTTTAGCGTCCCACAATAGTTTTTAAGAGAAAGAAAATAGACGAGCCGTGAAGAAACCGAATGCGACATTCCAATTATGTAATTTCCTGCTCCCTTAGATCTTCTGGGGCAGGAAAACATAACTCTTACTGCATCGTGATTCATCTTTTCATCGGGCCTTGTTAGAATTTGTGTAACCTTCCATTTTTATGTACGCAGGAATTCAACCAGAACTTAATAGGCTATTCACGTGGCGATTCCTTAATTTATCATAAGGATGCGCAATTCAACGTTGCTGAAAGTGGTGCAATGGCTAAAGACATGCCCTTCATGGCCGAATATCTAATTGAAAAAATGAAGAAGGATTCACGAGTAAATATCAAAAAACACTGGAAGGTAAAATCATTTGAGATCACTGAATGGAGAAAATAAGTTATTTCGTAATACATATTTCGATAGAATTGAAGATAACAAGTTATGTCCAAGACCGATATAATAATTTCACTTGGTTTAAACAGTTCCTTAGATAAATATCTGTCTGTCCGTAAGTTTAGCGAAAGTGTACTCATTATATAGCAGTGTCATCTGCATCAAGGTTCTACCTTCATTTAACGTCTCTCCAGGTTTTCTCTTAGATAATATATATCGTGCATATACATAGTCGAGTGTATATCGAACGCAATTGGTATTTCTTAACAAAGTGGCATGATAACGCTGCATTCCATTTTCTAGAGACACCAGGGGACATTACTGTCGGTCCCTAATACTAGATTTACAATTTCCTTAACAGGAAAAATTACACTTCCCCGACTGCATATAAGCATTGATATTATTGTAACCTATTATGGATACTATTTATACATCAATAATATTAATTTTGTTTCCTTACAGTTGATTTCCATACTTATTGGGCACAACGATTTGTGCACTGAGGTATGCTACGCGCCATCACCGTCGTCTATTTTGGAAACTTATAGAAACGATCTAATTAATACCTTGAGAATATTACGGGATAATTTGCCAAGAACTTTCATCGTTGTTGCCATGATTCCTTCTTTTCATACGTATGTTGATGTAATGAAAACTCAACCAATATTGAGATGTTATATTATGACACGATTTGCATGTCCTTGTTTGTTTGGTTTGCAATATCAAGACCGAATACCAGAATATTTCGATATAATGAAAAGGTGGGTGTGACTTGACGGATTCAAAATGTACGGAAATTTTCACCATGGAGTTGCACAGACGTGACGTGTCGCAAGTCTATACAGTTTCATAGGAATGGAAAACTTGCTGTTGTTTATATTTTATTTTATTCCTGCTTAGATGGACGGAAGTGCAGGAAGATGTCGTTAATTACCCAGAATTTAATACAGAAGATTTCACTGTTGTATCTGCACCTATACTTCAAAACTACACACCATCATTTACAGAAGATGGACAGCTAGATATGACAAATTACTCCCACGATTGCTTCCACCCGGTTCAGAAAGTTAATGCACGATGTAGGTAATCATACGCTTTCAGGTGTTCCAGAAGTTCTACGTGACTTCTATTTAAACACTTCCTACCGATTTCCTTGGGATATTCCAAGTTTTAACGAACATGTTTAACATTGTACTTTTCTAATTATTATTATGTACTCGAATATTTACTTGTTGCTTGTAATAATTAAAACAGCCGCGGCCTTTGTTGCAGCAAACACTTGCTAAATTTGTCTACCATACACAAGGTATTAATTTGTCAATCGCTTTATGATTTTCAAGTTGCTAACGGTCTGTGGAACAATCTGTTGGAGCCAGTCTGTGACAAATCAAGAGGCCTTCGTCTAGAGTACGAAAGATTTTTGTGTCCTACTTCAGAAAAGCCATTTCTAATGACGCGGGAAAATTCGCAGGAGGAATGGGAGAAATGATACTTCTCTATCTGTGAGCGACACAGAAGCAAAGCCAAAAATGTGTTTTCGAAACGTGAGTTGAAGTTTGTTAAAAAATTGATTTACCAAAATATCGTGGAAATCAAGCCGTATATTTATTTCCAGTATTTAATACAAATTATGTGGATAAAAAATTTGAGGAAGGTTTAAGAAATGGTTTCTCTGTGCTTTTAAAGCACAGAATGTAATACATTGTAAATATATCAAAATAAAATATAATTATCTATGGTTTCTGATTTCATTATCTAATAGCCAATTGGCATTTCGATTTCCGATAGTAATTATAGCTTTTCTTATGCTGATTACGAATGTGCAACCCGTTTGTTTCCGGCACGTACAAACTTTAAGAAATTTGATTTTGGAAAAAAAAGCACATGTTTCAAATTCAAACCAGTTTCGTGAGAAAACTATAAAAGATATTAAGATTCTGTTCGTATTGATGTGATTCAGTTCCTTACGCGCAGTTGCTCCATTTTGTTTCCGAATATCCTGTATACATTCTGTATGTGTCATGCTTGCTTATGTAAACTGTATGATGAATTACCGATTTAATTTTCATTTCTATTTACGGTCGTATTAGAAATGCTTCCGCTAAATAATGGAAATGGTTTGCCATTAAAGTGACATTGTAGCTTGCAACTGTACCTATTTGTACAGGGTGTTAAAAAGTCTAGTGGTGTCAAATTTGCGGAACGAGGAGGTCACAAGTGTAGGGAAGGTCTCCATCATCGAGTTCCAAACAATTCAAGCAAAAAGTGATTATATCTTTGGATTCTTGCGTGCGCATTTCTTTAATCCCAAGTTCTTGCATTCTGTTGATTCCGAATGTTACTACTCGAAAAACTGCTTTCCTTTCTGAACAATACATTGATCTGGAAGTCTGGCACTCGTTGTAATGTATTTATTATCTACCCTCAAAATTACAATAATTGAACCTCAGTGCTTGAACACGATGAATTCCATAAGCGAATGGTTACACGTGCAACTGTAAAAACGTAGTAACAGCAATATTTATCTAGCAGAGTTCCAACCTATGGGTCCTGTGAATTTTATCCTTTCGATGCGTAGAATACCTTGCAATTATAACAAAAATTTAACTCATAAAATCTTAAAAAAAGTCAGTCGAGGACAATTCTGCGGGTAGATTTTTTATTCATAGATCTTCACCGACCATAAGGTGTAGAATCATGCTATGGTGACCATGACATAATTTATAAATACACTCTATACAAATCAAATATATTTGCTTTTATACAGTAAAAATTAAGTTTCTTTTTCGTATTTCTTTGCTTTTACGTACGAATTTTAGTATATAATGTATGTTACGTGTCGAAAAGGAATATAATTGTAAAACGAAAATGAAATATGTATACATATACGTGATATAATTGGACTGTAATTTAAAGATTGTATAGTGTTCAGCAGCAACAAAACATTCTTTCGTTAATAAAATATTAACACTAAAACTACCAAAGCGGTCAAATAACCGTTTCACAGGTTTCTTATTTTAAATTGCAAAATTTGTTAAGGTGATTTCTTTGAAATCTTTGTTAATCTTCGTAAAGATAAAGAATTAACTTGTACATTAATTTACGTTTCATCAACTGTTTATTTACTTTTTACCTTCATATTTGTAGGTTTAGAATTTTAGTAACTAAGCCTTTTTATTAAGAGCGCACAAAAAGAACACACAAAGATACAATTGAACGTACAACAAATACAAGACACGCACGAGAAACAATAAATCAGAAATCAGAAATCCGTGATCCGTAATCGTAAATCGTAATCGTTAGCCGTAATTCGTAATCGTCGTCGTAATCGTAACCGTAATCGTAATCGTGCTCGTTGTCGTAATTCGTTATACTCTGTACTCTCGTCGCGCCGCGGTCGCGTCCTTATATTTGCGAGGCGCCCGAACATTCTCCATCGCTGTTTTAAATCTTTCGCGAGTTTTCGGTAAACGGTAATTTGGAATCGCGACCGTTTTCCTAACGTTCGCTTCGCTAGGCGCTTCGTAAACATCAATGCATTCGTTCACACACGCACACATACTCGGGTCGACACAATCGTCGGTAACGGCTTCGCCCGATCAGTTGTTTGCCTGCACGGTGTTGTTATTGTCTATTCGCCATCTTTCTAGCATATTCGCGGTGCGACGGTTACCGCTGTACTCCTAAACTCGGCCATTCTAAATAGGCATATGACCTCAGATGCCTTCTTTAAGGTCTTCTTCTATTTCTTCCGCGTCTTCTTCTATCCATGCTTTCATGTGGTCCGCTGCCGTTGACGTTTGATTCGGTCCCTCGTGTTCGCCGATCTTGACCACCAAGTATCGGTCGTTACGGAGTACTCGTGTCACTTCGTATGGGCCCATGAATTTCCCGGCTAGTTTCAGTCCGGGTCCGAGTTGCGTCCGCTGTATGGACACGAAATCGCCTTCTTGGTAGACCCTCGCTTTTTTCCGTCGCCTGTCATACTGTTTTTGGTTTTCCCGTTGGACCTGCTGCAGACGTTCTTTCGCGTGGTGGCGTATCTCGTCCCGATCGGCCTGAAACAGTTCTCGGAACTCTGCCTCGATTATCGCCCTTACCTCCTGGTCATCCTTAAGATGCATGCGCGTGCCCACGAGCAGAGTGAAGGAGGACACTCCGGTGCTGCGCTGAGGCGTGGCGTTCAGGAATTGCTGGACCGTTGAGAGATGTTTGAACCACTCCGCGGGGTTCGGAGCGGACATCTTCGTGAGCAGCGGGATCAGGGTCCGGTTTACCCGCTCTACCTGTCCGTTGCCCCGTGGTACGTCCGTGACGATGAGGACATGCTCTATTCCTTCCTCGCTGCAGTAGTCCTTGAAGGCCTGAGAGGTGAATGCCGTGCCCCGATCGGATATGATTCGTCGTGGATTCCCGAATGTCACCGCCTGTTTTCGTAGCCGGTCTATCACCACCGCCGAATTGGTCGTTTTTTTTTATAAATGCATTCAAACTTTAATTAGAAATATGGCTCAACGGTATCGTTAGAAGACCCACCAGAGCTCAATAATGCCCTTGGAAAACCGAGGATGTACATGTGATCATACTTGTAGATGCTGCAGTGTGTGTAGCCTCCACATGCCACGAGACGTGGCTGGCATGATAGAGCATATGAAAAACCACTATGCCGTGATGGAGTATGGTGTGAACCTTGGCTCCATTCCTGATCTGCGACCTGGAGAGAGTATTGGTCCTGAAGAGCCTCTATATGAGGACGTTAACGATAGAGAGGCAACGTTCCGTGCTAGACGGGAGACTTCCGAAATGATTGGAATTGACGATATTCCGGCACCTTTTAGAACGGCTATCCCATATATAGATGGGGAAGCATACCAGCCGATGATTCCTCCTAGCGTGCGTGTATAATATGCCACAGCAATATAAGTCCCTCGTTCCTGGAAAGCGGAAAGGGCCAAAGACTGGCAGCCCCATGCAGACCAATGGGATGATATTGAGGCTTTCGACTTTCTGGACTATGACACTGGTGTCCCAACGGTCGAAGAAGTCCTTCAATTTCGAGGCGTAGCTGAGAGGAGCGGTCGTGAATCTGTGGAATACCCGAAACGCGACGCTGCTAATCCGCGTGACCCAATTCCCGTACGGGAGGGTATAGCGGAAGATGAGTACGCAGAGTGTTCGGTCAGCGAAATGAACGCTCGGCGTGCAGCATTAGCATTATACGCCCGAGGAGTGGAGGAGAATTACAGTTTTCTCAAAGGATATCCACACCTATACCCACCTGAAATGGTGGTGGAAGCTGGTGGTGAAGGAGCCAACCAGGAATAAGTAAATGGTGAGAAACTCCCGCCAATTCAAGTATGAGAACTGGATGAAGTAGAGATCCAGGAAGGTGCACGCGGTGGGGAAGACCCCCCGGAGAGTGACGGTGCATATGATGAATGCGATGATAGTTACCGCATGAGAAAGCTAAGCCTTACAACGAGTGAGTCACTACAGCTACTAAAGCTCCCTATTAGACCGGGCGGACTTATGATTAGAACGTACCTCGGCTGTGGAAAGAGCACGATGCGACGGTTACCGCTGTACACCTACATACATTTCCTTTATAATTTTTCATTACTCCAGTAATGAAGATTAAAGCAAGCTTTGGTTAAAACAAACTGAGAATTATACATATAATGATAATTACTGACTTTGATATTTATTATATCGATAACTTAAACGATACACAATTGTGGATGCAAGGGGTAAATATAAATAGACAAGTTCAGGGTTTTGAGTGACCAGTTCCAAGAATTGGTACGGATTACACGTGACTAATGTCGAGTATTATCGTGAAGACGATGTAATAAAATTGTAAACTTTATCAGAAATCAAAGTTCATAAAATTCTAGCGTGAAAGTCGCAGGTTAGAGGTCTCAAAATATTGGAAATTCCAAACAGTCGTATGAGAGGTATCCAATTAGGAATCAATATGCTGAAGTTATTTCAACACGAGTTATAGTATCATGATAAAGAGACAGCGTTCCGTTAAAAAAATGAATATCTATGCATTCATTCACGCGAAAGACGTTTATAGCACTATAACGCTATCGTTTGAATTTGACTCAGGTAGTAATGAAATGGAACCACGTGAAAATTGTTACGAAAAGAAAAGAAGAAAAGAAAAAAAAAAAGAAAAGTAGAACAAAAAAACGATCTCTTACGAAGTTTCAACACCATTTTTTTTTCCTTCCACAAACCCCTCGAATTTGAATAAATTTATTTTAAAAGTCAAACTGTTTTAGTGTTTTAGCGCTCCACGGGTACATACCTACGCTCATTTATGTAAATCCCACACGCAACAGCATAATGCGTCCTATATATCGTAGAAATTTTGTATATATGGTGTTTCGTAAAACGTAAGCTAAAGTATATGTTAAGTAATAATTCTAGAGAAGGCAAGAAGACAAGATTCTATTCCTTTACAGGTTCTGGGGTAAGTGCCCAGCTGTTTTACGAGGTCCTCTTACCAGGAATAATGAGAAAGCTGAATCAACTAATCGACATGAACACCACCCAAAAAAGACACGATCGGTCTCCTTCATTTATTTTCACGCACGATTTATGGCAAATATGCCGAACTTCATTCATACTCTTTCAGCTTCCTCACCTTCCCCCACTCCGTGGCCAGATACATTAGGAACATTATTTCTATGATAAATTCTTCGAGGCAAAATAGCGTCGGCTAATTGCCCTCGAAGACCCTTAAAAACACATTGACGCTAACATATAGAATACAATTATCATACACATATAGCAATATTTCTCAAAAATCAGAATTTGAAAAGGGATAATAACCTGTTCAGACGCGAACGTAGACTTTTATCGGGACCAAAGGAATTTATTATGGATTTAAGTAAATTCCAAGAGTTTGGTTGGTGGTAATGACTTTGATAACTAGTCTGCTAATTCATCACCTGTGGAAATAAATGCAAGTTTTATCACATTTTTCTCAACTTGTTCTCTTGAAAAATGGTACTTTATATCTATATGTTTCGATCTTTCGTGACTACTCGAGTTATTTGCGATACTAATGCAACTCATATTATCTTCATATATCGTTATTGGACGTGCAATATTTATATTAATACTAACTGCTAATGATTTTAACCAGAGTGCGTCTCAAATTGTGCTTCGTTCATACAACTGAAATAAATATCCCATTGTACTTTTTCGATCTGTTCACTCACAACCTTTCCAATCAGAATCTACATAATCACGTAATAAACTTTGACAATAATTGTGGACATGTAATAATTTAATATACCTGAAAACTCTTTTAAGATTTTGATAAAATGCTCTTTTTTTTTTTTAAATGCATTTAAGGCAGGTCCTATACAAATCATTATACGTACATATATGTTAGCGTCAACGCATTTTTGGAGAATTGTTGAAGACAATCAGCTGTGACTATTTTGTCTTCGAACGATTAATGAATAGGAATGTTGTTTATTGAGGATCTGGCCACGGAGTGGGGAAGGCGAGGATGCTGAAAGCGATGAATGAAGTTCGGCACATTTGTTATGAATCGAGCATAAAAAGAAAAGAACGAGGCCGATCAAAATTGTTGTTGGTTACGTGGCAAAAGTGACAGGGAATGGTTCAGCCATTAATAAATTAAGAAAATATTATTGATATTAATTCATTCTGCCATCCGTCGCTTTCTGGCAAGAGGACTAAGATTTACCCCTTAGCACTTGCCTCAGATTAGTTTATTTCCTTATCTTTTAACATATACATCAAACATCCCATTAAATTGCGAGAAGGTGCATTATATTTGTCATCAGAGTTTAAAGCTTTATAATCTAATACACCTCTTGGTAGAGGTGTACTAACAGACTTGCAATCTTGCAATTATTCTTTCAATTTTAATTCCTAGAAATAATTTTATTCCATTTAAATCTGTCATGCAAAACTTATTTTTAAATTAATTTGTGAAACTTTTCATGGCCGCAATTCCAGCAATTATAATCATAAGATCATCTAAATATAATACCATATATATCTTTTTTTATATACTTCCTCTATCTAAAATATAAATACATACAGCGATATACTGATGAATTTCGAAAACTTTCTCTACAAGAACTTTTTCAAGCATTTTAAACCAACATCTAGCTGATTCTTTGAGACCATATAATGTTCTATTTAACTTACATACTTGATTATTATTGCTTTTTACACCTTCAGGAACTCGAGTGTAAATTTTTTCCTTCAAAATACTATTTAAAAGCGCCGTTTTCACAGTGGTGAACTAATAAATATGCTGATTTGCAAAAGCAATGAGGAACCGAAAACTTGATATTCTAGCAATTTATGGTATGCAATTTGCATCAAAGAAATGGACGAGCATGCTGCAGCAGGAGAGCATCCACCATGTCTTATCTTCGATTTGATATCCACAGAGCAACCCAGTGGAACGCATGAACCGAGAGATTGGAAGAATCTTCCGCACACTGGTATCCTCCGCCCATAGATGCTGCAATGAAGTCGAACATGACAGTACTGGTTTCACCCCAACCATGGGATAAAGAGTTTCGATCTCCCACCTGCTCGGACGTAGACAACAATATAACGATATGTCGTGGGAAGTAATACTGAAGGACGATCCAATCATTGAAGTCTCCGTGTTGGATCCTCAGGATCCGTTAGGCCTTTCGTGCCTAACGAAGAAAGCGATAGACGCTTTCTTTTTAATAGAACTATAATTTTATGAACATTTAAGAGTGGATATTTTCGTTGCAGTCTAGTGAGTTTGTGTTTTTGCGTGTTTTGCGAAGACAGTGAATAGTTTAATTCTGAGTTAAGACAAGAACGAACATTTTGAGTTTCTAGTTGAGTTTATTTTAAAGAAAGACGATGGACAATTTAATTTCTAGTTGTTTTTAATTAAGCCAAAGATGAACATTTTGTGTTTCTATTCGCATTTGTGTTAAGGGATCATAAACAATTTAATTTTCATTATTTTCTAGTTAAACCAAAGATAATGAACGTTATCTTATTTTTCTACAAATAGTTATTTATTTTGCGAGAGTGATTTATTTTGCGAAAAGTATGAATTTTTCTTTTGTATGGCTGATGAGTGTGTACGATAATTATAATGCAATATTATCTCTAGTCTTGAAATTAACTATGTCAAATTCGGTATTATGTTATAAATAGGTGCATTTCGACTGCGTCCCTGCACCTTTGATCTTGTGAAGAGGGGGAGGCATATGTAACCGTCTTGGTTACATACTTATAAGTACACCCTATATATTCATCAATCTCAGCGGCAAAGGATACCACTACTTCGGGTACAAGCCGCGATCGTTGTCCCGAGGGTTAATACTTAGAGTATTTGCCCCACTTAAGGATAATTATGAGTGGTCATCGATCCCCTCTCAATAGCGATCGAAGGATGTCGATGCGATGATCAATTTCGACACTCTACGTCTGGAAGCGAACCAGAAAGAATCTCTTCAAAACTATTCAGCGAAAACGGTACGTGATCGGAAGGTCAAACCGACCTGGTAACATAGACAAACCGGCTACTTACCCCCGACGCATACGCGCCTCAAACCTAGGAGTCACAAGTTCAAACCGGACTGTGCACTGTTAGAATACGATTATTGAAATCTCTTTTTGGACGTATAAAGCGCAGTTGTCAAAATGAGAATTTTTTATTGTAATAAAATAAATAGTTAAAGTCATTTAATTGTAAATTTCGCTGAATAGAAGGAGACGGTCAGTAATTGTTGCTTGAAAGTCAATTCTCAATAGTAGTCATCGACGACAATCCCAACAAGTGTAGATTGCGACTGAGATCGTTTAATTGTGCATTTTGGGGTGGTACTCCCAGGCTCATACAGGCAATTGAAGTGTTGCTCGGCCCACGTAAAGTGTCCCGCCGTACCTTCTAATTGTACCTGTGTTCCCTTGTGAGGGGTAATCTCGCGGGTGTGGAATTGAATGGTTTCTGCCACATTGGATCGTGGCACAGCTCACAGACTCGTTTGAGCAACCAGAGTATCGCTCAGCTCACGAAAGTGCCCTGCCGTCACTCCTTGGTTGTACTCAAATGGCTTTGTGAAGAGGTGGACACGACCGTATGGTACTGCTGTCTCACTGTTTGGAAGTAAATTTGTTCGGACATAGTTCATACTCAAATTGGGTAACCGAAGTGTCGCTGAGCCCACATATTGTGCCTGCCGTCATCTTCTGGTTGTTCTCGACTGGTTTATGAACTTCATAGTACAGGCACCATTTGACTTTTCCCGAATTATTCGACAAAGTCGATCCGAGTGTTTCTGTACTATACGCGTTGCGAATAATACGATCAGATTAGCACTGTTAGAATATTTATTCTAACGTACTTTTTATTCAATATTATTTATCAAAAAAAAACATTCTTAGACCATGCCTCGTTAGAAATTTTCTGTTTTACCAAATGGAATGTGAAACCTTTAATGATCATTTTTATTTCTTGCGAGATTTCCGTTCGCTAAAAATAAATAACATTTTTACACATTTTTACCCATGTATAAATGTCTACTTATTTTTTGTTTAATATGCTTTCCACAGGAAATATATCTTTAATCCCTGTATCATATACAGTATATACGTCGGTGCTTTGGAGGTGTAAAACGATAATCTTTCAAATATATGTCGTAACTCTCTCCTCATAGTTTCATTACTGTTATGTGGGTAAATAATTTCAATTTCCTCGAGCTCTTCCAGTGGTGCTTCGTTTACAGCTCCACTTTGAACAATTGCATCTTCTTCGCTTATATGTATTCTTTACTTTTTCTCTGCAATCTGTTTCAGTTTGTATGCGTTCTACATGAACAAGGGAAAAGACGGTTAATAATTTTACTCCAGGCATTTTTCACATTATTCCGAGAAAGTTGCCACGATTTGCTTAGAAAATCTATACAATTTTTCAATGAGTATTGTTTGTAAAATTTATTTACTTCGCCATTGTATGTTAGTACTCTTTCAGAGCAGTTGATGCCGAAACAGTGTTTTCGTTTTTTCTATAATTGCTTGGTCCATTGGTTGTATGACGGACGTTGTATTTTTTAGCAAACACATGATTTAAAAATTCCCATTTTCTTTAATTTCTGGTGATTGTACATCATGCTACCGAAATATTGTCTGTTCGTAATCTACTTCCGCTAATATTTTGTTCTTGCTCTTTTACAAATGTTTTTCCTTTGCCTTTGGAAGTGTTTTCCATAAAAGTCCTGTCTCGTTTATATTATAAATATACTGTGGATTAACATTTTTCTCTTCAATAAATTTCGTAAAAGCTTGAGTAAATGTATCCGTAACATCATCATAAACCTTGGATTCCAGGTTGAAGGAATAAACGACAACACTTTTTAATAGAAACTTGTTAGAGGTTTCTAATCGTAGACCGTAGGTTGTGCACGCCCGTACAAACTGCAGGGAGAACTCATTTTTACATTATTCCCTTAAATATTATTGCTGACTAATGCCTTATGATGTATATGTGTGTGGTAACAGCTGTTGTGCGGTATATGTACTTTTACGAGAGGTCCGGATCAATGGAACGATTCAGTCATGTTCGGCAAAGCAGGATAATTTTCAAAAAATAGGTGAGTCTGATTTAATTTGTCCGCACCTTTTCTGTACATTTAAAGTAGACATGGGTTAATATATTTATTAATTGAAGATTTAAACTCCTTTTTCTTGGATAGAAAAGATACTTTTCTTTCAAAATACGCGAATTTGTTGTTTTGAACCTTTGTAACGAGTGACAAGAATGATTCTCAATATTTTATTCTTTACTCCTTATTTCTTTGAAATAACAAATACAAGTATCGAACAAATTCGATTCACTCGGTTTAAGTTAATGATAAATAATTGGTTTATCCCCTATCTGTGAATAATGATTAAGTGGATCTAATTTTTAATTGTTCTATAGGTTTTTTGATTTAACTTTGACGTAGTGACTTTGTGTTATGCAATTGCACCTTCACGGTGCATATGTGTCTGTTCATGGCCAGGGGCAGCAGTCTCATTCGAACTCATCCGTCGTTGTTTTTAGCTAATAATTAAGAAACTGTGCCTTAACGAACACTTTGGTAAAGACAAAAGTTATTCAATATTACTCCAGCTACAACCTCCTTAAACTACGCCCACCTGTAGTCGATCACCCTCGAAGTACGTTGTACTAGATCTCATGTCACGTCGTAATGATGCTGAGAGTGATCGTTACATCACTTTTATTACATTCCGGTAGAAGGAATTTCACGTCACACTACACTCTTGAAACAGATTGGCAGTTCAAGTTGGTGGTTACGTACGATTAGAGTTACTCCGTGTATCCAGTTAAGAAGAATGATGCTCAAATTTGTATGTGTCGTACTATCATGTGTGCTGATCGCGGCCCAGAAGACAGAATGGGACTCTCCAGAAAATTTGTACATCTATCGGAATTTTCGTAAATGGATATTCCACAATTTTGGTAGGTAACAACTCTGCATCACCGAGCTCGGGTATTTCCTTTCCGATGTCGCACAGTGTCACAGTATAAGAAGCATGTAATTTATGATAAAAATCAGGACTTTTTATTTTTCTTCGCTAAATACGATCATACCTCTTCGTGAAATCGAGTGCTTTCTAGAAATTCTACCGAGCTATATTACTGATACTTGAGGCTTATTCGAAAAGTCGTAGATTGCAATCCTAGGTCGATGTTCAATGAAAAGTGTGCACACTGCAGATATATGACAACGTTCTTTCAGTATAACCAAATAAAACGATTTCGCTAGACATTTTTGCTTATTCGGCTCATTGTACTGTAGGGAATACATTGCGTGACGACGCACAGTGGCGAAAAACGCCGAAAACGTGGACAAAAGTCAAAAAATGAAAATCGCAATTCTTCAAATCCGTTTAGTGGAACTTGTTTATAAGGAATCTGTGCGTAATGTTCTCACAATTTTAATGATTTTATTATTACCGTTTCGAAGATATAAGCCTTCAAAGTTGAACATTTTTTAAAGTCAATTTTTCCGTGCAAAGTTTAACATATTGTTGCTCGTTATTTGTTAAATGTTATGTTCATCCACTATTATTGGCATTTAATATGATACTTTAGTATTATAATTATGCAAATTGCACAACAAAATGTTTATTTTTAACGCTGATATGGAAAGAGATATAAACAATAGTCATATTTAATGTTTATGTAAGGTAATAGTTTTGATCTTCATCTCGGTTCACTTACCAAATAGGCTTAAATGAAAGCTGGAAGCTTGCCGAATAAGAATCTGTAATTATATCTTGCGGTAATTTGCGGTCTTCTGAGTTATTCACATTTTTGTGCATACGCGCACTCTATTAGCGCGCGCGACAACAGCAATTTCGGACGTTTTTGAAATATGTATGTCGTCGCTGTTGATGATCTATAGATATATACAATATGTATATTATGTTACATATTTTTGGCATTATCTTACAATTTTTTGTCATAGCGGGGTTCAGATTAGTAAATGACAAGATTCTATGTTAAGAGACAAAATCACGTTTACACTACGGATATACCTTCTATTATTTCCGATATTTCTGAAACTGTTTGCCTTAAGCTCTTTATGAGATAGTTTTTCCAGTTTCGTTAAATCTATTAGCCGAGTTTTTCAATAGCAAATTACCTGTCGTAAAATATATCCAAAACCTATCACACAGTTCTTTGCTATTCCTGGTGCAGGTGATTCCAAAGCATCCGAAGATGGCGATTAATTATTATACTATTTTTTTCTAACTATTATATTATTTTTTTAGCTATTATACTATTTCACTTTATCCATACTAATCTTTCGAACTTTTCTCATCCTTTCCTGATGGAAGAGCACCACCACCTTCTCGCGGTTTCCATTGAGTAATAATACCTTTCTTATAAATAATCAACAATCAATGAACAATCAATTTCATACCTTTGTACTTGTTTTCCTCGGAAAACGGTATCATTGGCCAAGAGTGGTTATTAAAACCCTTTCCCAGATGAGAATCTCCTAAAACGCATGTGAAATCTATTTATACTGTTCGCTAAAAGCGGGGGTACAGTACATCTTGTATAGCTCATTGTGATGTTAATTTTATACACTCAGTTTTGCAAAAGGTCTTGTTTTGTAGGTAAGACTTCAAGCTACACATTCATATATATATTACATATTAGATATTTAAACTTCGTACAAAAATTTAAAAAATAAAAATTTATTTATAATTTCTGATATTAAAAAATTAATTTGTCAACAAAAAGAAATATTATTAAGATAGTTCAAACATTCAAGATTACAATGAAAAAAGATTTAACTAATTTCGATAAATAGTTTCCGAGATAAAAATTCATACGTACGGTACTCTGTATTAGTTAACTAACAAATCAAAATTCGATTTTCAACACAAAAAATTAATTTGTAACATTAATACAATCATCTTATCAAAAAACATTTGAATAATTTATCTTAGAATCGAAGATATTAGTTTTGTCCACGTTTTCGGCGTTTTTCGCCACTGTGCGACGTTAACATACAATGTAACATACAATACGACGTAATGTATGATGCAATTCTTCCACGATTCGGGACGTCGAACATTCGAGACGTCGAATGTTCGACGGATCATTAGGATCGCTTTTTGTTTTTAGGACTCGTACGATCCTGCATGCATGGATGCCCTGGAGGGAAGCTTGCGAGACGCCGAGTCGATTAGACGTACTTATTGAGATAACTACTTGCGACGCGTTATTTAGAATACTATTGTTCAATACATTTCATTTAAATACACTAAACTTATATTAAACCTATAGTACTTTATACATATTTACAAATAGCGCACGATGTAAAAAATGCTATCTCATTCTTACTCGTGATTTTGCAATAAGTGCACTTACGACAATAAAAAGTAATTACTCATAAACATTATAGCTCTTTTTGCACTATGTCACATCAAGGTACGTGACATAGACCTCCCGAGAGGAATAACATCCAAGCAAAAAATTGTGTATGCGAATATCTTAAAAAATATTGCCATCGTTCAATAATCACGTGATGAATCGTTGTTGCTCAGGTGGAGACCAGCTACATAGACCTACGAGGTTCTATCTACAGCGCCTTCAAAAACAACTATCTCCAGATGTTGCATTTCCCTGCAATCTTACTGGTAACTAATTACTTATATTCGGATTGTGTTAACTTCGATCAAAACTGACGTATGTACGTTTCTTCCTATTCCTCGTTAGTAACGGAACATACTGTCTGCTAGGTGGAAGGTCTCCAAAAGTACCAGATTCGGTTCACCATCTGAGACCTGGTGATATCGATGTGATTGCTGCCATGGGCGACTCTGTAACAGCTGGTAGTGGTATGTTTTCAATCAATATAATGCATATACTCATTGAGAGTAGAGGAGTCGTTGCGAGCATCGGTGGACAGGGAAATTGGCGAACGTTTTTAACACTTCCTAACATTCTCAAGGTATGTTTATTTTTATCTTCTCGGATACTACGTCAGTGTGCCACGTACGGGTTCGGATATTACATTTGAAAATCGGCTGTTTCATTTGCATCTATCTATCGTTATTATATAGTAGATCCTCGATATCTTCCTGCTGCATAAATTCCTGATAGAAGCTGCACTTGCAAATGTGTATTACTCACTCATGCGCACGCACACACTTTGAATGGGTTTAGCGTCCCACAATAGTTTTGAAGAGAAAGAAAATAGACGAGCCGTGAAGAAACCGAATGCGACATTCCAATTATGTAATTTCCTGCTCCCTTAGATGTTCTGGGGCAGGAAAACATAACTCTTACTGCAACATGATTTATCTTTGCATCGGGCTTTGTTAGAATTTTTGTAACCTTCCATTTTCATGTACGCAGGAATTCAACCCGAACTTAATAGGCTATTCACGTGGCGATTCCTTAATTTATCATAAGGATTCGCAATTCAACGTCGCTGAAACTGGTGCAATGACTAAAGACATGCCCTTCATGGCCAGATATCTGGTTGACAGAATGAAACACGATTCAAGAGTAAATATCAAAGAACACTGGAAGGTTCGTATTTCTAAACAATCGGTAAAATTATACATTAGTCACTAAATGGATAAAATAAATTACTTCATAATATACATTTCGACAGAACTGAAGATAGCAAACTATGTCCAAGGTCAATATAATAGTTTCGCTTGATTTAAAGCTTTCCCTAAACCAACATCATCTTGTACTCAAGTTTAACGTAGGTTCAAGTGTTCTGTTCGCAAATGTTTTCTCTGTCTAACAGTGTCATTTGTATCGAGGTTATTTTTATTTAATGCCTCTGGAGGTTTTCTTTTAGAAAATATACATTGCGCATGCATGTCATTGTCTTTCTTAATAAATGCAGTTGACTTTCTTAGGAAAATGGCAAGGTAACACTACATTTATTCTGCGTGTCATATTCTACTTACACTAGGGGACATCAGTGTCACTTCCTAATACCGATTTACAATCTCCTTTTACAATTCCTCAACTGCGTTAAACTTTAATTTCATTGTACCCTACTATGGATACTGTTTGTACATCAATAATATTAAATCTGTTTCCTCACAGCTGATCTCGATACTTATTGGACACAACGATTTGTGTAATGAGGTATGCTACGCGCCATCACCGTCGTCCATTTTGGAAACTCATAGAAATTATCTAATCACTACCTTGAGAATATTACGGGATAATTTACCAAGAACTTTCGTCGTTGTTGTCATGATTCCTTCTTTTCATACGTATGTTGATGCAATGAAAACTCAACCAATATTGAGATGTTATATTATGACACGATTTGCATGTCCTTGTTTGTTTGGTTTGCAATATCAAGACCGAATACCAGAATATTTCGATATAATGAAAAGGTGGGTGATGTGAAAACGACTTGATGTGACGCAAGTTTATACATTTTTGTATATATTTTATTTTCTTTCTTATATATATTATTATTTTCGTCCTTTATAGATGGGTGGAAGTGGAGGAAGACGTCGTTAGTTATCCAGAATTTAATACAGCAGATTTCACTGTTGTAACTTCACCTACACTTCAAAACTATACACCACCAATTACAGAAGACGGACAGTTCGATATAAATCAGTTCGGTTACGACTGTTTCCACCCTGGTCAGATTTTTAATGCACAATGTAGGTAATCATTTTGCCCAAACCATTAAGCCTTGCGCAAAAAGCCCAAACGGCTTTTTTCTGAGCCATATGATATGCAAAATCCGTTCGGTAATCCGGCGGTATATGCCATAAATGCAAGCGTTACTTTAAAGTGCTGTATCTTTGCGACAAAAATGGCAGCTAGTTTTCACTTACTGAAAATTGAAGTTAGAGGTTCGTACTTTATACTCCTGCAAACAGAATCTCCGAAAAAAAATGTAGCAAGTCCATACACTTCGTCAAACTTTGTAATTTTCAATATAGCAAACGTACCCTCACATTTAAGGTGTTTGTAATGGTAGGGATGCATCACACTTAAAGTCGAACTACAGTATCTTAAAGTAGAGATTTCAGGCTTTAATTAAAAAAAAAAGGATATAATTTTACGATTTTGTTTCACGGAGTTACCGTCAGTCAAATTTTGAGAATTATTGCCTAAAATTTTTTTATTACACATTTCTTTTGAGCAGTGTAGACAACGCTAACGTGTCACTTTTAGGCAATCCTTAGACTCCCTTGTGTTCTTCCAGAAGCTCTCCATTACTTCTACTTAAATTCTCTGTCAGGAGCGAGAATAAGGGAACACAGTTTCACAACGTAATTAATATATTGAAATTATATAGTATAATAGTGCAACATTCTGTTACACGCGGTGTACCATACAACATAACGGAACATAACATGAAGTTGCTGCAAAAGGAGAAATAAAAACATAAGAGCGCAGTAATCGCGTAACTCCGAAATTACTTAATTAATCCCAGAGATGGCAGCTAAAGTATCGATCTGCATCGATCTATTCTATCACTCTCCATACCAATTTACTTGCGACATTCTAAGCTTTACCCAACGATTTCTTACACTCTCTCTAAGCTCCCTTTGCTTGTTCTAAACTCCGAGGTAAACGGTGGTAGACACCTCTCTAATTTAACGCATTTAACATTGCATCTTTTCCACTTATTATTCTAGGCACAAATATTTACTTATCGTTTGTAATAATTGGAATACCCATTGTGTTTGTTACAATAAATGTTCGTTAAACGCGTTTATTATACTTCTGTATTAATCTTTTAATCGATTTATTATTTTCAAGATGCTAACGGTCTGTGGAACAGTCTGTTGGAACCAGTCGGTAACAAATCGAGAGGCTTTCGTCGAGAGTACGAGAGATTTTTGTGTCCTACACCGGAGAAGCCATTTCTGATGACTCGGGAGAATTCGCAGAAGGGATGGAAGAAATGATACTTCTGTATCTATGGACAATACATAATGCGGGGCCAAAAATATGATCTCGAAACTTACAGAAGTTTGCTAACACATTTGTCTCCCAAAACATTGCGGAAATGAAGCCGTTTATTTATTTTCGGAATTTAATAGTAATTGTGTCGATATTTCTATGAACCTGCAGTGTCTAAATTTAAGTTAATGCAAAAATTTGCGTAGGCTTTAAGAAGTAGTTTTAACTTGTTGTTAAACCACAGAATATTCCAAAAGAAATGCAAATGTAATACTGTTTCTAGATTGATAAATATATCAAAACAAAGAACAATTTTCTGTTCGTTTTTTTTTCTGCTAACATTATAATTTTACCATGCTTCGCTAGCGGTGAATATGCGAATCAATAAGAATGACTGAACCCACATGTATTTTTAACATTCTAAACAAAAGTGAGCTTACAGTTTTATGAATAGTGAGTGAAACAAAAGCATTTGGAGCAACATTATATTACATTTTCATTATTTTTTACGAGACTTTCTTGTAAATGTTCAGAATTAACTTTATGTTAAAAGTATCCTCACGATCACCATGTGTGAACCTGTAGCCTGCTTTGGAGGTTCCTAACCTTACTTGTTCAATTCGCGTTACGATTTTCGTTCGTTAAATTCACCTAATATTTTCTTATCGATTTACGACCATTTGGAATTGTTGACTTTGTGCTTTATGGAGGAGGGAGTAAGAGTGCATTTTTAATTTTCATAGTCACCAAATAGTTTGTCATTGTCTAAGGATATGCTGGGTGAAGTGTCAAGTCTTTTAACCACTTTAGTGCTTAATAGTTGGTTTCAATAATAAATTTTCGTCCCAGGAGATATTGCCTAAAGTTCGGGATATGCAACAACAGACGAGTTCGCCTTGGGAAAGTGTGGCTTCTAGTCCTTGGTGTTTCGAGTTGTATGATTCTCGTAACTCGGAAGAAATCAACTCAGTGTTTATGGGCATTCAGTCAAGATCTAAATCATGTCCACGCAACATTCACGCAACTTTAGAGATATTTATGGCTTTTCGGTGGATTTACGGTGTCTACAAAATCCATGTCCATCCGTCTCCTTGAGACCCAAAACACTCCAGTGCTTAGGTCACTGACATCCATCATCAATACTTACGACCACACAGACTGAGAAGTAAAGGACTCGCATTCCTATTCGCTCAGTCGTGTCACCAATTCGTGATTTTACCAGATTATGGACTAATCCTGATTGGTCCTGTATTGGATTGGTCCAGTAGTTCCATTTTTAAATAAGCCCAGACATTCTCGATAGGATCTAAGTTTGGACTTTGACTAGGCCACGCCATCATTTGAAATTGTTGAGTCTCGATTTTGTACGCCATCTTTTGACACTTTCTGCAGAATGTATGTGCACGTTATCGTGTTGGAAAACATCATATTTTCGTACCGGCATATTATCAACAATATCCAATAATTTTCTTCTAAAATCTGATTAAAATTCAGAATTCGATGTATTATGCTGAAAATTTTTATTAATATCTCCGAAACTGATAGGCTGATAGAGATACCGCTTAGGCGGTCGAATGGCGTCTTTTGACGCAAGTCGGATCTCCCACCTCCTCGTGGTGGCCGCTGGGATGGAGGCACTCTCAGGTATTCGATCTTGGTCGGATACCTGAGGGTTGAAGCCTCCATGCAAAAGGGAGAACGGCGACCTCAAGGGCTGCAGGTGCTTTCTAGCACCTCCAGTACGGGATTAGCGATCCCGGGGACCTGAGCTTCTTTTACACCGTAAGCCTGTGGTCATGTTTCGCAGGAACGGGGGACTTGCCTTCATCGGCCGGCCCGCGAGGAGTAAACCTCTATAAAAAATCCGCCGTGTGGTTGCGGGGCGGAATACAACCACGGTATCCCCTGCCTGTCGTAGGAGGCGACTAAAAGGGGTTGCTCCAGTCGTCCCTGAAATAGGTCCAATGATGTGCGAGGCTATGCCGGCGGGGTCTTCGGACCCTGGCAGGTACTACCATGCCGGAAAGGCTCGGACGGAGGATCGAAACGGCGGCGATGTGGGGCGGGGGGTCGTCCAAACCCAAGGTGTCACGGTTAACCGTGCCGAGGGGTGCATGGCTGCCTGGTCGTAAAATAGGCGCAGTCTCAAACGGTTCCCTCGGGGGTACCTGCCGACCCCCCCCGAGTAGGTAGGCTTACCCCGGTACGGCGGCTCTGCCGGGGTGGACGTCCTTTCCGACCTACTCGTGGGACCAGTATGGAGATGAACAAACAAAACAAACAAAAAACCTTGGGGATTGGGGGGGACGCGACCGGCTCGTAAGAGCGATCGTGTCTGGTGGAGTTGGAGAGATTGCCCGGGGCTGTTGAGCGCGCACGCTCCAGCTCACCCGCGGCAAGGGAGGAAGCCACCACACAATCAAGCGGTGTGCTACCGGCAGTAGCCGGCACAAGTGGTGGTGCGGAGCCTTTCAGGCCGCCCTCCACTATCCCTACGGCGGAGGGTAGGGCAACTCGAAGCACCAGCCGGTGCCGATCGAGGAAGTCTTCGCGAGCGTCATCGGTGGAGTCGGTGACCATGACGGCACTCGCGAACGAGGTTGGGGCGTGCGATCTTGACGACGGTGGCGCGGAGTCGGACGCATCCGCCAACCCGGGACCGTGCATACGTCCCCCCAAGAGGAGGAGGCAAGGCCGACCGCCTACAACGGGGGAATATGTGAACCTCGCCGAGGCGAAGAGGAGACTCCTCCTGATCGAGGAGCAGGAGGCCCAGGTGGAGGCCGCTAAGGCCATCCTGGACCCACGAGTGCCAGCACCCCCGCCTAACAAGGCGGCGGTTCCATTGCCGGATGAGGCCACCCTGGCAAGGGAGTTTCGGGCGATGCCCACCGCTGCTCTAGCCGCGCGAGTGCTAGAACATATGCAAGTGGTGGATAAAGTTGCAGGCACCTCCAAAAATCTAAATGGGAGGTTCGCGCGCGCTTTGAGGGTGGCGGCCCACGAAATGCGGCTGGCCGAGGCCGAGCTGGTCAGTCGCTCCGCGACATCGTCTACCGCGGCGATGGAGGCGGAGAATCGCGCCCTCCAACGTAGAGTCAGCGAGTTAGAGGAGGACGTACGCTTGCTGAAGCGGGACTTGGAGAAGTATCGGCGCGCGTCTTCACCGGCGGCGACCGTGCCGCATGAGGCGGATCCGGTGCCGGCACCCGCCTTGATGCGTGGGCCGCCATCGCCGCCGCCGTTCATGCCGCCGTCGCCCACGCCGCCGTCGCCGCCGCGGAGGTCAACTCGTCTGCAGGCGCAGACGTCCTCGGTCGGCGGGCCGAGCACGGATGTATTTCCATCACCGGAGGCGCCGGAGGATCAGACTTCTTGTCTGGCGCGGCTAATGGAGGAGAGATTGGCCGCGTTTAGGGCGGAACTCCTGCCGCTCCTGTTGGCGCCGGGAGTGCCGCAGCAGCAGCGGCTACCAGCTGCTGCGCCACGGGGCACGGCCGCGGCCAACGTGGACAGGGATGCCCCTTCTAAAAAGAAGAAGGGGAAGAAGAAGCTCGCCACTGCTTCTGCCGGTGTACCGCCTCTGCCTCAGGGGGCTGCTCCGGCTCGGGCACCGCGGCCGGCGGTTGTGCAGGCATGTTAGCGTCGCTATTCTGCCCTCGACCGATTTATGAATAGGAACAATGTTTATTAATAATTTGGCCACGGGTTAGATAGGGCGAGTATACTGAATGAGAGAGAATGAATGAAGTTCGGCACATTTGCCGTCAATCGAGAGGAAGAGAAATGAATGAGGCCGGTGGTGTGCTGTTGTCTTCGAGGGGGATCGAGTCGTTTTTGGAGATACTGACAGGATTGGCCATTAAGGGTTATAAAATTGTTAATCGCTGATATCGATAGCAGATCGGCAAATATTGATATTCCTAACAGGCAACTGCACCTGTGACGCCGAATCCGGCCCCAACCGAGACGTGGGCCACCGTCCACGGTCGGAAGGCTCGACGCGGTGCAGCGAAGTCTGCGACGGCTTCTGCTGCTCCTGCTCCGTCAGGGGCTGCAGCGGGCCGCGAATCGGCGCCAGGACGGAAAGGAGGTGCAAAGAAGCACGTCCCACCGCGTCCGCCGCGGTCGGCAGCGGTCATGCTGTCCAACCCTAGTGGATGCGGCATGATCTATGCGGAGGCCATGTGCAAGGCAAGAAGCACAGTGGACCTGGCAGCGCTGGGCATTCCGGCGGTGCGCCCACGTCAAGCCGCCACGGGAGCATTCCTCCTCGAAGTGGAAGGAGCAGAGCGATCGGAGAAGGCTAATCTCCTGGCCTCGACAAATTGAGCAGCTCAGGGGGGCCCCGGCAGCAATGTCAGCCGGACCATCAATTGTTGCCCCGCCTGCGGAGTCGAGGAGGGTGCCGAGGAGGAGACAGTTGTCAACCTCCTCCTTAGACAGAGAGGACGTTAAGAGGAGGCCAACGAGTGATCACGGCGTTGCTCCGCCGCAGCCGACGCCGGTCGATCCGGCGAGTACTTCATGCGAGCCCTCGGCTCTTGACATGGAGGTGGAGACGTCGCAGCCGGAGATGGCACCTGAGATGTTGATGCCGACACCCGTGGCCCAGCCTTCACCTGTGCCTGTACGTAAAGCGGCAGAGAAGAAAGCGGTGACGGCACCAAACCTGTTGCCGAATAAGACGAAGGTGAAACCGGGACTCGCCAAGAATCCTGGAAACGAGCAGGCACCCCATAGCCAGCAGACGGGGCTCGAGTCCGTCGTAGCGGGCCTCATCAAGAAAGTCGAGGAGCTCACTGCTGAGATCCGCGGCAGAAAGCTCCCTCAAGGGCAACCTCTACTTCCGCAGGGGGTGCAACAAAGGTGGCACAACAGCAGGGTCCATCCATCAATTCAGTCCCTCGAAGGAAGGAAGAGACTTGGTCGACAGTTCTCGGTCGTAAGGCTCAGAGGGAGGCGAAGAAGGCGGTTAGGAACGAAGACGTCAAAAACACGAAGACGGCTGCGCAGCAGCCAGGGAGTAAGTCGGCTAAACCGGCACCGAAGAGGATCACTGTGCCGCGCCCTCCCAGGACAACTGCAGTGACCCTGACTGTCGTCCCTGGTGGCCAGACCACATACTCCCAAGTGCTCACAAAGGCGAGGGAGGCTATCGACAAAGCGGAGTTGACCCGAATGGGCATAACCGAGTTTAAAATTAAACGGTCAGCCACAGGAGGAGTCGTCATGGGAATACCGGGCGAGGAAAACAAGGCTAAGGCAGCCAACTTAGTCGGCAAATTAAAAGAAGTCTTTAAGGAGACGGAAGTGAGTGTGGCAAATCCTATGAAGACAACTGAGTTGCGCCTCCTCAACCTAGACGATTCTATCGTCAAGGAGGAAGTGGCCGAGGCCCTGGCCGAGCTGGGAGGTTGCAGCATCCAGGACATCAAGGTCGGGAACATTAGGAGGTCCCGCAACGGATTAGGCACCGTGTGGGTGCGCTGCCCGCTGACAACCGCGAAGAAAGCGGAGGCGGAGGGTCGTGTACGAGTGGGATTGTCGTCTGCGCGCGTCGAGGTGCTGGCGGCCAGACCCATGCACTGCTTCCGTTGCCTCCAGAAGGGACACACGGCCCAGCAGTGCAGTGAACAACAGGACCGCACCGGCCGTTGTTACGCGTGCGGGGAAAGAGGACACAAGGCCGCTACTTGCGGGAACAAACTAAACTGCCCTCTATGCAGTGATCTGGGGACACCCGCCGCGCATAGACTGGGAGCGGCAGGATGCGCAACGGCTGCTTCGAAAAAGAAGAAGGCAGCGGAGCCTGCACGAGAAACCAATAAGGCCCCAGCAACTACGGAGAGGGGAGATACGCGGGCTGAGCCCACACACACAGAGGAAGTCGCCATGGAGGTGGCAGGTGAGACGGAACAGTGATGGGACCGCTGAGCCCCATTATTCAAGCCAATGTGAACCACTCGGCGAGGGCGCAGGATCTTCTACTTCACACCCTCGCCGAGTGGGATTGCGCGCTCGCGGTAGTAGCAGAACCCTACCGTGTCCCGGACCAGCCTAACTGGTTCGCGGCCGCGGAGGGCAGAAACGCGTCGGTAGCAATCGTGTCGCATGGAAAACCCGGCTCCCCGCCCTGCACCGCGATGGCGGCGGGTAGGGGAGCCATCGCGGTTAGATGGGGGGAAATCGCGGTGGTGGGTGTCTACGCACCGCCTCGTTGGCCTCTCGCCGAGTTTGAGAAAATGCTCGACAGGGTGGGGCACTTAGTGTCGCGTTGCCCTACCCAGCGCGTTTTGGTCCTCGGGGACTTTAACGCGAAAGCGCGCGAATGGGGGTCCCCGAAGACCGATGCGAGAGGCGAGGCGACCCTAGATTGAGCGGCGGCGCGAGAGCTCCTACTGTTAAACAGGGGCTCGGTAAGCACGTGCGTGCGGCCCCAGGGGGAGTCAATCGTGGATTTATCCTGGGCTTCCCCTGCGGCCGCGCGTATCGTTGCGAGCTGGCGGGTGGCGCAGGAGTCGGAAACCCTTAGCGACCATCGCTACATTCGGGTTGACTTCTCCTCCGACACCCGGCGCCGCCGGAGTAGACGTCCACCGCCGTGCAGGTGGGCGCTGAGGAGGCTGGATAGAGACATGATGGTGGCTGCGGCCCTCGCGATTAGCTGGCCGGCTTCTCCGGCCGGAAGGGTCGCGGACGTCGAGGGTGAGGCTCAGTGGTTCCGGGGCACCATGCAGGATATCTGCGACGTGGCGATGCCCCGGGCCACCCCTCACCCGCGCCGGGCGGCGTATTGGTGGACGGGGGAGATCGCGCAGTTGCGCGACGCATGTCTGCCACTGCGTCGCCGATACCAGCGCGCTCGGCGTGGACGGAACCGCGACCCCGCGAGGGAGCAGCAACTCTGGGGCGATTACCGGGAGGGGGTAATCGCCTTCCGGAACGCCATCAGGGAGTCCAAGGATCGGGCCTGGGACGAGTGCCTCGGCTCTCTTGAGCGGGATCGGTGGGGTCGTCCTTACAAGCTTGTGATGGACAAGCTGCGACCATATGCCCCACCGATTACGGAGAGCCTCGACCCCCACCTTCTGTGGACCGACGATATGGGGGTCTCACCGGAGGAGCTCGTTTATGCCGTCAAGAGGGTCAGTGCACGCAATACTGCACCAGGCCCTGACGGCATCCCGGGCCGGGCTTGGTCCTTGGTACTCCCGTATTTGGGAGAAAGACTACGTGGCCTCTTCAGCGCCTGCCTGCGAGAAGGGAAGTTTCCAAACCTTTGGAAACGCGGGCGGCTGGTCCTCTTAAAGAAAGAGGGTCGACCTGAGGGAGAACCGTCGGCGTACCGGCCAATAATATTGTTAGATGTTGTGGGGAAAATATTCGAGACGGTGATCGCGAAGCGACTGACGGATCACCTCTCCGGAGATGGTCCCGACGTGGCCGACTGGCAATTTGGATTCAAGAAGGAGAGAAGCACAATAGATGCTATAAGTAGAGTTAGGAGCATTGCGCAGTCGGTCACGTCAAGGGGCGGGGTGGCTATAGGGGTATCTTTGGATATAGTTAATGCGTTTAACACCCTGCCCCACAAAGCAATCCTAGATGGCCTGCAGAGGCACCAAGTTCCACCGGTGATACAGGCTGTCATTGGGGACTATCTCCGGGAGAGGTCGATCGAGTGTGTGGATCGGTCGGGCGCCGTACGGGTATGGACGGTCGAGCGAGGCGTGCCCCAGGGAGCGGTAGTCGGTCCGCACCTGTGGCTCGTGGAGTACGACCCCGCTCTGCGTGCCCTGTTGCCACCGGGTCTCTACGTCATGTGCTTTGCGGACGATACGCATATTTTGGCAACGGGGCGGGACTGGGGGAGGACCAGCCGCCTCGCGGAGGTAGGAGTCTCGGTGGTCGTTTCTGAGATCCGGGCGCTCGGGCTGGAGGTGGCTCCCCACAAAACCGAGGTGATGGCCTTCTGCCACAGACGTGGGGACCCGCCTCCTGCCGGAGCGATGATTCGGGTAGGCGGAGTCGAGGTCCAGATCGGGTCCGAGATGCGGTACCTCGGACTCCGACTGGACAGCCACTGGAGTTTCGATGGCCACTTCGACGCGTTGGCCCCCAGGTTGGTGCGAAAGGCAGACGCGTTGGCGCGTCTATTGCCCAACCTGCGGGGTCCCAGCGAGAAGGTGCGCCGACTCTACATGGGGGTCGTGCGGAGTATGGCCCTATACGGCGCCCCAGTTTGGGCGGCCGACTTGGCAGCCAGCAGCCACTCGCAGGGTGTCCTGCGAAGAGTGGAGCAGAGGCTGGCTTGCCGAGTAGCGATGGGATACCGCACGATCTCCTGGGAGTCGGCAATGGTCCTGGCGGGCATAATACCCTGGAAATATCAGGCTGAGGTGGAGGCCGAGGTATACCGGTACCGAGGCTCCATCAGCCTGGTTCGGGGGGGAGAGGGAGGCTCGCCAGGGCCCAGCGTCGAAGAGGTCAGACTCCAGGCCCGCCGCGCAGCTATCTCCCGCTGGCGTCGAGATCTAATAGCCAGCGGGGCCGCGGAGAAGCGCGCGGTCGGGGCGATCCTACCGCGACTCGAGCAGTGGATGGATCGCGGCCACGGGCGGCTTTCGTTCCGGGTCACGCAGGTGCTCACCGGGCATGGTTGCTTCGGTGAGTACCTGTGCCGGATCGGAAGGGAACGATCACCGAGGTGTCACGAGTGTGGTGTAGGGCCGGATGACGCGCCACACACTATGGCCGAGTGTCCGGCGTTCGCCTGGGACCGGCACTTCATGGAGTGTGAGACTGTGTGTGATTCGGCAAACTTGAGTGGAGTGATTGAGAGAATGATTGCGAGTGAGAATGTATGGAAGGCTGTCGTCTCCTTTTGCTAGACAGTGATCTCGCGGAAGGAGGCGGCAGAGCGTGAACGTGAGATGCGTGGAGACAATAGCAGGAGAAGACGGCGGCCGGGGAATCCGGACCCGGTTTCCCGGTCGCCCTCCTGAGGGTAATGGGGCGGCGCGGCTTCACCGCGTCGCCCGCGGCCAATAGGCCGCATAGTACATTGGTGTGAGAGAGTGCGTGTGTGCATGTGTGTGTGAGGTGTGAAGTCTGCATGTGTGAATGCTAGAATAAGTTGTGAGATGTGGAGGGGTGTGGGCTGCGCCGCCCTCCCCGGCGTCAGTCCTCGCCCTTCCGGGTATGGATGATTTGGCGGCCCTCTCTTCGGGGTACCGGAAGCTCCGAATGAGGGGAGCCGCCATGGCCGCAAGTGTCACGGGCGGGGGCCCGTGACGCCATTGCACGCGGTAGAGGGAGAGCCGACGGCGGGCGTGGTGACGTCGTCGCCATTGAATTAATTCTGAATCATATTCGAAACCCAGTATTTGTAAAAAGGAGACACTTGTATATACAATATTATCGATGTATGTATGTATTATAGATTATAAATTATAGATTATAGTATTGTATGTATTATAGATGTTAAAGAGTATTTTCTATTTCTAATAAACTCCAGTGAACTCTGTTCACTAGATTTCTAGCGAATCTTAACTAAAGATGCATTATATAATAATGTAAAAAAATTGCAGAAACTCTTTAAACTATTCTGTTCCGAAAAAGGAAAGAAATAAAGGAGAATAGCTTTGCATCATTGTATTTGCACTAATTTGGTAAAAGATAAGTAAGGTCAGACAGAGTAAACAGCGTAAAAAAGTAACAGAGTAATGTAAACAGAGAAATAAAGTGAGAAAAGTTTTAAGAAAATTTATCGGTATTTTTATTATGTAGAGACATTTAAACAAGACAATATTTCTTTAAGAAATCTTTTTCGTTCTTTTTACTTGAGAAGGAATAATGAATTCTCACTAAAAATTCATATACTACTTTTCATTCCAGACGTCAATAGTTCAGGGTAAATGTATACGTTTCTGCCCATGCATTTAGTATTTCTTTGCTCGGACAGAAATATTTACTGTTTCATTTGAGTTGATTGAAATTTTTCCTAAATACTTAGTCATTGAAGTAAATAAAAAAATGCCAGCAGACATCGCCGAGTCTTGAGTTTTTTCACACTTCCATTGGCATTTAAACATATTTAACTGATTACAATGTAATTAGAATTCATATCATTTTATTCAAATAGCCTGGAGAATAGTTTGGTATAAAAGTAAACTGAATAGAAGCAATTATAAGACCGCGAAACATTTCCAAAGTTGAAAATTTACAAAACACTTTCATCAGTATCTTATGGACGGAAATTTACCATTGTGACCTATTACAATCTTCTGGTATGGCGTTAAAAGATCCGAATGAACGTAAAGATCCAAACTCACGTTTAGTGTACTGGCGACTCAAATTATACGCTTTCACGAGGTAGGACTAGAACTATAGAAAGACTCGTTAGAAGATGTATTATGTTGTTTTATGCAAATAGCCCCCGATTACCGGCCGAGAACGACGAATTTATTAAATAACTATCGGAATGCGCAAATCCAGTTGCAGCTGCTAACCTTACAGGTCCTTCCATCCAATCTGAGGTAAAATACACTCAAAGATTTTTTAGAGAACTACCAACTATTGTTTACACGTGCGTTGCCACCAGAAACGACCGAAAATAAATTCACTAAAACTGTAAATGGATAAACCAATATATAAATAAAACAAAATTCGTCATAGGACTAATGTTAAACTATTTAAACAGCCAATACAATTCGTTTCAGAACAGATTCATTATTTCATTAAAGAACAACAAATTCATTAAAGAACAGATGCTCGAACGTTCGACGCCAAGCACGGAAGAATCAAACCTTATTATATTACAGCGTGAGCAACTTTTTGAATTACAATTCGAAGTACAATTTTCTTGTACCGCTTAAGAAAACACATTAGTTGGCATTAGTCGATAATTGTGTGATAAACAGTGCACTTAACGGGAGACGCAGTCTATTAGGAGTAAAAATTCCACTCGTAGTAAAAAAACCTACGACCTCGTGAAAATTATGTCTCTCTCGTCTCACGTGTAAATGTTTTATCGAGTAATTAATATTCAACAACGACTTCTTCTTTTAGATACACAATGTTTTTGTACTGATTGCAGCGGCTAACATATCTAATGCAAAGAAACCAAACCAACTGTTAAGCGATACGCGAACAGCCATTCTACGCATGTACAAGACAATTGTTTACCCAGTACTCTTATGAAACATAGGTCAGGAAATTGTAAATTTAAGGTATATGCGGATTCAGAATATTGCCTGAATACAATTCCAAACAGGAAACCAATTTGGATGGATTGGTATAATCCCAAAGCTAGGAGCGTTGCATACACTTTGTTCTAATGACAAACTTAGACGCAAAGAATTCTGACATAATTTTATATTAACTCTACCGTCTGATTGCAGCGAAATTTTGCTTTGTCCTACTATAAAACCGTCTAATATCATAAGTATCAATATATAATAGGGCGAACTAGTAGCAGAAGTAGAAGCAATCAACTAATAGCTACACAGATAAAGATGCCAGATCTGAATATATCTAAAAGTGATGGAATACGGGAGGTTATTATATTTAAAATAAAACTACAATACAGTAACTTTAAAAGAACTAAATGAATTTATTATTTAAGAAAAACAACTTGAAAGGACCTCTTTAAAATATGTTACATAAACTTGATTTATGAACATCTAAATAACATAATATATTTTTATGCGTGTGAACACTACGGGAACTATAAAATTTATCCGACAAAACATTTTTTTACCACCGTATAAGGATCAAAAAAGAAAAATTTGGTGAATATCACGCGTACATAGGGTATGCAGATCTGTTGGGAATATTGTTTGCCTTTCAAACTAAAATAGGCTTTTTCAATGCAATAATCAACGTAACGAGAATGCTTATAATGGCAACCATTATACGAACTGCAATTTTAACACTAGATCTATCAAGAGTGGTCAATATTATAACTTGTTTGGCATTTTTTATAATTATTATTCATTTTCAATACATTTTGCTTCCTTAAATTTTTTATGACTTTTTCTAAAATATGCAAATGATTAATTCTATAAAGCAGTTTTCTATTTTCATTGCCTTTTTGATGTAAAATTTTATGCAGTATAATGTATTCCCACGTACTAAAATGAGTCATTTTGGCCTCCACGGAAAGTAGGTAAATTTCTGATTTTAGAAATTTCTCATACTATCTTTGCATACGTCAAATACATTTTTAGAAAACCAAGTATACTTTTGTACATGTACATTATACAAAATAACTATGTATGTGAGGCATACGAAAAAAAAAGACTTCAAACTTTCATATTTATGGTCTAAAAAATGGGGTCCGGAATTTTTCTCTAAAACAATGAGCAGAAATAAATTCATCAAAATTTTTCGGCTAACTCGTTTTGATGAGAAAAATAAAAGAAGCCAACGATTGCAAAGAGGTAAATTTGCATTAGTTTCAGAAGTGTGGAATAAATTCATTGAAAACAACCAAATGTGCTATAAACCAGTAGCTGCCATTACAGTTCATGAGCAATTATTCTCAACCAAAGCTAAGATGTAGATGTACGCTGTACATGCCAAACAAGCCGAATAAGTTTGGTATTGGAAGAGAGTGAATTGGCTCTGTATAAAATCGGCAATTGTTCAGTTACGCACTAACCCGTAATCAAAGTATTGATAGTCGGTAAAAGTACGTCGAGATATGTACATCGTTGATTATTTTATTTCGGTTTAAAATGTATTTAATAGTAATTTCATAATAAACACAAGTGTCTAATTTATTTTCTCTGTCATCTTGATCAAGAAAATTACAGTATAAAATTCTGGTTAGCATCAGATGTAAAAAGTAAATATCTTGTAAATGCATTTTCCTACTATATTTGTGGTACTAATATTTGTGGTACATGTCACAAACGAGTCTGTGGTAGATGCTCTATTAAAATAATTGCAACTTGCAAAAAATATCTTTGATTTTTAAGCGTAATCATTGTTTAGATTATTGTTATTAATATTACTATTATTATTCGGTTTATATAAAATTTTCTCTCATAAAATAGAAAAATACATAAAAACGTAAAAATTGCTATGTTTTCTTAAATGACTTTTTAATTTAAGAAACGATTTTTTACCCCGCCGGGAGAAGTAGGTATACGTCAATCGTCTGTTGTTCTAGTGTTAATAACCAGTGTCCAATACAACATGTTACTTTCTCAACCGGTCCCAGACAGTCGAGTCCATCACATTAGTTTTTTAGGTCATAGATGAAGGTCTTCTATAAGTGGCGGATGTCGACTATTCCTACACCAACTGCTTCCAGTTATTGTTATCAACCCTCAGCTCCTAAAGACCACATCATTTTTCCTTTTGCGTCAAATTCCTAAACGCGGGTGTTGCAATACCTATACATACATGTATTCGGACTCTGGTTTTAGATAGTCTGGTACTGCAGGCAATCAGACTAATACACTTTCTGTTCTTAATATATAAAAATATACCGTAGTTTTAGTGTATCAAATTTTGCTGTGGTTCGGGTTTTCCAAAACTCCAATTAGTGCAATAGTTGATTGTGTGTATTTTTTTCTTCAGGAACCGGATATTGAAACAGACTATTTGCAATCCTACAGAGCTTAAAACCATTTGCAAATTTTATATTTCGGTCAATTATTTTCCGTTACTTAGTTTATTAGGATTAATTTACAGCATAACACGTACGTTACGTTTACCAGTAATCACCTTGCTTGATTACCACACTACCTCAAGACCATAAAACGTATTTTGCACTCATACATACACACGACATATATATTACACTTACTCTCGTAGTACTCCACACGCGTGCGCGCGCGTCGCATATAATATACATATGTAAATACGTTCTTCTCTTGCACGTGTCATATCGCAGTATTTAGTTGACAGTGATTGTTACATCACTTTTAATAAATTCCGGAAGAAAAAAATCTCACGTCATACTACACTTTTAAAATAGACTCAATTTAATGTTGATGGTTAACGTATGGTTAGAAGTACTTTGTGTATCGGTATAAAAAGAATTATGCACAAATTTTTATCTATTGTACTTTTATGCGTGCTCATCGCGGCCCACATGACCGAATGAGATTCTCCAGAAAATTTACATATCTGTCGGAAGGCGTCCAGGTATTGGTCGCCGAACTCTCCTGCCGGAGTCCCTAGGCTAGTCCCAGAGCGGCCGATGGTCCTTACGTCGTCTTCTCTCTCAGACTGCCAAAATAGGCCAGCTCCTGTCGTGAGCCTCTATTTTATATTCGCCGGTTGCTATCCGCGGCCGCCGTTATCAACAGGCTCGTCGTTAGGTTGCGGCTCACGGTTTCGCGTAACGCGACTTGCCTCTCGCACCGCGGAGTAGCCAACGATATCTCACGTCGCGATATAATTCGATTTTTCGAGAACTTTCACTTTTCTCGAATATTCGCAATGCTATACAATATTTCGGTCTATCCTTTACTATTATTATGGGATTCCTATTAGATTTTATATCTTATTGTCAACGAACAATTTATTTTACTCGCTCATGTTTTACATGATTCGTTTTTTGTACGCTACAAGGGTCAATTTGCCGACTTTACAGCGTTGCATGCACGTTACGTTTACTGGTAATGACATTGCACGATTAGCACACTACTGCAATACAATTTTTTATACTATTACATTCAGATAATATATACAACACTTTTACATTCGATAGCGTTCCGATCACGGCCTCATATGTAACATACATTCTCCTGCTACACGTGTTACGTCGTAGTCTTTACTTGACAGTGCCCGGTACATCACTTTTACTAAATTCCGGCAGAAGAATTATCTCGTCATACTGCACTTATTAAACAAACTCGATTTAATATTTATGCTTACGTATGGTTAGAAGTACTTTGTGTATCGGTTTAAAAAGAATTATGCAGAAATTTTTATTGGTTATACTTTTATGCGTGCTCATCACGGCCCAGAAGACGGAATGGGACTCTACAGAAAATTTGTACATCTTTCGGAATGTACGTAAATGGACATTTCGCAATTTTGGTAGGTGACAACTCTATATCGGAGAAGACGCGTGTTTCTTTCTCGATGTCGCATGGTATAAAGATGCGAAGAGTACGTGATTTCTGACAAAAATATGCACTCAACATTTACATTTTTTTTAATCTGTTAAATACGATCCTATGAACCTCTCCGACAAATCAAGTGTTTTTCAGGATTTCTCGTGAGTCACATTACTGATACTTGAGGGTTATTCGAAACGTCGTAGATTCTAATCCTTTTCCTACGCCGGTATTCAATGAAAAGTGTGCACACTACAGAGATACGATAAAGTTCTCTCAATATAACCGAATAAAATAATTTCGGTGAAAAATTCTCGCTTTTTCGGCCCATTGCATTTTATATACATATTACATATAGCGCACGATGTAAAGAAGTTATGCTATCTCATTCTAAATAGATGTTTTCAATATAATCAATTCTTACTCGAGGTTTTGCAATAACTGCACTTACTTCAATAAAAAGTAATCTCTCGTAAACGTTATAGCTTTTCTTACACTAGCCATCAAGGCACGTTCCCTAGACCTCGAGAGAAGAATAACATCGAGACAGAAAATTTTGTATCTGAATATCTTAAAAAATATATCGATCGTCCATTAATAACGCGATAAAACATTATTACTCAGGAGGAGACCAGCAATATAGGCCTACAAGGTTGTACCTACAGCGGCTTCAAAAACAACTATCTCCAGATGTTCCATTTCCCTGCAATCTTACTGGTAACTAATTACTTATATTCGGATTGTGATAACTTCGATCAAAACTGACGTATGTACGTTTCTTTCTATTCCTCGTTACTAACGGAAGATGTCTGTTAGGTGGAAGGTCTTCAAGAGTACCAGATTCGGTTCATCGTTTAAGACCTGGTGATATCGATGTAATTGCTGCGCTGGGCGATTCTGTAACAGCTGGCGCTGGTATCTTTGCATTTAATATGATGCAATTACCCCTCGAAAACAGAGGAGTCGTTGCGAGCATCGGTGGACAGGGAAATTGGCGAACGTTTTTAACACTTCCTAACATTCTCAAGGTATGTTTATTTTTATCTTCTCAGATACTACGTCAGTGTGCCACGTACGGGTTCGGATATTACATTTGAAAATCGGCTGTTTCATTTGCATCTATCTATCGTTATTATATAGTAGATCCTCGATATCTTCCTGCTGCATAAATTCCTGATAGAAACTGCACTTGCAAATGTGTATTACTCACTCATGCGCACGCACACACTTTGAATGGGTTTAGCGTCCCACAATAGTTTTTAAGAGAAAGAAAATAGACGAGCCGTGAAGAAACCGAATGCGACATTCCAATTATGTAATTTCCTGCTCCCTTAGATCTTCTGGGGCAGGAAAACATAACTCTTACTGCAACGTGATTTATCTTTGCATCGGGCTTTGTTAGAATTTTTGTAACCTTCTATTTTCATGTACGCAGGAATTCAACCAGAACTTAATAGGCTATTCACGTGGCGATTCCTTAATTTATCATAAGGATGCGCAATTCAACGTTGCTGAAAGTGGTGCAATGGCTAAAGACATGCCCTTCATGGCCGAATATCTAATTGAAAAAATGAAGAAGGATTCACGAGTAAATATCAAAAAACACTGGAAGGTAAAATCATTTGAGATCACTGAATGGAGAAAATAAGTTATTTCGTAATACATATTTCGATAGAATTGAAGATAACAAGTTATGTCCAAGACCGATATAATAATTTCACTTGGTTTAAACAGTTCCTTAGATAAATATCTGTCTGTCCGTAAGTTTAGCGAAAGTGTACTCATTATATAGCAGTGTCATCTGCATCAAGGTTCTACCTTCATTTAACGTCTCTCCAGGTTTTCTCTTAGATAATATATATCGTGCATATACATAGTCGAGTGTATATCGAACGCAATCGGTATTTCTTAACAAAGTGGCATGATAACGCTGCATTCCATTTTCTAGAGACACCAGGGGACATTAGTGTCGGTCCCTAATACTAGATTTACAATTTCCTTAACAGGAAAAATTACACTTCCCTGACTGCATATAAGCATTGATATTATTGTAACCTATTATGGATACTATTTATACATCAATAATATTAATTTTGTTTCCTTACAGTTGATTTCCATACTTATTGGACACAACGATTTGTGCTCTGAGGTATGCTACGCGCCATCACCGTCGTCTATTTTGGAAACTTATAGAAGCGATCTAATTAATACCTTGAGAATATTACGGGATAATTTGCCAAGAACTTTCATCGTTGTTATCATGATTCCTTCTTTTCATACGTATGTTGATGTAATGAAAACTCAACCAATTTTGAGATGTTATATTGTGACACAATTTTTTTGTCCCTGTTTGTTTAATCTGCAATACCAAGATCGAATACCAGAATATTACGACATAATGAAAAGGTGGGTGTGACTTGACGGATTCAAAATGTACGGAAATTTTCACCATGGAGTTGCACAGGCGTGACGTGTCGCAAGTCTATACAGTTTCATAGGAATGGAAAACTTGCTGTTGTTTATATTTTATTTTCTTCCTGCTTAGATGGACGGAAGTGCAGGAAGATGTCGTTAATTACCCAGAATTTAATACAGAAGATTTCACTGTTGTATCTGCACCTATACTTCAAAACTACACACCATCATTTACAGAAGATGGACAGCTAGATATGACAAATTACTCCCACGATTGCTTCCACCCGGTTCAGAAAGTTAATGCACGATGTAGGTAATCATACGCTTTCAGGTATTCCAGAAGTTCTACGTGACTTCTATTTAAACACTTCCTACCGATTTCCTTGGTATATTCCAAGTTTTAACGAACATGTTTAACATTGTACTTTTCTAATTATTATTATGTACTCGAATATTTACTTGTCGCTTGCAATAACACTGTTCAACACGAATTTTGTTTTCCAATACCCATTGGGTGATTCTTATAGAGTTTCTCGTCCTGAAAAAGAATCCGAAAACCGAATTGCTCCATCACCCTCAGTTTTTGAAAAACACGAGCTTTTGTAAAAACGCGTGTTTTGGGTAGAAAATGCGATATTGCGAGGAAACTAAAAAACCTAGGACATTCAAATTAATTTTAAAAGAAAGAGGAGAGTGTCCCGAATAAATTGATATATATAGTTGTTAAATTGCGTGATTCTAAATAGATGTAAATATCGATGAAAGTTCAAAAAACGGCCGTTGTACGCATTTCTTACGTGTTATTTTTGCATTTTTAGGAAAAGTTATTTATCTAGCGCGAATTCGCTATACAGTATCGAATTCTATAGATATTTCTGATGAAGAAACTATGTGGGGTAAGTGTTGTAGCTGTATGCAATCCCAGTAAATCGGAAAAATATCTGCGCGTAGCACGCGCACGGCGTTTTGCCGCCAGGCGGCCATAGCTCGCTCTCCTCGCTAAGTCAGTGCCGTAGCTACGCGCAATCAGCATTAATGATGGGGCTTAATAGACATCCACTTTTTATATGTACAATGTTTAATTTTTTTTTTTATTATTATTTCATAATTATTATTATTCATCTTTTGTTATTATTCATTATTATTTTCAGCTACCAACAATACAATTATAATAATACTATAACTACAAAATTTAAAAATTAAATGATGAGCATTACAACTTCATCAAACGATAACCGATTGAAGACAGTTTCGAAATCTATTTATAATATAGAAAAAATAAAATGTATACGATAGAAAGTTACCTGCAGTAAGCGAATGTAAAAATATGGTACTTTGTTTATCACGAAAATATAATTTTTTAACTCTGTGATTTTCGAGAAAATTAAAAGAAGCTTTTATGAAACTAAACTACATTGTTTTTTTCAAATTGTTGAATTTAATCGTCAAATTTGTGTCATTCATCAACCTTAATTTTCGGTTTAGCAAATACTTCTTCCTGTACTGTTACTTTATTTCATATTTATATGTATACGAAACTTTTTTCTCGTTCGCAAAATGACTAATGACTAACGACGACTGTTGGGCCGTGTGATCGTCACCGAACGATTTCATTGCTATCTGATTTCATTTGTTTCCTGAATATGTATTAGAATATTCCTATAACATAATTAGCATTACCGTTTTGAAAATTGTCCAGAACAGTCGTCGTACGCAGTTTAAAAAGTTTCGATCGTACAGACACTTTAGTTCATATTTTGTGTTTATTATAGTGTATAGCGTGTTTTTTGTGTTATTATAGTATTTTGTAAGTTATAGTGTTTTTTAAATATCGTATAACGTAATAATGTCGCGAACGTGTTTAAATCCGCCAGACTCTTTTTGTTATATTTGTGGGGAGATAGTTCTACGATCTCAGTGTAGAATAATAACACCGTTAATAAAGTTTGCATATGAACATTATTTTGGATGTGCACTCAGTGAACAAGACAAGCAGTGGGCTCCACACGTTTGTTGCCAACGTTGTGCAACGACCCTTTTAGCTTGGGTAAAAGGTAAGCGAAAAGCTATGCCATTCGCGATTCCAATGATATGGAGGGAATCAACCAATCACGCCACAGATTGTTATTTCTGCCTGTGTAAGATTTCTGGCATTAATAAAAAAGGTAAAAAGAAGATAGTATATCCAAATGTGCCTACTGCTGTTCGACCTGTTGCACATTGTGAAGACCTACCAATACCGACTCCACCATCAACCATACCAGACATGGATGAAGATGTAATAGCAACAGAAATTCAAGAAACGAAAGAATCTGACAGAAGCACTCCTTCTCCCTCGGAAATGCCACATTTCATAACGCAGTGCGATCTTAATGATTTAGTACGTGATTTGCAGTTATCAAAAGGGCAGGCAGAACTCTTAGGATCCCGTTTACAACAGTGGAATTTACTAGAAAAGGCAACAAAAGTGACGCATTATAGATCTAGAAACAATATATTAGTGCAATATTTCAATACACAGGAGGAATTACATTTTTGTGTAGACATTGATGCGTTAGTAAGCACATTAGGTTTTGAGCATGACCCGAAAGAATGGCGATTATTCATAGACTCTTCGAAGCTGAGCTTAAAAGCCGTATTATTACATATTGGAAATAAATATCCATCGATTCCCATAGCCTATGCTGCAAAAATGACCGAAAGTTACGATACTTTCAAGAAATTAATATGTAGTATACAGTATGAAAAATATAATTGGAAGGTCTGTGGAGATCTAAAGGTGATTGGATTATTACTTGGCCTGCAATCCGGCTACACAAAACATTGCTGTTTCCTTTGCGAGTGGGACAGCAGGGCAAGAGAACAGCACTACATTAAAAAAGATTGGCCACTGCGACAAGCATTGATTCCCGGCGAGAAGAATGTAAAACACACAAACCTCATTGATCCACAAAACATTTATTTACCACCACTACATATCAAATTAGGCATTATGAAAAATTTCGTAAAAGCAATGGACAAGTCAGGACCCGGATTCGAATATTTAAGAAAAAAATTTCCATCTATATCTGAGGGAAAAATAAAAGAGGGAATATTCATTGGTCCTCAGATCAGAACTCTTGTCAATGATAAGAGTTTCACCGCAAAGTTAAACAATTTGGAGAAGGCAGTGTGGCTTGCGTTTAAACAAACAATTCAAAATTTTTTCGGAAACTACAGATCCAGAAATTACATTTCAATAGTGAATAAACTGTTAACAGCCTGCAAAGAACTTGGATGTAACATGTCATTAAAATTACATTTTCTACACTCTCATTTGGACTTCTTTCCACAAAATCTCGGTGACGTGAGTGATGAACATGGAGAACGTTTTCACCAAGATATTTATAGAATAGAAAAACGATATCAAGGAAAACAGTCGTGTTCAATGCTAGCAGATTATTGCTGGACCTTAATGCAGGACAACAAGGATGCATCATACAAACGGCAAGCAGGAAGAAAACACTTCTAAATTCGCTTACTGCAGGTAACTTTCTATCGTATACATTTTATTTTTTCTATATTATAAATAGATTTCGAAACTGTCTTCAATCGGTTATCGTTTGATGAAGTTGTAATGCTCATCATTTAATTTTTAAATTTTGTAGTTATAGTATTATTATAATTGTATTGTTGGTAGCTGAAAATAATAATGAATAATAACAAAAGATGAATAATAATAATTATGAAATAATAATAAAAAAAAAAATTAAACATTGTACATATAAAAAGTGGATGTCTATTAAGCCCCATCATTAATGCTGATTGCGCGTAGCTACGGCACTGACTTAGCGAGGAGAGCGAGCTATGGCCGCCTGGCGGCAAAACGCCGTGCGCGTGCTACGCGCAGATATTTTTCCGATTTACTGGGATTGCATACAGCTACAACACTTACCCCACATAGTTTCTTCATCAGAAATGTCTATAGAATTCGATACTGTATAGCGAATTCGCGCTAGATAAATAACTTTTCCTAAAAATGCAAAAATAACACGTAAGAAATGCGTACAACGGCCGTTTTTTGAACTTTCATCGATATTTACATCTATTTAGAATCACGCAATTTAACAACTATATATATCAATTTATTCGGGACACTCTCCTCTTTCTTTTAAAATTAATTTGAATGTCCTAGGTTTTTTAGTTTCCTCGCAATATCGCATTTTCTACCCAAAACACGCGTTTTTACAAAAGCTCGTGTTTTTCAAAAACTGAGGGTGATGGAGCAATTCGGTTTCCGGATTCTTGTTCAGGACGAGAAACTCTACAGGGATCACCCAATGGGTATTGGAAAACATAGAAAAAGTTTAAATTTGTTGAACAGTGTAATTAAAACAGCCGCGGCCTTTGTTGCAGCAAACACTTGCTAAATTTGTCTACCATACACAAGGTATTAATTTGTCAATCGCTTCATGATTTTCAAGTTGCTAACGGTCTGTGGAACAATCTGTTGGAGCCAGTCGGTAACAAATCAAGAGGCCTTCGTCTAGAGTACGAAAGATTTTTGTGTCCTACTTCAGAAAAGCCATTTCTAATGACACGGGAAAATTCGCAGGAGGAATGGGAGAAATGATACTTCTCTGTCTGTGAGCGACACAGAAGCAAAGCCAAAAATGTGTTTTCGAAACGTGAGTTGAAGTTTGTTAAAAAATTGATTTACCAAAATATCGTGGAAATCAAGCCGTATAATATTTATTTCCAGTATTTAATACAAATTATGTGGATAAAAAATTTGAGGAACGTTTAAGAAATGGTTTCTCTGTGCTTTTAAAGCACAGAATGTAATACATTGTAAATATATCAAAATAAAATATAATTATCTATGGTTTCTGATTTCATTATCTAATAGCCAATTGGCATTTCGATTTCCGATAGTAATTATAGCTTTTCTTATGCTGATTACGAATGTGCAACCCGTTTGTTTGCGGCACGTACAATCTTTAAGAAATTTGATTTTGGAAAAAAAAGCACATGTTTCAAATTCAAACCAGTTTCGTGAGAAAACTATAAAAGATATTAAGATTCTGTTTGTATTGATGTGATTCAGTTCCTTACGCGCAGTTGCTCCATTTTGTTCCCGAATATCCTGTATACATTCTGTATGTGTCATGCTTGCTTATGTAAATTGTATGATGAAACACCGATTTAATTTTCATTTCTATTTACGATCGTATTAGAAATGCTTCCGCTAAATAATGGAAATGGTTTGCCATTAAAGTGACATTGAAGCTTGCAACTGTACCTATTTGTACAGGGTGTTAAAAAGTCTAGTGGTGTCAAATTTGCGGAACGAGGAGGTCACAAGTGTAGGGAAGGTCTCCATCATCGAGTTCCAAACAATTCAAGCAAAAAGTGATTATATCTTTGGATTCTTGCGTGCGCATTTCTTCAATCCCAAGTTCTTGCATTCTATTGATTCCGAATGTTACTACTCGAAAAACTGCTTTCCTTTCTGAACAATACATTGATCTGGAAGTCTGGCACTCGTTGTAATGTATTTATTATCTACCCTCAAAATTACAATAATTGAACCTCAGTGCTTGAACACGATGAATTCCATAAGCGAATGGTTACACGTGCAACTGTAAAAACGTAGTAACAGCAATATTTATCTAGCAGAGTTCCAACCTATGGGTCCTGTGAATTTTATCCTTTCGATGCGTAGAATACCTTGCAATAATAACAAAAATTTAACTCATAAAATCTTAAAAAGTCAGTCGGGGACAATTCTGCGGCTAGATTTTTTATTCATAGATCTTCACCGACCATAAGGTGTAGAATCATGCTATGGTGACCATGACATAATTTATAAATACACTCTATACAAATCAAATATATTTGCTTTTATACAGTAAAAATTAAGTTTCTTTTTCGTATTTCTTTGCTTTTACGTACGAATTTTAGTATATAATGTATGTTACGTGTCGAAAAGGAATATAATTGTAAAACGAAAATGAAATATGTATACATATACGTGATATAATTGGACTGTAATTTAAAGATTGTATAGTGTTCAGCAGCAACAAAACATTCTTTCGTTAATAAAATATTAACACTAAAACTACCAAAGCGGTCAAATAACCGTTTCACAGGTTTCTTATTTTAAATTGCAAAATTTGTTAAGGTGATTTCTTTGAAATCTTTGTTAATCTTCGTAAAGATAAAGAATTAACTTGTACATTAATTTACGTTTCACCAACTGTTTATTTACTTTTTACCTTCATATTTGTAGGTTTAGAATTTTAGTAACTAAGCCTTTTTATTAAGAGCGCACAAAAAGAACACACAAAGATACAATTGAACGTACAACAAATACAAGACACGCACGAGAAATAATAAATCAGAAATCAGAAATCAGAAATCCGTGATCCGTAATCGTAAATCGTAATCGTTAGCCGTAATTCGTAATCGTCGTCGTAATCGTAACCGTAATCGTAATCGTGCTCGTTGTCGTAATTCGTTATACTCTGTACTCTCGTCGCGCCGCGGTCGCGTCCTTATATTTGCGCGGCGCCCGAACATTCTCCATCGCTGTTTTAAATCTTTCGCGAGTTTTCGGTAAACGGTAATTTGGAATCGCGACCGTTTTCTTAACGTTCGCTTCGCTAGGCGCTTCGTAAACATCAATGCATTCGTTCACACACGCACACGTACTCGGGTCGACGCACTCGTCGGTAACGGCTTCGCCCGATCAGCTGTTTGCCTGCACGGTGTTGTTATTGTCTATTCGCGATCTTTCTAGCATATTCGCGGTGCGACGGTTACCGCTGTACTCCGAAACTCGGCCATTCTAAATAGGCATATGACCTCAGATGCCTTCTTTAAGGTCTTCTTCTATTTCTTCCGCGTCTTCTTCTATCCATGCTTTCATGTGGTCCGCTGACGTTGACGTTTGATTCGGTCCCTCGTGTTCGCCGATCTTGACCACCAAGTATCGGTCGTTCCGGAGTACTCGTGTCACTTCGTATGGGCCTATGAATTTCCCGGCTAGTTTCAGTCCGGGTCCGAGTTGCGTCCGCTGTATGCACACGAGATCGCGACCCTTGCTTTTTTCCGTCGCCTGTCATACTGTTTTTGGTTTTCCCGTTGGACCTGCTGCAGACGTTCTTTCGCGTGGTGGCGTATCTCGTCCCGATCGGCCTGAAACAGTTCTCGGAACTCTGCCTCGATTATCGCCCTTACCTCCTGGTCATCCTTAAGATGCATGCGCGTGCCCACGAGCAGAGTGAAGGGGGACACTCCGGTGCTGCGCTGAGGCGTGGCGTTCAGGAATTGCTGGACCGTTGAGAGATGTTTGAACCACTCCGCGGGGTTCGGAGCGGACATCTTCGTGAGCAGCGGGATCAGGGTCCGGTTTACCCGCTCTACCTGTCCGTTGCCCCGTGGTACGCCCGTGACGATGAGGACATGCTCTATTCCTTCCTCGCTGCAGTAGTCCTTGAAGGCCTGAGAGGTGAATGCCGTGCCCCGATCGGATATGATTCGTCGTGGATTCCCGAATGTCATCGCCTGTTTTCATAGCCGGTCTATCACCTCCGCCGAAGTGGTCGTCTTTTTTTTTTTTTATAAATGTGTGGTGTCGAGATGCGGCCGCCACGTCCCTGCCATAGTTTAAATAAAGGATGTTTAGTCTAGTCTTAGAAATATTTGTGTGAATGAAATGGGTAAATGAGATGTTTACCTGAACGAGTCCGAGTGAATGCTGAGTGGTGTTTGCGAGAGGATGTTTGGATGATCGGTTCGAGTGTCGCGCTGGGTGTCCGAGTTCGAGGAGTGTCTGAGAAATACGCGTGTATCGATGAATGATTAGTTTAGAGTGAAAGCGATTCGGTTTGGAAAAAGAGAGAATGATTCTGAGATTGAATGCGTTTGGGTGCGTGGGGGTGAGAGGTTTTAGAATGAAAAGTTAGTCTGTAACTACGAGTCGCCACGAACGGTCGAAGACCGCCGTTGTAAATATCGAATAAAAGTCCGGAACAGTAAAAGGCGAAATAGAGGGTGTTCTCTCTTTCCCTACGCGATACTATATCCTATAAATGCATTCAAACTTTAATTAGAAACATGGCTCAACGGTATCGTCAGAAGACCCACCAGAGCTCAATAATGCCCTTGAAAAACCGAGGATGTACATGTGATCATACTTGTAGATGCTGCAGTGAGTGTAGCCTGCAAATGCCACGAGACGTGGCTGGCATGATAGAGCATATGAAAAACCACTATGCCGTGATGGAGTATGGTGTAAACCTTGGCTTCATTCCTGATCTGCGACCTGGAGAGAGTATTGGTCCTGAAGAGCCTCTATATGAGGACGTTAACGATAGAGAGGCAACGTTCCGTGCTAGACGGGAGACTTCAGAAATGCATGGAATTGACGATATTCCGGCACCTTTTAGAACGGCTATCCCATATATAGATGGGTAAGCATACCAACCGATGATTCCTCCTAGCGTGCGTGTATAATATGCCACAGCAATATAAGTCCCTCGTTCCTGGAAAGCGGAAAGGGCCAAAGACTGGCAGCCCCATGCAGACCAATGGGATGATATTGAGGCTTTCGACTTTCTGGACTATGATACTGGTGTCCCAACGGTCGAAGAAGTCCTTCAATTTCGAGGCGTAGCTGAGAGGAGCGGTCGTGAATCTGTGGAATACCCGGAACGCGACGCTGCTAATCCGCGTGACCCAATTCCCGTACGGGAGGGTATAGTAGCGGAAGATGAGTACGCAGAGTGTTCGGTCAGCGAAATGAACGCTCGGCGTGCAGCATTAGCATTATACGCCCGAAGAGTGGAGGAGAATTACAGTTTTCTCAAAGGATATCCACACCTATACCCACCTGAAATGGTGGAAGCTGGTGGTGAAGGAGCCAACCAGGAATAAGTACATGGTGAGGAACTCCCGCCAATTCAAGTATGAGAACTGGATGAAGTAGAGATCCAGGAAGGTGCACACGGTGGGGAAGACCCCCCGGAGAGTGACGGTGCATATGATGAATGCGATGATAGTTACCGCATGAGAAAGCTAAGCCTTACAACGAGTGAGTCACTACAGCTACTAAAGCTCCCTATTAGACCGGGCGGACTTATGATTTGAACGTACCCCGGCTGTGGAAAGAGCACGATGCGACGGTTACCGCTGTACTCCTACATATTTAATTTTAAAGCAACTGTGTATTATACGCTGGTAGCTTTAGTCTTAATTTACAAGATTAAAATGAATATGCCGCTATGCTCTGATGTTCAACTATACAGGTGAGGCCACTTCACAAATAGTAGTGACAATTCGATTCAAAAGAAAGATTCTCGGTGTATGCTCCCTCGCTATACAATTGGCAGCTAATTTCTTACTATGCAACTGACTGCTAGATAATTGTCCGCTAGATAACCATGCGCTAGAAAATTATTAGTTACTTAATTGGTTGCTAGTTAGAATTTATGTAAGCCGTGAGTAAAATGGACTATTATTATTACAGATTTTTGACCCTTTTTGTAGAATATACAACGATTTTGGGGGCGCTTCTGAGGGCATTATTATGATGGAAAACAATAAATTCAATAAAAAAACAGTAAATAAATTTTGTTCTAAAATTAATGCCCTTTGGAACTGTGTTGCGACTACTGTAGGAATTGGACGTTAAGAGTAAATATCAAGCAAAAGAAAAGTGAGGACTGACTTTAGTGGCCTCTGGTGGCGAACTGGGAAGCTTTAGACAAGGATAGATAGATCCTTGTCTCTCCAACGTATCTCTCTTTTCACGAAACGAGGCAAAAATCGTTTTCTGGCATGCTACGGCGAAAGAATGGTGCCGTAGCAAGGTTGGCGGGCGCCCGCAGCATAGATATTTAAAATTTTTTATATCCGGATGTATGTACATGTGATTTTGTGTTGTAATTTTAGAGAAATAACGGAATATGTTGTTAATAATCGTTTATAGTTGTTAATTTGTTTTACCAGAGAAGTAGAGTCATTCTTTCACATACAACTTATTATAAATTTGGCTGCGATCGACGTTCGGCGCAGTATTCATGAATAATTTGTTTATTATTTAGTCTGAAATCATATAAACTGGTTCGAAAAAGATACCGTATCGCATCAGCTATAATATGTTTATAATTTATAGCGTAACCGCTGCGCGTTTCTCGGAAGAAATAACGCAGATATAAAAGAAGAATCGATTCCTACTACGAGACAAAATAATTAATTATATGAAAAGTAGGTAGAAGAGAAAAAAAATGTATAAATAAAGCATATGCATAATAAAAAGACTTTTTAATAAAATGTACTGTTTGTAATAATTGCAGTAACTCTAAATATTTTTTAACGTAGAATATAGATTTAACTATAAAAAAATGTTACATACTTACAAAAATAATTTAGGTAATTACTTTATTGCTATTCCGGCAAGAGAAAAATATTCAAAGGTCAGGTATAAGAAATAAAATCCGTATAAACGTTGAACTGTGTTTATTTCGCCAAATGACACTTCTAGTCGAGGATCAGCCGTAAGTTTGCCGTTAAGTGTGAAAACCCGAAAATTGTATGGTTTACTACACAAGTAATTGTGGTCGTAATTATATCGTGTTTGGTGTCATTTTAATCTGAAAAACGAAAGGAATACGATGGTAAAAGTTCCATTCACGAAAAAACATAAATAAAGAATTTTGATTTTTAAATTTAAAAGACAAAACACGGACGAGTCTTTCATGTTTGCCGAACCTCAGTCTCTCTTTGTTTTTGTGTCGCTATCCTTTTCTACATTCGGCTCTACAAAGAATGTAGTACCTATTCTATAAATGTGAATAGTGCACCATTCTCATTATTTTTATCTTATTGTAGATGAACAGGAGGCAACGCCGCCGTTTAGCGGCGAGATTGCGAAATGAACAACAGCAACAGCAACAGCAACCCCAGCAATCATGGGTGCGCCGTCGCGGACGAGGGCGCGGAAAGGGCCTTAAAAGATTACAACAACCTTATTTAGTGAAAAACATAACAATAAATAATTAAAAACAAAAACGTGCTAATTATTTGTATGTGTACCCCTCCTTCTTAGAATTAAGTTTATTTTTAAATTTAGAATCTTAAAAAATTAAAAAATATACATCAATATTTCAAAGTTTTTTCATAATTTCTATATGAAATTAAATAGAAAAAAATAGGCTAAAAACTTTTTATTTTTTACTATTATTTTTATGGTATCATTTCGTTAACTTATTAGTATGTTTATTTCATTAATTGTTCATTATAATTTCCTATTCGTTTAAAAAGGAATAATGATATATCATTGAAAACATCGGGTAAATAGTTAAAAAAACATGAGAGATAAATAATTTATTGTTATACATTATTTATGGAATTAGTATTTTCTGTTTGCACATGATAAATTTGAAAAGAGAATATAATGGTACGATTTCTATCATCTGTTAGTTTCGATGCAAACTGTTTTTCAACGGTAGGCAGTTTCACCGGTACCCTCCGGGGTGCCACATACAGGGTGTCTCGTAACTAGTGTTACTCCCTGAAAGGGGTGATAGAGGACGTCATTCTGAACAAGATTTTCCTTTGCAAAAATGGGGTTTGAAGCTTCGTTTTTGAGTTATTAAGGAAAAACACTAACCAATCAGAGCGCGAGAATAGCGCGCGCCCAGACGCGAGAGCGACAGCTTCGACTATGACGGTCGATCGTGATCGTGAACAAGCGTATTGATACCGCGTCGGTATAACAGGAAACTAGGTGAAAGTTAAATCGAATAACGAATTAAGAAGTTAAAAATAATATTAAGTTCTTCGTTATTCTTAAATAGGAGATGAACTAATTAGTTATTGTTGACCCAGACCAAGTATATTGTATTTATTTTGTGCCTTCGAAAAGGAATAAAGAATAAATTTATGAAAACTAATTTTGTCAACTATTCTAATAAAGCAAACGAATAAATTCACGTTTCAATACGAATGAGTACCTTGTTTATGAAATGAGATAGAACTGGGATGGAATATGTAGTGCAGTAACTCACTGAAGTCAAATAAATCAATTTCTGCGTACGTTTAATTTTTAAAATGCACAAACAACTTAAATAAAACTTACCCATTGATCCATGAAAAAAACTAGCTACGATAAAAAATATTTGTGTCACCGAGTAGATTCACCGATCACAGCACTAACAGCTGATGTCCTGGCAGGGTCAATGAACTCTCAACTTATTTCACTGTCTCTTTCTAATAATCGCACAACATAAGCACGACCGGTAAACGGACCGAATGAAAACGCATGAACGATTATTCATAGACATGTATGTTTAACGATACTCTATATTCTCATTACAAGGTATCCGAATTGAGGAATCGATATTATATCATATTTTAATAGAAGACATTGTTGAACGGGCCACGTATCTCGGTTTCGTTCTCGATCGCGAGGCGTACGTCGCAAGCGGTTGCCACGCAACGATGATCTGTTGATCGACTGCGGCGTCGATCGACAGTCATCGTTTATTGTCGAAAGAAACCAGCCGAAATAAAATGTATCGTAGTTTTTAATCGAAAATTCCGCTTTCTTGCTTTCAAGACAATGTAGTTAAAATTATTTATGAATATTCGTTCACGTGTTTTCATTCGGCCTATTTACGTGTCGGGGTCGCAGTGACTAATTAGTGAATAGTGACAGGGAAAAGTGATAATGAAAGCTAATAATGAAAGATGACAGTGATAGGTGACAGTGAAATAAATTGAGAGTTTCTGTATGGTGATTTATTTTTTCTAACGGTAAGGATCGGTGGATCGACCCGGTGACAAAAATTCATTTTCATTGTGACTATTTGCCGTTCAATGGGTAAGTTACATTTAAATTTGTTAATTATTCCATTTAAATTTTTATTTGTTGAATGGAAAAGTTGTTTAATTTTTTAAAAATGAGAATTTGTTCTTTTTCATCATTACAATATCTAACGAGAATAATTTTCCATATTTTATCTATTATTTCCTTGCGATAACGAATAAATTCGATTTATTCTGATTACATGAGTAAGGACTAATTTCTTTATTTCTTATCCATTAATGAATGCTAATTCAACAACAATCCAGATTTTTTTATTCGTTATTCGATGTAACTTTTATCTAACAGTTTCCTATTATACCGACGCGGTATCGATACGCTTGTTCACGATCACGATCGACCGTCATACTCAAAGCTGTCGCTCTCGCGTCTGGGCGCGCGCTATTCTCGCGCTCTGATTGGTTAGTGTTTTTCCTAAATAATTCAAAAACGAAGCTTCAAACCCCATTTTTGCAAAGGAAAATCTTGTTCAGAATGACGTCCTCTATCACCCCTTTCAGGGAGTAACACTAGTTACGAGACACCCTGTATATGTATAGCCAGGCCTGTTACTCAGCACCAAGCAGCGCGATGTCCAAGCGGCCATGTTGTTTTTCAAACGGTTCCGATGTA